>OY992538.1:108894493-109089493 GCA_963921195.1 Pegoplata infirma
GCCGTTATTTGAGGTTGCTGCAACCGGCATTTGTCGGTTGCCGCAACTGTAAATTGTCGGTTGCTACAATCGTATATTTACCGGTTGCCGCAACCTCAATCTGAGGTTGGAACCTTTTACGGATGAGACAACCGCATTTTGCTGTGAGCGTATATGGGGCATTCCAAGCCAAATCACTCACTTTTAGACCCGACCCCTTTCGATTTATTTTATTTTTGGATATGTTTTAGTCCTTATTAAATGCAACCTGGACAACAATTTTCAGCCTTTTATTCCAAGATGGTGTTGAGTAATCAATTTTTCAAAATGGCGATTTTCTCCAAAAAATTAAAGAATTTAAATTTTTAATTAATTTTGACCTTTAAAATATAGAGATATTTTAAAAAAGTTGGACAACGTTTTGTTGGTATTTAAATGTAGTTTTAGAAAACAAATATGAAAAAATTATTCGAAGTAATTATCACTTATTTTTTGACGTTTAAAAATTAAAATCGACTTTTTGAAAAGTCCGAAACCTTCGATTTTTTTTTTAAAAAACTATAAAAATTCTACTCTAAATTACGCAACTTTTAAGCCATAATTCGAGATGTGATCACAATTATTTCTATTTTTTTTTTTAATTTTTAAAATTGCACCTATTATGTTTTGGCTCTGATTTATTTTATATGGAGCTCCAAAAAAAAAAAATTGGTAGATACTGACCCTAACTTACGCTAAATATATTCATTTGGAGGTAAATATACGTCTCACAAAAATTTAGGACGATCGGACATGTGTAAGGCGTTTAGCATGGTCCTTGAAGTTTAAAAAACGGTTTACAAGGAAAAATATGAATATTTTTCTGTTTTCGAAATTTTTTGGTATTTTAAGTTAAGTTTTATTATGATGTGGAGTAAAATGCCTTTCTAATAAGGTACTAAAAACTAAAATCGGTTGAAAATCAGCCAAGTTATTACAACTTCCCCAGGCATCTAGCGTGTGCCATACCACTTGATTAAAAAATACGAGTCCCTTTTTTTAAATTTATTGAAATTTTCTACTGTAATAACATTTTTTCATTATTCATGTTTCAGTGTAATATTTTTTTGGTTTTTCCAAATTTTAAAACAAAAAAAAGGATTTTTTTTTTAAATAGAGATTTCAATAGGGTGTTGAAAATGCAGGCATTTTTAGCACTAATTTAAAAAATGTTAGCAAAACACAATATGAAAAATACTTGTCATCTGATTACATTTGAACTTGAAGAATAAAAAAATGTTATTACAGTAGAAAATTTCAATGAATTTCCAAAATCGTATTATATTGCTTAATCAAGTGTTCTGCCATACATTAGATGCCTGTGCACTCAAAATAATTACTCTGTTAAATACTCTGTAAAATGACTGTAATCTTAATTCGACAGATATTTGACAAAGTTATCTGTCGAAATACAGATTTAAAAAAAATACTTTGTATTTTCTTGTGTCCGAAAACCAAAATTTTGTAAAATTGGAGTTACTCGTTAAAAACTTGTAGTTTTCACAAAATTTTAATTTTATTAAATTAAATTTTCTAATTTTAATAAAAATGTTTTTGAAGCAGAGAAGTTTTACTCATAAAATGGATTTAACAAAAACTTTGTTAATTTACAAAGTTTTTTTGTAAAATTTTGAACCCATAAAATGCATTTAACTAAAACTTTGTGAATTTATAGAGTTTTTTTGGTAAAATTCTTTTCGGTTTTATCAATATTTAACTGATAATTCTGTAAATTTACAGTTTTTTTTATCGAAAGCATTTTACAGAGTTTTCTTTGTAAAATAACAAAAAATCTTGCTGGTTGGAAATCTATGGTATTTTCTGCTGGCTCAGCAGAGTATCTCTGTAATTTAACAGAGTGATTATTTTGAGTGTGGAAGTTTGAATAACTTGGCTGATTTTCAACCGATTTCAGTCTTTGGTACCTTAATAGAGAGGCATTTTACTCCGTATTATAATTCTGTAACCACTTGAATTAAAACTTAACTTAAAATACCAAAAAAATTGAGAAAACAGAAAAAAATTCATATTTTTCCTTGTAATCCGTTTTCTAAACTTCAAGGCCCATGCGGAACACCTTACCCATTTCCGATCGTTCTTAATTTTTTTGAGGCGTATTTTTGCCTCGAAATGAATATATCTAGGGTAAGTTAGGGTCAGTATCTACCAATTTAATTTTTTTGGAGCACCATATAAAATAAATCAGAGTCAAAAAATAAAAGGTGCAATTTTCAAAATTTTAAAAAAAATAGAACAAATTGCGATCACATCTTGAGTTATGGCTTAAAAGTTGCATAATTAAGAGTATAACTTTTAGACGTTTGTAAAAAAAAATCGAAGGTTTCGGACTTTTTCAAAAAGTCGATTTTAATATTTAAACGTCAAAAAATAAGTGATAATTAGTTCGAATAATTTTTTAAGTATTTTTTTCTAAAACTACATTTAAATACCAACAAAACGTTGTCCAACTTTTTTTAAGATATCTATATTTTTAACTGGTCAAAATTAATTGAAAATTTTAATTTTTCCATTTTTTTTTAAAAAATCGCCATTTTGAAGATCCAAGTTACATTTAATAAGTACTAAAACATATCCAAAAATAAAATAAATCGAAAGGGGTCGGGTCTAAAAGTGAGTGATTTGGCCTGGAATGCCCCATATATAAGTTTGTCATTCCATTTGTAACACATCGAAATATTGGTCTAGGACCCCATAAAGTATATATGTTCATGATCCTAGATCGATTTTAAGTCGATCTAGCTATGTGCGTCCGTCCGTCCGTCTGTCGCTAACTTTTGAAAGACTTTAAAGCCTCCTGAAGTTTGACACATATGTTCTCCATTTACCGGGTCAGGTTGGTATTGCAATTCAGCGAAATCGGTCAAGTGGTTCAAAAGTTATGAGCAAAAGAGTAAATTTCGGCAAGGGTATTTTGCGAATTTACAATATTAAAACCACTCTAACTTTCGAAAGACCATTCTGAGGGGGCTGAAGCTTAGCATATATTTATATATGTCGTTCCCCAAGTCTTTTTGGTTTTGAATTTCAGAATTCAATTTCAAAATCGGTTCAGTGAAGTTTTAATAGCATGGTGAAATACCAGTTTTTTAAAACTTGTTATACCCTCCACTCTAGTGATAGAGGGTATATATAAGTTTGTCATTCCGTTTGTAACACCTCGAAATATTGGTCTAGGACCCCATAAAGTATATATATTCATGATCCTCGATCGATTTTAAGACGATCTAGCGATGTCCGTCCGTCCGTCCGTCGGTCTGTCCGTCTGTCTGTCTGTCTGTCTGTTGAAAACACGCTAACTTTTGAAAGACTTTACGGAGGCTCCTGAAGTTTGGCATATGTGTTGGACATTTACCTGGTCAGGTTGGTATTGTAATCCAGCGAAATCGGGTCAGTGGTTCAAAAGTTATAAGCAAATGAGTGAATTTCGGCAAGGGTTTTTCTGGAATTTACGAGATAAAACACACGGTAACTTTCGAACGGCAATTCTGAGGCTGCTGAAGTGTGGCATATATATTTACCGTTCCTCTGGTCCGGTTCGTTTTAAATTTCAACCAAATCGGTCCTGTGGTTCAAAAGTTATTAGCAAAACCGTAAATTTCAGATTAGTTTCACCTTAAATTCACGTGTTGAAAACCCGTTAAACATGTTTTAAAAACATTTGTAAGTCAGAAAAATATTTTAAAAGGTATTTTTGTCACACAAAAATATTTTTACACTTAAACAAAAAAAAAATACACTCACAAGGGAAGTATCTCAACCCTTATGAACCGATTTGCCTGAAACTTAAAATATATATAAATGAGACGATTTTAAGGTTGGGGTGTCTCGGCTTTTCGGCCATATCAGTGTTTCAAAATTTCGTTGTCCCCTTATGAAACCATATGGACCTCCGGGAAAATTTCGATAACTCACGAACTAACAGGAATATCCTCTAGAGCAAAAATACGTGTCGACTTAAATTTAATAAAGATTATTTCGTATTCATATGGACATCGTAGCTCTATGTCTTTATATAAATACCCCCCTAAATTTTCACATTTTCATGAAAAAAGTATTTAACGAAGCCAAACTTTTACAAGGTTTTGCCACCGTTCGATAGGCATTAAAAAATCCTTTCTTCTCATATGTAAACATCATATAGTTTCTTAGAAAGAAATGGCTGAAAAATCCAAAAAACGATTTTTTCGCCATTTTTTTACCTATGTTTTGAGCCCCTAAATCCCCGATATGGCCGATAAGCCGAGACACCCCAACCTTAGAATTGTCTCTTTTATATATATTTTACGTTTCGTGCAAATCGGTTCATAAGGGTTGAGATACTTCCCTTGTCAGAAAAAGTTTACACTCAAAAAAATTTTACACTCGAAAAAAAATTTGGTAAATTATTATTTTTTTTTTTCAAAAATTAATAAGAAAAAGTTTTTTTAAAAAAAAAAATACACTCAAAAAAAATTTTACACTCAAAAAAAAAATTTTATATTTTTTTTTTTTTTTTCAAAAATTAATAAAAAAAAGTTTTTTTACAGAAAATAAAATATTTTTAACCAAAAATTTTATTTTTTTCACGTTAGAAAATTTACTATCACTTAAAAAGGGCATTGTGGAGGGTATTCATAGATTCGGCCAAGTCGAATTTAACTTTTCTACTTGTTGTTGTTTGTTTTCATGTCGTGGGGTGCAGTTTAGTTGTTAGACAAGTAAATATTTGTTATTGTTATGTTATTGTTTTTGTAACTGTATGTAACGGTGTATAGCAAGTATTTTTGGAAAAAAAATCAAATGAAGTGGGATTTATATGATACAATGTTAGTTTGTTTTTGGTTTTTAATGAAGAGGATGGTAAAATAAAAAGACGGAAATATGTGAAATAGTTTTTATACCCTCCACTCCACTGTGGGCCAGGATTTCCATTTTTTGGCCAATAAGTTCTGTAAGGCAACATATATTTAAAAATATTTTTTCGGAATGTCGACATCTTGAATTTTGTCCACCTTTAATATCTTTTTAATATAGCTTAAAGTTTTTTTTTTGCATGCGGTTAAAGTCAATGTTTGAGATTTTTTTTATATTTTTTATTTATGAAACAAATAATTTTTTTTTGTACTTCGACACAATATTTTTTTAAATTTTCGGTGAAGTTCTTCTAAAGACATACCTGTTTGTTCAACACATGATATAAACTGCCAAAAAGTAAGCTATAAGCATATTTTTTTTAAAATAAATTATGGAAATTCATACTTTTGTTGAAATCCGCCTTTTTTCAACACCAAAGTCCAAAAAAGTCCAAACGATATTGACAAACCTCGAACTACGATCTGTCTCTGACAATGTATTCTATTCACATTTTTGCGACCCTGTGCGACCGTTCATAAACTTTTGATCTATAGGCAATAAACCCAAATATGACGTTTACTAGCTTACAATCCCGGTACTTCGTTACCGGTTGTATTGAATACCGGATAATAGAAGGATCAGGATTACTCTATCTATTTTCAAAAAATTCCCCTACGTAGTCTTTGTTTCATTTACTTGTGGACGTTTAAGTCTTCCATAAAAAAATATTTCAATGAATAATATAAACAATAAAATTTTAATAACTTTGTTGGTACGTTATCATGTTCGTTCCGGGGGAAAAATATAATGACAACTTTCAAGCCCTTATATCGGGATTTTGGATTTTGAGTGAATAAATATTTCAGTGAAAAAAGAAATTGGAATGAAAAAAAAAATGGAGTAAAAAAAAGCTAAACACCAAAAATTTGAGTTACAAATATCATTCCATATTGTTCCCTGCTCTATTCCATATTGTTCCCCGTTCTACTCCATTTCATTTCCATTTCCAATTCCATTTCCATCTTCTAAGGTCATTATTATAGGCACAGAAAAAGTACCAAAAGTGCACTTTATTACCCCCATTAGAAACGGAATTTAAAAAAGTACCTCTTTCAGAATGTGTTTTCTAGGATCATTGTTTCAGCAAATATTAAAAATACTTTTTATCCCGGTAAGAAACGGAATTTCCAAAAAAAAAACTTTTCCTAATCTCTTTTTTCACCGAATGATTTTACATTCCAAATTTTAAGTTCCTGGGGCCATTATATCAGGAAATAAATAAGTACACTTTTTTTATTCCATTTAACCCCATTATTTTCCGAGAGGGGAAACTTTTCCAATTTCAAGTTTCTATGTTTATTATTTCATGAAATAAAAAAGTACAAAAAAGTGTACTTTCGGCATATTTAACAAAACGTACTTTTTACGGAAGGTGCTTTTTATAAAAGGTACTTTTTCTAAAAGGTACTTTTTCTAAAAGGTACTTTTTCTAAAAGGTACTTTTTCTAAAAGGTACTTTTTATAAAAGGTGCTTTTGATAAAAGGTACTTTTTATAAAAGGTACTTTTTTATAAAAGGTACTTTTTATAAAAGGTACTTTTTATAAAAGGTACTTTTTATAAAAGGTACTTTTTATAAAAGGTACTTTTTATAAAAGGTACTTTTTATAAATGGTACTTTTTATAAAAGGTACTTTTTATAAAAGGTACTTTTTATAAAAGGTACTTTTTATAAAAGGTACTTTTTATAAAAGGTACTTTTTATCAAAGGTATTTTTATAAAAGGTACTTTTTATAAAAGGTACTTTTTATAAAAGGTACTTTTTATAAAAGGTACTTTTTATAAAAGGTACTTTTTATAAAAGGTACTTTTTATAAAAGGTACTTTTTATAAAAGGTACTTTTTATAAAAGGTACTTTTTATAAAAGGCACTTTTTATAAAAGGTACTTTTTATAAAAGGTACTTTTTATAAAAGGTACTTTCTATAAAAGGTACTTTTTATAAAAGGTACTTTTTATAAAAGGTACTTTTTATAAAAGGTACTTTTTATAAAAGGTACTTTTTATAAAAAGTATTTTTTATAAAAGGTACCATTATTTCAGTAAATTAAAAAAAGTACCAAAAGTACACTTTTTTCTATTTTACCCCCGTAGAGTCAACATTGGCAAAAACCCAGCCTGGGTGAATATTTTTTCCGGGAGGTGAACCTACATTGCAAATTTTAAGTTTTTAGGACCATTATTTAAGAAAATATAAAAGGTACCAAAAGTACAGTTTTTTACCCTTTTTACCCCTAAGATTCAACATTGGAAAAATGCAGCCTTAGTAGATTTATATTCCGGGAGCTGAACATACATTCAAAATTTCAAGTGTCTAGGACCATCTTTTAAGGAAATATAAAAGGTACCAGAGGTACATTTTTTTACCCTTTTTACCCCTTTAGAATCAACATTGGCAAAAATCCGGCCTTACTGGATCTATATTCCAGGAGTTGAACATACAGTCCAAATTTCAAGTCTCTGTGACCATTATTTCAGGAGATATAAAAAGTACAGTTTTTTACCCTTTTTGTCCCCTTAGAACCAACATTGGCAAAAATCCGGCCTTACTGGATCTATATTCCGGGAGGTGAACATACAGTCCAAATTTCAAGTCTCTATTTTATTTCAGGAGATATAAAAAGTACCAAAAGTACAGTTTTTTACCCTTTTTACCCCCTTAGAATCAACATTGGCAAAAATCCAGCCTTAGTGGATCTATATTCCGGGAGGTGAATCTACAGTCCAAATTTCAAGTCTCTAGCTTCAGCGGTTTGGGCTGGGCGATGATGAATGAGTATGTCAGTCAGTCAGTCAGTCACATTACTCTTTTATATATATAGATAGATAAATGCCCTAAAATGGAACTTCAACATTTTTCGGTATTTTTGTTTCTATTGATTTCTAATAAAAAATGGCTCACTTTGACAACATTGGCGTGATAACTGCTGATGGGCACGTGAGTGTATTTTGACTCACGTTGACTCACGCTCACGAAAAAAAAAAAAAATTTACTCAACCGTTTTTTTCTCACACTTACTCACTATTTACGTGAGTAAACAAAACACCACTTACGTGTGACTCACGCTCACTCGTAACTCACGCTAAACATTTAAAACACGAAAAAAATTGTTAAAACTGAATCAATACAATTAAATAGTTTTGACTCACGCAAAAAAATTGCACTCACTACGAATCACTCACGCAAAAAATTGTCTCACTCACTTATCACTCACGAACAAACAATTTTAATCACGCTCACTTTCGATCACGAGTAATTCACGTGACCAGCGTCCATCTCTAGTGCTAAACATTAAAGCTGGTAACGCATTTAAACGGGCATATTTTGGCAATAGCATTTTTAATGTTTTTTACGAAATTGTAAGGTTGTAGCATTATTTGTACATTTAGGATGGCAAATGTTTATTGGAAATAAAAAAGTGCTCTCTTAAATGAGCCACTGAATATATGAACTTTTTGACGCATTTAAAAGAGAAAAATTTTATTAAAATCTTCTGATAAAAGCAAAAAGAGGGATTTATAAAAACTTAGAAATTTAAACATTGTACATTTTTTTAAAAAGCTATGTCCTAAATTTTGGATCCGCCATTTTGATTTCAAAAAATCTGTGTTCGTATTCGTGTTGTGCAATCATTTCCTAGTGATATTTTGAAACATTAATCAATAATTTAAATATCTTGTCCGCCATATTGGATCCGCTATTTCAAATATTTGATTCTTAAATCAGATTTGGCATTCCAAAAACCATAAAAATCAGACAACATAGAAAAAAACTTAATATTTTATTTGACGCCATATTGGATCCGCCATTTTGAATTTAAAAAATCGGAGCTCATATTCGTAACTACTGACCCTAAATACATCAAAAATTACTAATTTAAGTACAATTAGCTAAGATTTATAAAAGCATATTCGCCATATTGGATCCGCCATTTTGAATTTCAAATCTTTAATTCCAAAATCAGTTGTAACATCCGAAAAACCATTAAAATCGAAGTTTTTGGCCAAAAGAGACAACATATAAAAAATTTTAAATTTAAATTTGTCGCCATATTGGATCCGCCATTTTGAATTTTAAAAGTCTGAGCTCATATTCGTTATTAACGACCCCAAATACATCGATAATGATTATATTAAACACAATAAACAAAGAATTAAAAAATCATGTCCGCCATTTTGGATCCGGCATTTTCAATTTTGAAATTTTTTTCAGAATCGTGATCAGCGATCCTTTAACACCCATATGCAATACTTTTTTGACATATAGGTTAAGCGGTCTATTTATGGCCAAAATTCAGGGATGCTGGCCCACAGTGCACTCTAGTGATAGAGGGTATATATAAGTTTGTCATTCCGTTTGCAACACCTCGAAATATTGGTCTAGGACCCCATAAAGTATATATATTCATGATCCTCGATCGATTTTAAGACGATCTAGCGATGTCCGTCCGTCCGTCTGTCGGTCTGTCTGTCTGTTGAAAACACGCTAACTTTTGAAAGACTTTACGGAGGCTCCTGAAGTTTGGCATATATGTTGGACATTTACCTGGTCAGGTTGGTATTGCAATTCAGCCAAATTGGTCCAGTGGTTCAAGAGTTATAAGCAAATGAGTGAATATCGGCAAGGGTTTTTCTGGAATTTACGAGATAAAACGCACGGTAACTTTCGAACGGCAATTCTTAGGGTGCTGAAGTGTGGAACATATATTTTCCGTTCCTCTGGTCCAGTTCGTTTTAAGTTTCAGCTAAATCGGTCCAATGGTTCAAAAGTTATTAGCAAAACCGTAAATTTCAGATTAGTTTCACCTTAAATTCACGTGTTGAATACCCGTTAAACAGGTTTTAAAAACATTTGTAAGTCAGAAAAATATTTTACAAGTCAAAAAACATTTTACACTCAAAAAAAAAATTTGCAAACTATTTTTCTTTTTTCAAAAATTAATAAAAAAAAGTTTTTTTAAACAAAATAAAATATTTCTAACCAAAAATGTTATTTTTTCACGTTAGAAAATTTACTATCACTCAAAAAGGGCATTGTGGAGGGTATTCATAGATTCGGCCAAGTCGAATTTAACTTTTCTACTTGTTTTTTTGTATTACATATATGTAGGTATAAAACAACAAAATTATTTTACAAATAAATTTTGTTACTCAAAGAAATTGTACAAAAAAAATATTTACACTAAAAATGTTACACTCAAAAAAAAAAAGTTTTACTCAAAATAATATATTTCTAATAAAAAATTTGTTATGCAATTTTTTGAAATTTTTTTTTGAAAATTACTATTAGATAACATTGTGGAGGGTATTCATAGATTCGACCAAGTCGAACTTAAATTTTCTACTTGTTTAAGTTTAAATTTTTTTCTGTCCACACAAAAAAATCAGAAGGTAATTTTTCGTAGTTTTCACGTAAACCGCATTAGAATATTGGATTTCATAAAGATTCTGTAATTCTCTTGTATTCTATTGTATCAACATCGCGTATGAGTAACATTATTTCGTTGGCTTCGCAAATACCTATTACTCATACGCAAGGTTGGCAATCGAAACGAATAACGGCATCGATATCGGTATTGGTATCGTTTTTTATTTATTTCGGTATCGGTTACGGTATTTGAGTTGAATCGGTTACGGTATTACCGATAGCGAAACGTCGATACCGGTACGTACCGGTATTATCGAAAAAAATTCAAAAAAAAAATAAAAAAAAACGCATAAAGACTTAAAAAAAATATTTTTTTTATTTTAATAATAAACACGTATTTACGTATTTGAGACATTCCACACCAAATGTCCAGCGAAAAAAAAAATATGTGTACTGTAAACTTCTGAATAGGTTGTATGGATAGCCCTATATAGAACTTAGAAAATTGCGTTTTTGGTTTTTCAATTTTTCAAAAACTGGGCTTAGGAGGCGTGGTCAAATATTGGAAAAATGGTCAAATTTGTGGCGAGTTGCCTTGATTAAATATTTATCACACTAAAACGGAATGCACCACAATCTCAAAAATTTACATTCTTATATAGTTTTGAATGGTATATCGATAAAAATTTTTTTTTGAAAATTTTCAGAACCCGTTCTGAAATTTTCCATTTTTTAAAAAATTAAATTTATCAAAAATCCGGCCACTTTTTTATTTAATTTTTTTTTTTTAATAAGTTTAGATGTTTGTCCATCCTCACAAAGAAATTCAGAAACACGTTCTTTTTTTCGAGAAAATCGCATTTGAAGTTTAAATTTCATAACAATTTTGTAAAATACAAGCAAATTACAAAATTGTTATGAAATTTAAAATTCAAATGCGATTTTCTCGAAAAAAAAGGAAGAACGTGTTTCTGAATTTCTTTGTGAGGATGGACAAACATCTAAACTTTAAAAAAAAAATTGCCGGATTTTTGATAAATTTACTTTTTTAAAAAATGGAAAATTTCAGAATGGGTTCTGAAAATTTTCAAAAAAAAAAAAAAAAAAAATTAATCGATAGCCCATACAAAACAATATAAGAATGTAAATTTATAAGATTGTGGTGTATTCCGTTTTAATGTGATAAATATTTAATCAAGGCAACTCGCCACAAATTTGACCATTTTTCCAATATTTGAACACGCCTCCTAAGCCCAGTTTTTGAAAAATTGAAAAACCAAAAACGCAATTTTCTAAGTTCCATATAGGGCTATCCAAATAACCTATTCAGAAATTTACGGGATACATGTTTTTCTGTAGCGGGACATTTGGTGTGGAATGCCTCATTTATATTTAACATTTTTACTAAAACGCCCTTAAAAATTAAAAAACAAAATTAAAAAAAAACGTTTTTTTTTACCTACAAAAGGGGGCGGGCCGAGAAAACTGTAATTTTCTTATCCCCTTGATCAAAGTCCAGCACTATGAAGTTATTCTGACATACATAAAAATGTTTCATTTGTTAAAGAAAGGTAAAAAAAATATGTAAAAAAAGTAGAAGAGTTAAATTTGACTTAGCCGATTCAATGAATATCCACAGCGCCCTTTTTAAGTGATAGTTAGTTTTCTAACATGAAAAAAATTAACAATTTTGATTAGAAATATTTTATTTTGAATGAAAAAATTTTTTTAGCCATTTTTGAAAAGAAAAAAATATTTTTTTTTTTTTTTGGAGTAAAATTTTTTTCGAGTGTAAGATTTTTTTGCTTAATTGTAAAAATATTTGTGAGTGTAAAATATTTTTCTGACTTCAATATGTCTGTTCGTTTACCTTAATTCAATCTACTTATTTTTATTACTTTTACTACAGCTGGAAAATTTCAATACAAAAAGTAAACAAAACTTTTCAGTTGTAGTAAAAATAGTAAGAAATTTCGGTAAACAAACAGACCTAATGTTTTTAAAGCTGGTTTAACGGGTTTTTCAAGGTGAAACCAATTTGAAATTCACGGTTTTGCTAATAATTTTTGAACCACAAAGTCCTATAAAAATAAAAATAAAATCCATGGGCACCCACATCGCGGTTTAAATAAAAATCTCCAAAAAACTAAACTATACTAAGGGGTTCAGAAAGTTTCTATTGAGAGTCTAAATGGTTTCAAAAAAATTTCGTGAAAATCAATAATTTTCTTCTGCTCCCGCATAGCGGTTAAAGTTTGAATTTTTTTTCGAAAATTTTTACTTAATCCACGATGTGGGTGCCCAAAGATTTTTTTGATTTTTATGAGACTTCGGGGAGGCATTTGCAGTAAGATTTTTCATTTACAAAAACCAAAAAAATTACACATTTTCTACTGTATTTTTTTTTTTTTTTGTAAAAAAATATACGGTAAGTACCGGTACCGAAGGAAAAGGTTTTTGGATAACGGTATCCGATACCAAAACTGAGTTTCGGTATTGGTATTGGTACCGGTATTCAATTTAAAGGGTTTTGAAACGGATAACGGTATTGAAAAGGTATCGATTGCCAACATTGCTCATACGCAATGTTGACACAATTAAATACAAGAAAATTACAGAATTTTTATAAAATCCAATAGTCAAATGCGATTTTCTTGAAATATTCGAAAAATTTCTTCCTGATTTTTTTTTGTGTGGCTAAACAAACATCTTAACGTAAAAAAAAATTAAAAAATAAATGTGGCTGGATTTTTGATCAATTGACTTTTTTAAAAAATAAAAAAAATTGTTTAATAAACGAATTGAAACAATGATAACCTCCACAATTTCAAAAAGATTATTGCAAAAAACTTTATTTAAAAGGAAATTAATTTTGAAAAAAAAAAAAAAATTAAAAAAAAAATTTATGTTCGTACTTGTTTAAATACCATTTGGTGTTCAATTATGTTCACATATGTCAACCAGAAGCCGAATTAAAGCATTTTGTATTTTTAGGTTATGTTGAATGTACTGAAATTTTTTAGGTGTGCTTACATATTCGTTCATAACTTTTGAACCGCTAAACCGATATCGCTCAAATGCAATACCAAACTTCTCGGGAGAACTTCCAATAAATATGTTAAGTTTCAGTCATCTCTGTGCAATATTTTGTCCGCTACAGCATTTTCCACAGACAGACAGACAGACAGACAGACAGACAGACAGACAGACAGACAGACAGACAGACAGACGGACAGACAGACAGACGGACAGACGGACATCGCTATAATGTCTTAAATTCGATCGGGCATCATGAATATATATACTTTATGGGGTCCCAGACCGATATTTCGATGAGTTACAAACGGAATGACAAACTTATATATACCCTCTATCACTAAGTGGAGGGTATAAAAAGATGACAAACAACAAAAAAATACAAAACAATTTAGTAAACAATTGAGCTCATTTAACAAAAATTTCAGAAAGGAGTGAACTATATATGTATAATCGCTCAGAGAATAGTTCAAATGAACTAGTTCGTTCATGAACAACACAATTTTTCATCAGCCATTAAATTTACCTCACATTCTTTTACTTCTATTAAAATTTGTGAATTATAATATTAAAAATTTAATACAAAATGCACCTGTTTTAAGCCCACCCTCTTTTTTTCTCCTCATATAAATATGTTTAAACATATTTCAATTAACACAAAAAAAATATGAGCCTCATAAATTTTTGACGATGTGTTAACAAATTTTCATAAATACAATACACCGTGGCAAGTAAATACAAAAAGCATAAGCAAACATTCTCAAAAACTCAATTCATTATATGCATGTTAAAGTGGGCTGAAACAAATTCAGCATAAGTTCTATAATGAATTTTTGTTATTTTATTTATCATTTACCTGGTCAGGTTGGTATTGCAAACCAGTGAAATCGGTCTAGTGGCTCAAAAGTTAATGCAAAAAACTGATTTTCGGCAAGGGGTTTTCGTGAAATTAACATAAAAAAACACGCTAACTTTCGAAAGGAAATTCTGAGGACACTGAAGCTTGAAATATATATATTTATCGTTCACCTGGCCTAGTACGTATTGAATTTAAGACAAATCGGTTCAGTGGTTCAAAAGTTATTAGCAAAACCATGACTTTCAGATTAGTATCACCTTAAATTCACGGGTTGAAGGACCGGTAAACATGTTTTAAAAACATTAGTAGGTCTCAAAAATATTTTACAACGCATGTTTGTTACTCAAAAATATTTTTACACTAAAAAAATACACTCAAAATAATTTTACACACAAAAAAATTTTACACTCAAAAAAAAAAATTTGTAATTTTTTTTTTCAAAAATTACGAAAAAAAAATATTTTTTTTACACAAAATAAAATATTTCGAATCAAAATTGTTATTTTTTCACGTTAGAATATGTACTATCACTTAAAAAGGGCATTGTGGAATTTAACTTTTCTAGTTGTTGATATGAATGATTAGATCCATTTTTTGTTAAGAAAAATTTTTAGATTCTGCGACGCTTTTCGTACAGAAAAATGTCTCACATTCTGTGCCACTTTTCGTATTAAACACATTTTTCCTAGAGGAAAAATCTCACGAATCTGAGTTATATTTTCAGATTTTGAGACATTTTCGTGTTGAAATGTTCTCAGACAGAGAATTTTTCGTAAAGTTAAGAAACATTCTCAGATTCTGAGGCATTTTTTTGAATAAAAAATTGCTGTATTCGTTAAAAAAAATTCGCAGATTGTTACATTCGCTAAAATAATTCTCAGATTCTAAGACATTTCTTTGTATAGAAAAATTTTGAGATATTTTTCGTATAAAAAAATTCGAAGATTCTGAAACATTTTTTTTTTGTCAAAAAATTCTCAAATTCTAAGAATTTTTCGTATCGAAAAATTTTTGGACATTTTTCGTATAGAAAAGTTTTTAAAATCTTAGACATTTTTCGTATAAAAAATTTTTAGATTTTGATACATTTTTCGTATAGAAAAATTCTCAGATTCTGAGTCATTTTTCGGGAAAATTTTTGTATAGAAAAATTTTTAAATTCTGAGATATTTTTCGTATAGAAAAATTCTCAGATTCTGAGACATTTTTCGTAAAGAAAAATTCTGAGATTTTGAGACATTTTTCGTCTAGAAAAATTCTCAGATTCTGAATTATTTTTCATACACAAAAGTTATTAAATTCTGAGACATTTTTTGTATCGAAAAATTCTCAGATTCTGAGGCATTTTTCGTATAGAAAAATTCTGAGATTCTGGCACATTTTCCGTGTAGAAAAATTCTCAGATTCTGAGACATTTTTCGTATAAAAAAATTCTCAGTTTCTGAGACATTTTTCGTATAGAAAAATTCTTAGATTCTGAACCATTTTTCGTATAGAAACATTTTCAGATTCTGAGACATTTTTCGTATAGAAATATTCTAAGATTCGGAAATTTTTCATAAAGAAAAATTCACAAATTCAGACATTTTTCATATAGGAAAATTCTCAGATTCAGACATTTTTTGTAAAGAAAACTTCTCAGATTTTTATACAGATTCTGAGACATTTTTCGTATAGAAAAATTTGTAAGTGTTGAGACATTTTCCGTATAGAAAAAGTTGCAGATTCTGTGATATTTTTCGTAAAGAAAAATTAGCAGATTCTGGGACATTTTTCGTTTTGAAAAACTCTCAGATTCTCAGACATTTTTCGTATAGAAAATTCTTAGATTCTGTGTCATTTTTCGTATAGAAAAATTCTCAGATTATGAGACATTTTTCGTGTAGAAAAATTTCTCAGATTCTGAGACATTTTTCGTATAGAAAAATTCTCAGATTCTGAGGCATTTTTCATATAGAAAAATTCTCAGATTCTAAGGCATTTTTCGTATAGAAAATTTCTCTAATTCTGAGACATTTATCGTACAAAAAAAATTTCAGATTCTGAGACCTTTTTCATATCAAAAAATTCTCAGATTCTGAGACATTTTTCGTATAGAAACATTCTTGGATTCTGTGACATATTTAGTCTAGAAAAATTCTCAAATTCTATGTCATTTTTCGTATAAAAAAATTGGCAGATTTTGAGACATTTTTCGTATAGGAGAATTCTCAGGTTCTGAGACATTTTTCATCTATAGAAATTCTCTTCCCATTGCGTTTAAGATCGTCCACCGTCAAATCACTATGACAGTAATAAAAAAACAATAAATTGGTGCCCTTCCTAAACAAAATGCAGCTGCGCAGCCTACCTTCAGCAGAGGGAGAGATGAATATGAATTTCCGCGGCTTAAGATCTTGAACCCTATTTGCAACCAGCTAGTTTCAAAGCCACGGCTATTCCCTCCCTATCCATGACATTGTTGCAGATTAATCTAGATAATCTTTATGCTCTAGAATTAATTTTTAGCGTTTTTTCTTTGGAAAGAATCATCTTCAGATAGTTTAACATAAACTTCACCTCATCTTTGGAGAGGCGCAGAAGACACAAACACTCTTAGGTGATTTTTAGCCAGAAATCCTAACCGTCTTCCTTGTGCCTCGCTCGCCCTTCCCCTGACGACTGTTCAATCATCAGAACCAGCCTCCTTTTTTAACTTTTTAATTAGCGTAAGATTGATTCATCCTCTATAAGTGTAAGGCATCTATACCTTCACTGTTACCTGGCAATGAACCTGATCAACAGGTGATATGACATATACCTTCATCCCAGACTAAAGCTTTTAAGGACCCTGGGTGCAGTCTTAAACCTTTATAATTGCTTCAGCCCACGATCTTGATGCTCAAGTTCAGTGAAAAGTCTTATTCACGTGTAAACTAGTGACCTAAGGAGCTGCTTCTCTATAACACTGTGCGACAGATAATATTAAACATAAACCGGATGATATACGTCAGAAAGTAGAGATCAAATGGAATAAAACTTCATTTACAGTTTTTCATTTTGTAATCCTATTTTCTTTCAAAAAGACTTCAAAGTTCTCAAGAATATATTTTATAAAATTTTTTGAAACATTTTTACTTGCACAAGGATGACACTGGTGATGGCAAGTGAAAGAGGAGGATCTCCTCTAATTTTTCCATTTTTTATTTTGTCATATTACTCTCTTGTTTCAACTGTATATTATGCAGTTCATGTATAACGTTTTTTATACCCTCCACTTAGTGATAGAGGGTATATATAAGTTTGTCATTCCGTTTGTAACTCATCGAAATATCGGTCTGGGACCCCATAAAGTATATATATTCATGATGCCCGATCGATTTTAAGACATTCTAGCGATGTCCGTCTGTCCGTCTGTCTGTCTGTGGAAAATGCTGTCGCGGACTAAATATTGCACAGGGATGACTGAAACTTAACATATTTATTGGAAGTTCTCCCGAGAAGTTTGGTATTGCATTTGAGCGATATCGGTTCAGCGGTTCAAAAGTTATGAACGAAAATGTAAGCACACCTCAAAAATTTCAGTACATTCAACATAACCTAAAAATACAAAATGCATTAATTCGGCTTCTGGTTGACATATGTGAACATAATTGAACACCAAATGGTATTTAAACAAGTACGAACTTATTTTTTGACAAAAAAAAAAATCGCGAATTTTTTTTTTTTACCAAAGTTCTTTTCCGCGGAAATTTTTTTTTCAAAAATTTTTTTTTTTTTTTTTTAAAGTAATTTCCTTTTAAATAAAGTTTTTGAAATTGTGGAGGGTATCACTGCATTCGGCAAGGCCGAATTTAATTTTTTACTTGTTTTTTTTAATTTTTATCGGACGATTTAAGCAGCCTCCTCTCCGTAGCAATTCTACCTTCTGGATGTCTTCGGTAGATTATGGGTAACTGCAATAGAAAAATGTAAAATGTGGCGGATATCCGTCGAGTCACTTTTCGGAAATCCCTGGTAAAGTTATCGGATTTCAAGGAAATGTTAGTTATATCAATAATTTGGCTTGATAAATTCTTATATATTACATTTTTGGGAAAATAACCGGTTTTTTGGTGTCATGGCATTGTTTTAGATTGTTTATTTTCGCCCTTCTCTATAACACAGACTTAAATACTTGTGTGTGTGTGTATAATCTGAAATAAACAGGCAACTTTTTTTATTATATTATTGTTGTTGTTTTGTTTTATTATACATAGAAAATATTTTTATGAATTTTATTATGATTATTTTTAATGAAAATTTATATGAGTTTTTGTTTAAACAAGCAGAAATAAAATGTTTGTATAAAATATCCATTTGAAAGGAGGAAAAAAGACTCTACTCAAAAACAGAAAAGTGAGTGAAAAGTTTTGAAATGAAAATACTTTATTGGCTTGTGAATGAATGAACACATCTTCATGCAATATAAAAATTTCATACTTATATGACATCATATGCATATTCGTTAACACTTACATGCTACATACATCTAATAAAATAGTGCCGTTCGCAATAATGTACAAAAACAAGTGAGAATGTTTAATTTGGCTGTACCAAATTTAAATGTCCTCCAACATTTAATAAAAACTAGCTCGACCGCCGGAACTTCGTTACCGGTTATGTTAAATGCCGGATAATAGAAGGATCAGGATTACCCTACCGATTTCAAAAAATGACTCATATGTAGTCTTTGTTTTATTTAAGTGTGGACGTTTAAGTCTTTCATAAAATTATATTTCATTGAATAACTTAAACAATAAAATTTGAATAATTTCGGTGGTACGTTGTCATGTACGTTCCGGTAAAAAGATTTTGACAATTTTCGAGCCCTTATATCGGGATTTTGGATCTTTAGTGAATGAATATTTCAGTGAAAAAAGAAATTGGAATAAAAAAAAATTTGGGTAAAAAAACATATAGAGAGAAAAAATATGGAGTTAAAAAGTTTAATACGAAAAATTTTAGTGAAAATTATCATTCTATATTGTTCCCCGCTCTATTCGATTTCGTTCCCCGTTCTACTCCATTTCATGTCCAATTCAATCTCCATGCAAGTTTCATTTCTCTCCATATAATATGCGTTACAGAAATAAAAAGTGCTATTGTATTTATCTTAAGATATAAAAATACAATTTTACACCACTTGTACCAATTTAGGAACCCCTTTTTACCCTGTCCATCTCTTGGGTGTTATTTCGGCTGGAAGATACTGCACGTCAAATTTTGAGTTTCTAGGCTTTAAAAGTTAGATTGATACAAATAACCATTTCCCACCTTTACCACTTAAAATTAAATTTTTCAAAAACATTTTTTTCTGAACCGTTATTTCAAGAAATATAAGAAGTACCAAACTTACACTTTTGTATGCCCTTTACGACTCTTAGAAACAGAATTTCCTAAAAGTACTTTTTCCAAAATATTTTTTCACTAAAGAATACAGCATTCAAATTTTCACTGCCTAGGATCATTATTTCAAGAAGTATAAAAAGTATAAAAAAACACTACACCTCTAGAAACGGAATCCTTTAAAAATACTTTAGCATAGCAGATTGTTTTTTTTTTTTCACTGAAGGACCCCACACTCCAAAATTCAAGTTTCTAAGACAATTATTATAGGAACAACAAAAAATTAGTACCAAAATTACACTTTATTACCCCCGTTAGAAACGGAATTTCCAAAAAGTACTTTTTCCAGTATGTTTTTTCTTCACCGAAGGATCCTACATTACAAATTGCAATTATCTAGGAATATTATTTCAGCAAATATTAAATGTACAAAAAGTATACTTTTTAACCCCGTTAAGAAACGGAATTTCCTAAAAGTACTTTTCCCAAAATTTTGGCTTTCACCGATATATTTTACATCCAAAATTTTAAGTTTCTAGAACCATTGCGTCAGAAAATATCAAAATTACCGGAAGTACACTTTTTTAGCCATTTTACCCTACTAAGAAGCGGAATTTCCAAAAAGTATTTTTTCCAAAATGGTTTTTTACCTAGTGATTCTACATTACAAATTTCAAGATTCTAGGGCCATTACTACCGGAAATTAGAACGTACCTAGAGTTTAAATTTTTACCCGTTCCACCCCCTAAGAAAACGAAATTTCAAAAATTACTTTTTCCAGAATTTGTTTTCACTTAAGGATCCTAAAGAATATTTTTTATAAAAAGGTACTTTTTATAAAAGGTACTTTTTATAAAAGGTACTTTTTATAAAAGGTACTTTTCATAAAAGGTACTTTTTATAAAAGGTACTTTTTATAAAAGGTACTTTTTATAAATGGTACTTTTTATAAAAGGTACTTTTTATAAAAGGTACTTTTTATAAAAGGTACTTTTTATAAAAGGTACTTTTTATAAAAGGTACTTTTTATAAAAGGTACTTTTTATAAAAGGTACTTTTATAAAAGGAACTTTTTATAAAAGGTACTTTTTATAAAAGGTACTTTTTATAAAAGGTACTTTTTATAAAAGGTACTTTTTATAAAAGGTACTTTTTATAAAAGGTACTTTTTATAAAAGGTACTTTTTATAAAAGGTACTTTTTATAAAAGGTACTTTTTATAAAAGGTACTTTTTATAAAAGGTACTTTTTATAAAAGGTACTTTTTATAAAAGGTACTTTTTATAAAAGGTACTTTTTATAAAAGGTACTTTTTATAAAATGTACTTTTTATAAAAGGTACTTTTTGTGAAATGTACTTTTTATATAAGGTTCCTCAAGAAACGTATTTTCCAAAAAGTACTTTTTCCAGAATGTTTTTTTTTAACCGAAGGATCCTATATTCCAAATTTCAAGTTTTTATGACCACAATTTTACGAAATAAAACAAGTACCAAAAGTACACTTTTTACCTCTTTTATCTCCCTTAGAATCAAAATTTTCAAAAAGCATCTTTCTATATTGTTTTTTTAGCAAAGGATCCTACATTCCAAATTTCAAGTTTGTATGACCATTATTTCAGTAAATAAAAAAAGTACAAAAAGTACACTTTTTTAAACATTTTACCCCCGTAGAATCAACATTAGCTAAAAACCCAGCCTTAGTTGATCTTTTTTTCGGGAGGTGAACCTACATTGCAAATTTCATGTCTCTAAGACCATTATTTAAGGAAATATAAAAGGTACCAAAAGTACTCTTTTTTACGTATTTTACCCCCTTAGAATCAACATTGGCAAAAAACCCGCCCTAGTGAACCTATTTTCCGGGAGGTGAATCTACATTCCAAATTTCAAGTTTCTAGGACCATTACTTAAGGAAATATAAAAGGTACCAAAAGTACAATTTTTTACCCTTTTTATCCCCTTAGAATCAGCATAGGATGAATTTCATGTAAAAATCGAGATGCATTGAACCCGACCCCCTCAGATATCGATGAAATTTTGTTCATAGCTAAATTTGATCAATACAAACAAACTCTCATTTTTAGAAATGACTGTTTTGCGATTTTTTGGGCGTGACACAGTGGGAACGTTTTCGAAAAAACGCGAAAATGGTCGAAAAGAGCTCCATTTAAACTACAATAACTCTGAATCGGCTAAACCGATTTCCATGATCTTGGTATCATTAAAAAGATATTTTAACAGGCTTTATGACACGTTAAAAAAAAATACACTGTAAAAAATTTATAACAAAAAAAATTTTAACTGACGAAAAAACCAAAAAGATCAAGGGTTTTTTTACAGTGTATTAATTTTTTAGAAAGGTTTATCCTTCATCTATACCATATCAAAAAATAAAAATGGGTTCTTTGTTAGTTTTTTTATATAATTTTTTAAGTAGTGTCACTTCTAGTAATTGCCCTTATTTTTTATAACAAAAAAAATTTTAGGTAACGAAAAACCAAAAAAGATCAAGGATTTTTTACAGTGTATTACTTTTTTAGAAAGGTATTTCCTTCACCTATAACATATCCAAAAAGTAAAATGGGTTCTTTTTTATTTTTTTTTTAATAATTTTTTAAGTAGTGTCACTTCTAGTAATTCCGCAAAATTCTGAATAAAAAAATCAATGTATTCTTCATAATAATTTTCTATTTTGTCATAAACATTTATTACTTTACCCATAATAAAGAGAAATATATATAGAACAAAAAAATTGTTGCCCTTTTCATTCCAAAGATTTTTTCAGGTCTATTTTTTCTTCCTCAGGTAGCTAATAACATAGTAAAAAGAAATAGAAACACAAAATATAACAAATATTTTCCTTTCTTAGTAAAAAATTTAACGGCAAACAGCCCTTATTTCCATACAAATGCATGTAAATGTATAGGGGTCTGGCCAGAACTAAGGACTCAAAATATGTACCTGACGAAGGGTTAACAGGTAAAATAAATAAACATTGTCCCAAATTATGAATATGTTTTAACCGCAAAAAGTTCTTGCTTGCCTTAAAAAATGCTATATAATTGCACCTGATGAACGTACCGAAATTCATAATTATAAACAGTTTCGAGAAGCCAAGATATCCCATTACAATTTTTACGCGTATATTTTAAAAAATTGAGTGAATATGAATTCAAACAATAAGTACAGATGCATAAAAATATCTAATAAGTGTTGCGCTTCGCTTCGTAAAATAAGTGAAAACGAGGCTGCAAATATAATTGAATATTTTCCAGCTGTCGCCAACATTCATTGTAGCCGTATTTGCGAAACTTGCCGGAATACACTGAGAAAAGCTCGCAGTCGTAATGAATCCAACGTGGAGCAGAATGAAGTCTCAAATTATTTACCAACAACGCCCAGCAATGAAATTAGCGAAGAATTGAATGAACTTCCAACTTGTACCAGCCGTATTGCAAACATCGAAAGGACGGAAGTCATTGAAAATATAAATGATCATATTATTCCTCATCTACCAAACCAAATGTCGCCTCTTAAAAGGAAATATATGAAACGAGATGCATACAGAAATAGAAAATCACTGCAAATTTTCGAAAATATAGCAGATTCACTTGGAGCTGATCCATTATCTGATTTGTCAGCGCAACTTGAAAACGTCAAAGCCATTTACGAAGAAATTTTGGAAAACATCAAATATCAAATAGAGAACAGCTCAAATCTTTTGGAAAAGCAAAAACTTTTATCTCTCTTACCAATCAATATGAGTCACGCAGAAATTAAAGATCGTTTTGGGGATGATATATCTCACGATTGTATCAAAAAAAGTAAAGATATCCAAAGGAATAAAACGAAGTTTGCAGATATCAATCTTTTTAAAATGAGCAGACGTAGCTTACCAGCCGAAACTCTAAGCACAGTCAAGTTATTTTATGAAGATGATGAAATTAGCCGAATGATGCCTGGATCGCAAGATTCAATTACTGTTAAACAAGGAAACTTACGTGAAAAAGTTCAAAAAAGACTGATGTTATCTTCACTACGCGAATCTTACTACGAATTTAAAAAAAAACATCCCTTGGCCAAAGTGGGTTTTACAAAATTTACAATGTTAAGGCCAAAAAATTGTATAAAACTTGGAGTTGGAAACAAGCAAAATATCTGTGTATGCACATTGCATCAGAATATGAAATTGATGTTTGAAAAAAGTGGCTTAAAATCAATTTGTATTGAAGGAGAATGCACATTTACCGATTACAAAGATGTTCTCAAATTCGTTGTTTGTAATGGTGACATAGAAAAAAGCGAGTGTTGCGTTTCAATGTGTGGTCACTGCTTTAAAAATTTAAATAATCTAAAAACGCATATGCTAAAACATTTTGAAAATAACCAAACTGAAGAAATAATATACAAAAAGTGGAATACAACGATTAGATGTGTTCTGGAAACGTTAACCACCAACCCAGAATCATTTGTCAGCGATTTTACTGAACACATCAAAGTTCTGATTCCGCATCATTTCATAGCAAAGCGACAATCTGAATTTATCAGCAATAAAAGAGCGGCGCTGTTATCAGGAGAAATGTTAATTCAAATGGACTTTGCTGAAAATTATGCATTTCTTGTACAAGATGCCGTGCAAGGATACCATTGGAATAATGATCAGGCTACAATACATCCGTTCGTTATTTATTACAAAGGTAATTATTTTAATATTTTGGTATTAGTAAACACATCCATCCACACTCATCAAAATATTTAATAATTTTTATTTATTTGTTTTTTTCCTTTGTTTGTTTATTTTCAGATAACGATAAATTAACTCATAAAAGCTTCGCCATAATATCTGATTGCAATACCCATGATAGTATAGCAGTTCATCTATATATTTCAAAAATGGTACAGTTCGTGAAGGCCAATATAACCAACAATATTAATAAAATCATTTACGTATCAGATGGTGCAGGAGCACAATATAAAAATAAATATAACTTCATTAATTTATGCCATCACAAATCTGATTTTGGGATTGACGCTGAATGGCACTTTTATGCTACCAGTCACGGAAAATCTGCATGTGATGGAATCGGAGGAACATTGAAGAGAGGTGCTCGAAATTATAGTATTGCAAATAAAAATGAAATCCAGACAACGAGGCAACTCTATCACTGGGCATCAGAAACATATAAGACCACCATACAAGTTGCTTACGCAGATGCTGACGAATACAACAACGTTAAAGAAAAGCTATTTTCAAGATTTGAAGAAGCTAAAACTATAACAGGAACTCAAGGCTTTCATTCATTCATTCCGATAAATGAAACTTTTGTACATGTGCGCAGATATTCTGACTGTGCCAAATTTGAGCAGCGCAAAATTTCTTACAAATAATTAACTTAAAAAAAATTTAAATAAAATAAAACACAAATTAATAAAAACGTGGCAAATAATATAAACAATTGTTGATGGTTTTTTATTTGTAAACATTTAAAAAATGTTAGAATTGTTGAACTATTTTGTGAATGTGACCAGATATTTTCGCTGTTATTCGAATTATTTCGAAAACTTTCGGTAAGTATTACTAGAAGTGACACTACTTAAAAAATTATATAAAAAAAATAAAAAAGAACCCATTTTACTTTTTGGATATGTTATAGGTGAGAGAAATACCTTTCTAAAAAAGTAATACACTGTAAAAAATTCTTGATCTTTTTTGGTTTTTCGTTACCTAAAATTTTTTTTTGTTATAAAATATAAGGGAAATTACTAGAAGTGACACTACTTAAAAAATTATATAAAAAAAACTAACAAAGAACCCATTTTTATTTTTTGATATGGTATAGATGAAGGATAAACCTTTCTAAAAAATTAATACACTGTAAAAAAACCCTTGATCTTTTTGGTTTTTTCGTCAGTTAAAATTTTTTTTGTTATAAATTTTTTACAGTGTATTTTTTTTTTTAACGTGTCATAAAGCCTGTTAAAATATCTTTTTAATGATACCAAGATCATGGAAATCGGTTGAGCCGATTCAGAGTTATTGTAGTTTAAATGGAGCTCTTTTCGACCATTTTCGCGTTTTTTCGAAAACGTTCCCACTGTGTCACGCTCAAAAAATCGCAAAACAGTCATTTCTAAAAATGAGAGTTTGTTTGTTTTGATCAAATTTAGCTATGAACAAAATTTCATCGATATCTGAGTTGGTCGGGTTCAAAATTTCAGTTTTATCTCGATTTTTAAATGAAATTCATCATAGACAAAAATCCAGCCTTAGTGAATCTTAATTCCGAAAGGTGAACATACAGTCCAAATTTCAAGTCTCTGTGAACATTATTTAAGGTAACATAAAAGGTACCAGAAGTACAGTTTTTTACCCTTTTTACCCCCTTAAATTCAACACTGGCAAAAATCCTGCCTTACTGGATCTATATTCCAGGATGTGAACATACAGTCCAAATTTCAAGTCTCTATGACCATTAATTTCAGGAGATATAAAAAGTACCAAAAGTACAGTTTTTTACCCTTTTTACCCCATTAGAATCAACATTGGCAAAAGTCCAGCCTTAGTGGATCTATGTTCCGGAAGGTGAACATACAGTCCAAATTTCAAGTCTCTATGACCATTATTTAGGGAGATATAAAAAGTACCAAAAGTACAGTTTTTTACCCTTTTTACCCCCTTAGAATTAACACTGGCAAAAATCCAGCCTTAGTGGATCTATATTCCGGGAGGTGAACCTACAGTCCAAATTTCAAGTCTCTAGCTTTAGCGGTTTGGGCTGGGCGATGATGAATCAGTCAGTCAGTCACTCACTCACTCACTCACTCACCCAACTCTTTTATATATATAGATAAAAAAAATGTCATGGGCACATGGGGATAATGGGCACATGGGGATAATGGGCACACCTTTTTTTCTTGCGATACATGTTGCTTTTTTCACTCAAGTTGTACAATTTCTTCTTCTTTGTGAAAAATGGCTCAGAATCTAACACATTTTTATGGGCATCGAATAGCATTGTTGGTAGGACCTGGGGATTGTGCCCCAAAATAGTTATCTGGATCTAAAAAATGATTGTAGGACCGATCATGGTGTACGCTGCCACAGTCTGGTGACCGAAAACTATGAATAGGGATACTACTGCGAAACTCAGCATTGTACGGCGTCTGACATGTACCCAAAGTACGGGTGCTATGAAAACCTGCCTCTCGACATTTTCATTTCCTCTCCACTATGACTGCGCATAGAATGAGTATCGACTACTCTGACCCTAGAAACTTGGGCGGCCACTCCAATATTTTTACTTCAATAGGAATAAGGGAAAACTCGGATACGCCCAAAGATAGGATAAATACTCTGCTTCGCTTTGTGATTCCGAGTAGACCAGAGTGGGATGAAGGTGGTCCATACGTGGACTCTACCAGCCTAAACCGGTATAATTGTAGGGTGTTTAAAATAAGTTTCTTCTTTATAAATTTGATTTTATAATTTTGTTTTCTAGTTCAATATCCCCGGAAAATTTTTTGGAACAAATTCCTATAACAATAGAATCTTTAATATATTCTACGGTAACCAAAACAAAATTTTCTATGTTAAATTATTTTTCAAAAAAACTACTTGCTCTAAAAACGATTGCTTTCGGGACAATTTCAAACAAAAATCATTGATTCTGGAACGTGAATCGGTTGCAGGGTAATATGATGCGTTCTGGAACCGATTTTTTGGAATGATTTTTTGGAACCGAAATTGTAAATTGTATAATTAATCTAATTTTAAAAACGATGCAGGACGCCACCTTAATTTGAGCTAAAGAGCTAAAACACCTCAATCCAACCGATGAGTTGACCTCACCTCCTCCAAATTTAATGAAATTCAGTACTGGGTTTTACTTTAAAAAAAATAGATTGTGGCAATTTTTCAGGATTCTGGTCTTTTTAGTTTTCGAGGTATGGGTAGGGTGACCATTTTTTTCTGAGCCTAAATCAGTACGCCCAAGTTTTTATGTTTTTTTTTTTTTTCTAGAAATAAATCAACTGCAAAAAACAACTGCAAAAAAACAACTGTTAAAAAACAAATGCAAAAACAACTGTCGTGATTTTGCAGAAAATTTAGTTGACTTTAAACTACTTCATTTGAATGTTTTGATCGTTTCAGTTTTCCGTAAGTTATGACAACTTTTCCTGTAAGAAAACTTCACAGCTAAAAAGCACGTATTTTTTTAAAGTCCCTGATTTTCTGAGCGCTTTTTCGAATAAGCTCTGATGACATTACCTTATCTAAGATCTCAAAATCATTTGGATTCATGCAATTTACATCATTTTTCTAAAAATATCAAAAATCCATCGGCCCATTGAATTTTTCGTTAAAGAAAACCTCAAAGATTCTGTGCGCATTTTCATTTAAATTTTGGAAGTTCAAAAGAACCTCATGCTCAGATTCATTTTTGCGTTAAAGAACCTCTTGATTCACGAACTCTAATCTCCTTAGAATAAATTCATTATAAACTATCTCACTTTCAGACATAAGTTATAAAAAGCAACTCAGACGACTTATATTATGGAAATTCAAGTTTTTGTACAGAATCTTCGAATAAAATTATTTTTTATATTGAAATGTCCAAAAATCAGTACAATCAGTACATATTTTAAAAAATCAGTACAAATCAGTACAACGTTTTTTGATCAGTACACGTGATCAAAAATCAGTACATGTACTGATCAAATCAGCCTAGGTATGGGGTCTTGAAAATTGGGAAAATCGTATATATTTGACAAAAGTGTTCTGACATAAATAAAGATATCTCAAAAAGTAATAATGATAGAGATCTCGTTCAAGTTTTAAATAATAGATAATGAGACAGTTTTGAGCTAGAGTACAAACAATTTCCAGAACCTGTTCCAAAATTTTTAATTTTGTAAAAAGAAGTCACTTTATCAAAAGTCCGTCCACTTATTGCAAATATTTGCAAAAAGTTACTCATACGCTAGGTTGAAACAAGATAATACAAGACAATTAAAAAACTGTTATGAAATTTGATATTCAAATGCGAAAACCACAAAATACAAGCTTCTTGTTGAAAGACAAACATTTAAACTAAAAAAAAAAAATAAAATAAAAAAAGTGGCTAGATTTAAAATATAAATTTACTTTTTCTTTAAAAATCGAAAATTTTAGAACGTGAAAATTTTTTTGAAAATTTTTCACAATAAAAATTTTTAATCTATAGCCCGATAGAAAAATTTTGGAGATTATGGTGTATTCCGTTTTAATTTGATAAATATTTCATCAAGGAAACTTGACAGAAATTTGAAATTTTTTTCAATATTGAGCCTCCTAAGCCCAGGTTTTGAAAAATTTTAAAACCAAAAACGCATTTTTCTTACAAGGGAAGTATCTCAACCCTTATTAACCGGTTTGCGTGACACTTAAAATCAGTGTTGGCTACCGTTACCCTTTCAATACCGTTACCGATTAAAAACCCTTTAATATTGACTACCGTTACCGTTACCAATACCGAAATAAAAAAAAATTAAAAACCGTTACCGATAAAAAACCATTACCTTTATTCGGATTTTTACCGGTATTATATCGGTTTTATTTCGGTTGTCTAAATATTACTTATTTTAAATTTTTGCAGTCAAAAAACGAAGTAAAATATTTTTAATGTACGTTTAATATAAAAACAAACTTTTGTTCATTGCAAATCGTATTATTTGGACCAACATTTGCAATTATTTGATAACTTAACAGAAATATTTAGTATAACTAAAAATTTTATTGAAAAAATTAAAAAAATTTTGTTGAAAAACCACAAACTATAAAAAATTTCACTTTAAAAAAAAAAAAAAAACCGAAAATTTTCTTTCTGTAAAATAATTGTGTTGCTAATTTTCACCTTCGCACTGTGGCTTTCCCCATTTTTCCGATCCCCCTGTTTTGTTGTTTGGTTAAATGTTGGTGGGTATAAAGGATTCGGCACTGCCGAATTAAACACTCTTACTAGTTTTTTATCGCTTCTTTTATTAAAGTGTTCAAACTGTTTATCAGCAGGGTTTTCTGGTTAAATCAGCTGATTTATCTGACGTCTTATCAAATTTTTCTGCAGACTCTACCTGGTTTATTCAGACAGAAGAAGCAAACCGCGTCAGCTAAAATCGGCAGATTTCCAAATGACTCAAAATGCTGATTTTTCTATTAATTGGACAGAGACATCTAATTAACACGTAAAAAAATTAAAAAAATATTTGTTAAATTACAAAATTTTGTGAATACTTTAATTAAATTCTGAGTTAATTAATAGTAGTAAATACTACTATATAATTATGTGTTGAAAATGCAGTGTTTATACCCTACACCACACTGTGGTACAGGGTATAATGAGTTTGTGCTGATGTTTGTAACTACCCGGAATATTGGTCCTAGACCCACTTTTAAGTATACCGATCGACTTAGAATCACTTTTTGAGTCGATTTAGCGATGTCCGTCCGTCCGTCCGTCCGTCCGTCCGTCCGTCCGTCCGTCCGTCCGTCCGTCCGTCCGTCCGTCTGTCTGTCCATGTAAACGGGGTAAACACGATACAGGTCGCAATTCTTAATCAATTGACTTGAAATTTGAAACTTAAGCCTCTTTTGGCCCAAGGACGAAGCCTATTGAAATTGGAAAACATCGGTCCATATTTAGACCTGCCCCCATACAGAGGTCCTCTTTAGTTTTGGCTCAAATGACTCTAATAGCCGCATTTTAATAGGTATCTTTTCGAAATTTGCCAGGTAATCATGTTTTATCCACACAATTCAACATTCCGAATTTTAAAGAAATCGGACCAGTTCTTCTTGTAGCCCCCATACAAACCACCTTCCCGATTTTCACATAAATCTCTCAAATTTCATGAAAATAGAAAATATTTAATTAAAATTCTGTTTGTGTATGTTAAACGCGTTCTTTAATAACCTTATCAAATCTGATTATCATCGGACCATTTTTGGACTTAGGTCCCATGTGGAAATTTCCCCCGATATTCAGTTGAAGCGATTTATTGTCAACAAAAAGAAGCCTATTCCACTCAAATTTGATTAGTGAGTGCTTTTTACACTTATTAAAGATTTGACAAAATATAGATCTAATCAGTCCATGTTTGAACTTGGGACCCATTTTCCGGGAAACTCTGGTGTAGGGTATTATATGGTCGGTCTTGACCGACTATAATTTTCTTACTTGTTTTTTTTTTAATTTTATTTAATAAATTTTTGATTTTTACGTGTTTTTAATGAAATTGTGACTTTTTATCATGTTGGGAACATTTTATTCATAATACCGGTACGTAAAGGTATCGATGTTTCGGTAACGGTTTATCGTTACCGAAATAATCGAAAATACCGTTACCTTTACCGTTACCGATATAAAAAATATGTAATACCAATACCGTTACCAATACCGTTATTCGTTTCGGTTGCCAACCCTGCTTAAAATATATATAAAAGAGACAATTAAAAGGTTGGGATGTTTCGGCTTATCGGCCATATCTGGAATTTAGGGGTCCCAAAAATGGTGAAAAAATAGTTTTTTTTTTATTGTTCAGCCTTTTTTTTTCTTAGAAACTATATGATGTTCCCATATGAGAAGAAGGTGTTTTTTAATGCCAATCTAAAGGTGGCATGACCCTGTAAAAATTGGGCTTCGCAAAATGAAAATGTGTAAATTTAGGGGGGTATTTATATGAAGACATATTCCAATGATATCCATATGAATACGAAATAATCTTTATTAAGTTTAAGTCAAAACGTATCGTTGGTCCAGACGATATTCCTGTTAGTTCGGGACTTATCGAAATTTTCACGAAGGTCCAAATTGTTTCATAAGAGGACAACGAAATTTTCAAATACTCCCAGTCGGCAAAAAAATCACACCTGACATACTACTGACTCTCCCTTTATAAAATTGCTGACATCTTCATACAATTTTTCAAAATGTCATCAATGACATGTCAGCATTTGGCCACCGATTAGTGGCCACCGATACTAGTGGACACTGCTGACCAACTGCTGACATGTCATTGATGACATTTTGAAAAATTGTATGAAGATGTCGGCGTTTTCATAAAGGGAGAGTCAGCAGTATGTCAGGTGTGATTTTATTTTGCCAACTGGGCTGATATGGCCGATAAACCGAGCAGTGTTGCCAGAACTTTGTAATCAAAAACGGCTAAATCCTTTTGAAAAAACGGCTAAAAAACGGCTAAAAAATGGCTAAAAAACGGCTAAAATATATATTTTACTTTTTAAGAAAAACTAAGGTAAATTCATATTTTGAACCGATTTTGATACATATATTAAAATAAGGAGATTTTTTGTTACTGTTTTGACATATTTTAGATAAGATGAAGAGAGTTCAAAGCACTTTTTTAATGATTTTAATATTTTATATAATTTTTTTTTTTATAAATATATATATAAAAATGTTGACTGCAAAAAATGTATTTAAGTAAAAAATCTTTTTAAGTTATTTTGGCTTACACTCAGAAAATTATGTAAGTTACTACACTCAGAAAATTATGTAAGTTACTACATGTTAATTATTTGTATATTTTACAGTAGTAAGTTGTTTTCAACTACAAAGTCAGTTGTTTTTGTATGAAAAATATCAAACAACTATTTCTGTTAGTTATTTTAAGTCGTTTTTCTGAACAACTAACAAAAAAGTACTGTGATGTAGTAACCGTTATTTAAAGTAGTTAATTTTATTTTTTTTATCTCTGAAAAGTTTTCAAAGTTTTTTTCCAAAAAAAAAAATCGTTTTTTTTTTATTTTTCACAACTTTAAAAAAAAAAAACTTGGAAAAAATTTGGTCTTAAATTTTTTTTTGAAAAATGTTTTGAAAAAAAAATTATATATTGATTATTTTATTTTTACTACATTTTAGTTGTTTTTACTACAAATGTAAGTATTTTTTACTACATAAGTCAGTTGTTTTTTGTCAGTTAAAATAACTAACATTGTTAGTTGATTTAACTGAAAAAGTAGTTGACCCCAAAACAACTTACAAAGTAGTTATTTTAACTGATATTTTCAGTTGATTTTACTAACATAATTTTTTGAGTGTATATGTTAGTTATTTGTATATTTTACAGTACCCAGCAGAAATTTTGCTGAACTGGCAGCAGCTTTTGGAAAGGAATCCCGAGTCAAGTAGCGCTTCCAAACGTGCTGAATTCATGCATGATTCTCTAAGGCGATGTCCCACTTTAGAGCGCTAGTTGGATACACAGAAAAAGCGCTCTTAAGATGCACTGAAATCACGTGTCTTTAGAGCGCTGATTAAAGCATACTTTTGTAGCGCTGATTAAGCGCTATAAAGATGCAGTGAATTCATGTATCTTTTCAGAGCTGGAAAGAGTTTAGAAAATTTTGAAATAGAAATTTTTGCAACACAATTGGAAATTTCTAAAATACACATGGAATTTTTTTAAAATTTAAATGGAATTTTCCTAATAGCAAAAAAAAAAAATTGAAAATTTTGAAATCAAAATGGAAATTTTTAAAATACAAATGGAATTTTCTGAAAAGTATTTAGAAAATTTTGGAAATACAAATGTAAATTTCTTAAACACAATTGGAAATTTTTGTAATATAAATGGATATTTCTGAAATATAAGTGGAAGTTTCTGAAATAGAACTTTAGGAAATATAATTGGAGAATTTTTGAAATATAATTGTAAATTTTTGAGTTATAAATGAAAATTTCTGAAAAATAATTGGAAATTTTTGAAATATAATTGGAAATTTTATAAATATAATTTAAGTTTCTAAAATATGATTGTAAGTTTTTCGTAATATAATTTGTATTATTTGAAATTAAAGTGGAAATTGTGTAGTCAAAAATTGTTTTTAAAAATACTGAAAAATATTTTAAAATCTGAAAACATTTTTTTGAAATACATATATATTTGTCCTATGCTCCTTATAGGATCGACGGGAACATATATATATATATATATATTTGTAAAAATTTTAGCAAAATTTTTTTGATTTAAAAAAAAATAATAATCTAGATAAATTACAAGAAAAAAGTTGTAAGAGGAGAAAAAAATTTAAAAATGAGATTAAAAACATACCAATAAATGAAAAAATATGCAAAAAAAGTTAAAACAAATGTATTTTAATATTTGTGTTTTTTCGTTATCAGACTGTGTTTATTCTTTGAAATAACAAAAAAGCATTTGCTGTTTTTTGGTTAGCCAATTTATCATCATTCAAAATGTGTTAAATATGTTGTGATTGAAGCACTCTTTGCAGCGCTGATAAATGCGCAATAATGATGCAGTGAAATCATCTGTCTTCGTCCAAAACTCATACTTTTTCATTCAAAAAGTGTTAAAAATATTAAAAAGGAAAGCAAGTGTGAAATTTTATCAAAAAATAATTTTAAATTGTAAGTTTTATATAAAAAATCTTAACAAAAAATTAAACTTTTTTCCCCTTATTTTACTGCATCCTTAAGAGCGCTCTTTGGATGCGCTTCGGTATGCTATAAATAGATGCTGTGTCGCCGAAATCTCGATTTATTTCTCTGGGTAGTTAGTTGTTTTCAACTTGTTGTTTTTGTATGAAAAATATCAAACAACTATTTCTGTTAGTTATTGAATAACTAACAAAAAAGTACTGTAATGTAGTAACAGTTATTTAAAGTAGTTAATTTTATTTTTTTAATCTCTGAAAAATTTTTAAAGTTTTTTTCCAAAAAAAAAAAAATAAACTTTTTTTTTTTTATTTTTCACAACTTTTTTTTTTTTTTAAACTTAGACAAAATTTGGTCTTAAATTTTTTTTTCTGAAAAATTAAAAAAAAAAAATTATATTGATTATTTTATTTTTACTACATTTTAGTTGTTTTGACTACAAATGTAAGTAGTTTTTACTACATAAGGCAGTTGTTTTTTGTCAGTTAAAATAACTAACATTGTTAGTTGATTTAACTGAAAAAGTAGTTGACCCCAAAACAACTTACAAAGCAGTTATTTTAACTGACATTTTCAGTTGATTTTACTAACATAATTTTTTGAGTGTAAAAAAGCTTTTTCAACACGTGAATTCGAGGTGACACTTTTTACCCGTGGGACCGTTTTCGCTGAAACCTGATCAGAAGAATTTCAAAAATATATATGCCAAAATTCAGCAATCAGCCTTCAAGTTGAGTTTTGAACGTTAGCGTATTTTTAAAAGACAGAGAAACGGGCATCACTTGATCGTCTAAAATTTAGTATAATGTTTATGGTATGAATATGACAAAAATATATGTGATTTTATTCCAGACTAGTGTTAATAAAAATTAAATATATAAAAACCAATTACCTACTAACAAAATAAACCAACGTTTACAATCCTTCTGATGATAACACATAACTAAAATGCTTGAAACAGGAATGACAATTTTAGAAATGTCTATAATTTTTAGAAATTTAATTTTCTCCTACATTTTTAAACTTAAACCTTTATAACAAATAGTATTAGAGTCTGTGATCGATCTGTACAAACTTAAAAACCAATAAATTCTCTATTTTAGTATAAACAAGTAAAAAAGTTAAATTTGGCCTTGCCGAATGTAGTGATACCCTCCACAATTTCAAAAAGATTATTGCAAAAAACTTTATTTAAAAGGAAATTACTTTTGAAAAAAAAATTTTTTTTTGAAAAAAAAATTTTAGCGAAAAAAAATTTTGGTAAAAAAAATCCGCGATTTTTTTTTTTTTTTGGTATTTGTACTTGTTTAAATACCATTTGGTGTTCAATTATGTTCACATATGCCAACCAGAAGCCGAATTAAAGCATTTTGTATTTTTAGGTTATGTTGAATGATGTACTGAAATTTTTGAGGTGTGCTTACATTTTAGTTCATAACTTTTGAACCGCTGAACCGATATCGCTCAAATGCAATACCAAACTTCTCGGGAGAACTTCCAATAAATATGTTAAGTTTCAGTCATCTCTGTGCAATATTTTGTCCGCGACAGCATTTTCCACAGACAGACAGACAGACAGACAGACAGACAGACGGACAGACGGACAGACGGACAGACGGACAGACGGACAGACGGACATCGCTAGAATGTCTTAAAATCGATCGGGCATCATGAATATATATACTTTATGGGGTCCCAGATCGATATTTCGATGAGTTACAAACAGAATGACAAACTTATATATACCCTCTATCACTAGAGTGGAGGGTATAAAAACACACTAAAAATTACTTTTTAACCGAAAACTCAAAAATGGCTAAAAAACTGCTAAAATAGTTTCGAAAATGGCTAAAAAAACGGCTAAGAGCTAAATGCCTTTTTCTCCGGCTAAACAAGTTCAAAAGGAGCTAAATTTAGCCGGAAAATGGCTAAATTGGCAACACTGAAACCGAGACACCCCAACCTTATAATTGTCTCTTTTATATATATTTCAAGTTTCAGCCAAATCGGTTCATAAGGGTTGAGATAATTCCCCCAGTTGGCAACGTCCTCGAGCCATCCTCAGTGACGGAGCGGTGACATGTCAGAGTCACTGCTGACATCCACAAGACATCTCTATGTACTGGGTTGAGGACAATTTCATACAAATTTTCAAAATGTCCTCACTCAAAGTCAGCAAAGGTCAGGGCTGACCTTCTGGGGACATGTCATCTAAGACTTCTTTGGGGAAATGTCTGACGTGGGTCATGCAAAAATACAAAAAATTTTCGTATTTCCTTTAGTTTTTACTTTTATCCATTTTCCTTTATAAATTATCTTTCTCATATTTAGAAAAAACTTTTCGTCTTTTTTAGTCCCAACTGGATTTGAACCTGGAACCTCCACTTTATTAGTCCCACACCTAACTACTTGTTCCAAATTCTATTTTGAAAATTGTTTGTCTATTTATTACTTTTATTCTACTTGTTAGATTTTGATTTTATTTTAAATAAATCGATAATATTGCCATCGTTTTCTTGGAAATTGAAGAGTTGCCCAGATTTAAAATTCTAATTTAATGTACTGCTATTCTGAAGACATTTCCTTTTAGACGTCTTAGAGGAATTGTCCACACTCTTAAAGCAAACATTCAGTGCTGACAATGTTAGGACATGTCATCAAGGATTACCTATGATTTGTCAGAACCTGAAGATATTTCCTCAAGGAATCACTGTGGAAATTTCCTCAGTGACACATTTTCCAACTGGGCCCTTGTTAATTAATGTTACACGTATTTTTTGTAGCGGGACATTTGGTGTAACATGACTCACATATATTTTCGATCGAAATTTAAATTTTTCTTTGCAATTTTATGTAAAATGTACAAATTTCCAAGGTTGTTTTACAAAAAAAAAATCTAGTTAAGTCGCGAGAATTCCTTGAAAGTATTATCGCATCAAAAAAGATGTAAATTTACAATTTTATTGGTTAAAAACTAGTAAAATACAAAAAATCTAGTAATTTTTACAAGAAGTACTTGTAAAATAGAAGGAAGCACAAAATCTAGTAAAGTCACGAGAAGTCCTTGTAGTTTTTATCGCGTCATAAAAGTTGTAAATTTGCAATTTTAATGGTAAAAATTTTGTAAATTGTTTAAAATTTTACAAACTTTTTACCAATAAAATTGTAATTTTTACTAAGAACTCTCGTAAAATAGGAAGTAGCAAACAATTATTTAAATATTTACGTGGCTTTTTTTTGTTAATTTTACAAGATATTTTTTTTGTGTGTAAGTGACTAAAAATTTGACCGGACGTTTAAAATGTAAAGAAAAATGGTGTCCCCCAATGACACGTACTGATGACCCCCCCCCCCCCCCCCCATCTAAATTAAATTTGAAGTAAAATTTAAATTTTTATCTTAGTAACCCCTCAATTTTGTTTTAAAAATAATCCAAAAGGATTTGGCTGGATATTTATTATTTGGCTGGATTTGGTCAAAAAATTCAGCCATGAAGTTTTATAAAAAACGCAATTTTTTCTCTGGTTGCAGACTGAAAACGCTCTTCTAAATTTCCTTATAAATTTTCATACAATAAGCTCTTCAGTGGCCATTGTCAGGTATTCTGACACGAAATTCAAAAGATTATAATTTTCGAGACGCCCAAATATATACACATAAAAGTAATTTTTGTGGATTATTTTTTTTTAACCAAAGGATTCTTCATTAAAAATTTCAAGAGTCTAATAAAATATGAAAAGGACAAAAAGTATACTTTTGATTACCAATTTTACGACCCTATGAAATTAAATTTACAACAAGTACTTTTTTTCAGACGGTTTTTCTACCAAATGATGCTGTATTCCAAAATTTACCACTTTTTGTCCCCTTAACAATTTATCAAAAATCCGGCCACATTTTTCTATTTTTTTTTTTAGTTTAGTTTGTCTATCCACATAAAAAATTCAGGAGGGTATTTTTCGTATTGTTTGAGAAAATCGCATTTGAATATTGGATTTCAGAAAAATTCTATAATTGTCTTGTATTGTGTCAACACTGCGTATGAGTAACGACTATTTGCGAAACTAATGAATTCTCGTTACTCATACGCGGTGTTGACACAATAAAATACAAGAGAATTACAGAATTTTTATGAAATCTAATATTCAAATGCTATTTTCTCGAAAAATACGAAAAATGCCCTCCTAAATTTTTTTGTGTGAATAGAAAAACATCTAAACTTAAAAAAAGAACGGTTTCTAAAAATTTTCCAAAATAAAAAATTTTAAAAATTTTAATTTAAAAATTTTAATTTTTGCGATTGTGGTGCATTTCGTAAATTTGATAAATGTTAAATCAAGGGAACTCGACACAATTTTGACAATTTTTTCAATATTTAACCACGTCTCATTAGCCAGGTTTTTAAAAAAAAAAAAAAAAAACCAAAAACGCAATTTTCTTAGTTTCATATAGGGCTATCAATACCACATATTCAGACATTCATTGGACATATGTTTTTTTCGCAGGACATTTGGTGTGGAAAGATAATTTTAGTGCATTGAATATTTATTTTTGTATTTTCGTACATTCTGAAGTGTAAATTTTAAAAAAGTTTTTTTTTTTATATTTATTTAAAAAACTCGATTAATCGATAATCGCGATTAACGGCTATTTTTTTAATCGTAATCGCGATTATGAAATATCTCGATTATGAAATATCTCGATTATTTGCAAACTCTACATTTTCTGAAGAAAATTAAATTCAAAGAACCTTAAACCATTTTTTTTTTTCGCAAAAAAATATTCTTCCACATTTATTGTAACACACTGTATCTTAAATGCTTCATAATAAAATTTGCCATATGCTTATTTTTTTATTTGATATTAAAAGAAAGGTAAAATTTGGAAAATATATTCTTTGAATATTTTAAATATTCATATTTACACATAAGATTTAAACAACATCCTAAACAAATCATTATTTTGCAAAGTCAAAGTTGAAGGAATATTACAAATAAAGTTGAAACTCCTTTTATTTAAGCCTTTATGTAACAAAACACTGTAAACACCTGTCAAATTAAAAAACGAAAATGAAAGAAAACTTAAATAATAAAAAACAACAAATAATAAAAGTTGTTAAAAATTCCTTATTTTTCAGCACAACATAAATAACATAAATAACATAATACTGACTTGTAAATACTTCCACATACTTTTAAAGCATTTTAAAAATATTTCTTGTGGAAAAAAAAGTTTTTTTTTTTTTGTTTCAATTAGTAACAAAGTAAACATGAAAAAAAAAAATTCAAAATTAGTTATTTAAGCAAACAAACAAATAAAACAATGGAAATTTTTAAAAATCACTTGTAAACCTTAAATAATAACTCTTTAAAATTACAGACGAATTTTGAATATTAAACAGAGTACATTATATATTTCCATTTAGCATATCGTGAACCTATATTCAAAATATGCTAACTCAAATTTGACGGAAATGAGTTTCCGATGGCAAATAGCTCCCCTATGTAATACCTATCTGCCATAAAAATTTCAGAGCAAAAAAATAATTTGTTGTCGTTTTACATCCATTTTTGTTATTATGCTAACTCAAAGTACATATTTTTTTGGTGGAAATAAATGCCAACTCCCATTGTAAATTTCCAAAAATTTTTCAAAAAATTTTTAAAAAAAAATTAGACCACATCACTGTGGTTCCGATTCCAAAACTAGGTGGACAAAAGTATTTAACCATGATATTTTATGTTTTTGGGGTCGCTGATTTCAAAAAAATGCTTTAAAAAATTGTAGCTTCAATATTTTTGAAAATACAGTGGGTTTCACTAAAATAGCTTCAACTTAATTGGACTTTTCGCTACAACTGGAAAAAGTTAATTACTTTTTGCTACTTTATGGCACTAAATTTAAAGGAAGTATTTAAAAATGATATAAAAAGCTTTTCTGAGCATTACAGTAAAGCCCAGCTATGTCGAATTACTTTTAATGTGTAGTTTTTTTAGAATGTTCGAATTAAATCCTTTTTGCGTTTCTAGAGTTGCGGGAAAAGAAAAATATGTGATATAACAATTATAGAAAATACTGTAGAGGTATTTGTTGCAAAAATATGTGCAGAAGATCCTGAATATTATAAGCATTTTCTTGAGAGTTATAAATATTGCAGAAAAAATGACTTTTTTAAAAACGCTATAAAAAATGCAGCTGGACGCCGCTGGATGAGATGAAAGATGAAACATACTCTCTGATAGTTACTTTAAGAGATGTATATAGTGGCTTGCCCGCAACTTGGAGCGGTTTTTTTTGGCAAGCTTTGAAATATTGATAATCTAATTTTTTTTTTTTTACTTATGACTCTAACTTCAAAAACCAATATTAAGAAATCGCGAAAAAATTTCGAACCCATGAAAATTTTTTTGATAAGTATATACTAGAGTGTCCCATATTTTGGAAATGTTGGAAATGTTGAGACGGTACCCCCTCATTTTTTTCTTTTGACTAAAAAATAACTCAGGAAAAATTTTACGCCCCTACGACCACGCCTTCCTTACGCGACGGGGCCGTAAAGAGCGGGGCCTTAAAAATCATTTTTCCATACAAAGCAAAAATTTTTTTTTTTTGATTTTAAATTTTTTTGTTATTAATTATAATATATCTTGGTTATCTTATTCACGACAAAAAATTTTATTATGTTAGGATAAGGCTTTCAGTTCTAAAAAAAAGCTTTTGGGGTCAAGCAACCGTTTTAGTTGAATTGTTGCCTTTAATGATATATTTTCATAAAAAAATATTATTCCTATCTGTGACATCTTTATCGTGATCTAAAAAAGGGTAAAAAATGCATTTTTGATGTTTTTCGATACACGATCAAGATGTCAAAGATATGAATAATATTTTTTTATGAATATATATCATTAAAAGCAACATTACAACTAAAACCGTTGCTTGTCAAAACCAAAAAAAAAAAAAAATTTTAAAAAATTTTACTGTTGGACCCCAAAAGCTCTAAATTTTTTTTTCGAAAAATTTTTTAGAACTGAAAGCCTCATCCCACCAAAATCAAATTTTTTGTCGTGAATAAGCTAACCAAGTAATATTATAATTAATAACAAAAAAATTTAAAATCAAAAAAAAATTTTTGCTTTGTATGGAAAACTGATTTTTAAGGCCCCGCTCTTTACGGCCCCGTCGCGTAGGGAAGGCGTGGTCGTAGGGGCGTAAAATTTTTCCTGAGTTATTTTTTAGTCAAAAGGAAAAAAATGAGGGGGTACCGTCTCAACATTTTCAACATTTCCAAAATAAGGGACACTCTAGTATATACTAGGGTGGCTCGTTTTTGGGCTTTTCTCTCTGATCAAATTCTAATACCCGCCAAAAGTGTCGGTCCCCTAAGGGTAACTCACATGCCAAATATCACTCCGATCAGAGTTTATCTTCTGTCTCCACTTTGAGCCTCAAAATTGGGGTTTTCGCAAAAAAGGACTTTTTTAAAAAAAAAAAAAATTTAAGTTTTTTTATTAAAATAATTAAAAAATTATTTTTGTATAATATTTGATCGTAAATACTTAAATATGAAATTTAAAGATTTTACGGTATCATTAACCCGTTCAAACTTGATACCAAAAAAAATGGCATGATTTTGGGGGCGTTCTCAAAACACCTTTTTTCAAAATTTCAAAATTTTATTAAAAAAAATTTTTAAATATACCATTTTTTCTTTCTGAATTCATTAAAAACACCTTGGAGAAGAAAAATATGAAATATGGCCGATATCCGTCGAGCCACTTTTTGGTAATCGCGGGGGGAAGTTAGCGGATTTCAAGGAAATGTTGGTTTTACCAATAATTTGGATTAATAATATCTTATAAATTTAATTTTTGTGCAAATTAACGGTTTTTTGGTATCGTGGCATTCTATTAGATAACTTTAAGTCTGTCATGAAATCTTACAGATCTAGGACGTCTTACACCCACATTGGCTGGGGGTCAAAAATGACTCCCGCGCAAAATTTGAAGTTTAGAGCTTTAATTTTGTGCTAAAAACAAGTATAAAACGGCTTTTATGTTTTTTACCCCAACTATTATTTCGTATTAATATATTATCTTTAAAAAAATCGTTAACCCTTCTTAGTAGGGGGTCTAAAATGACCCATTCAATAAAAAGTATATATTTTTTCATATAAAATTAATTTGTGGCAATCTATTAGATAACTTTAAATCAGCCCTTAAATCTCACATATTTAAGATATCTTTAACCCACATTGGCCGGGGTCAAAAATGACCCCGGCAAAAACTTTTAGGCTTAGTGTTTGAATTTTTTGATATCAACAAAATATATATTTTTTATTGATTGGGTCATTTTTGACCCCCTACCAAGAAGGGTTAATGATTTTTTTTAAAGATAATATAATAATACGAAATAATAGTTGGGGTAAAAAACACAAAAGCCGTTTTATACTTGTTTAAAGCACAAAATTTAAGCTCTAAACTTCAAATTTTATTCGGGGGTCATTTTTGACCCCCAGCCAATGTGGGTTAAAGACGTCCTAGATCGGTAAGATTTCATGACAGACTTAAAGTTATATAATAGAATGCCACGACACCAAAAAACCGTTAATTTGCACAAAAATTAAATTTATAAGATATTATTAATCCAAATTATTGATAAAACCAACATTTCCTTGAAATCCGCTAACTTCCCCCCGCGATTCCCAAAAAGTGGCTCGACGGATATCCGCCATATTTCACATTTTTCTTCTCCAAGGTGTTTTTAATGAATTCAGAAAGAAAAAATGGTATATTTAAATTTTTTTTTAATAAAATTTTGAAATTTTGAAAAAAGGTGTTTTGAGAACGCCCCCAAAATCATGCCATTTTTTTGGTATCAAGTTTGAACGGGTTAATGATACCGTAAAATCTTTAAATTTCATATTTAAGTATTTACGATCAAATATTATACAAAAATAATTTTTCAATTATTTTAATAAAAAAAATAAATTTTTTTATTTTTTTTTTTTTAAAGTCCTTTTTTGCGAAAACCCCAATTTTGAGGCTCAAAGTGGAGACAGAAGATAAACTCCGATCGGGGTGATATTTTGCATGTGAGTTACCCTTAGGGGACCGACACTTTTGGCGGGTATTAGAATTTGATCAGAGAGAAAAGCCCAAAAACGAGCCATCCTAGTATATACCCATGGCTATATAAAAAACAATTCACGGCAATCTCCTGCAAATAATTCACTTGGTATAAACTACTTAGTTTTGTATTGATTTCCTTAGTTTTTAATTACAAACATTTTCGTGAACAAACATTGATGTTCTAGTGCTGCGGGGACAAAGTTAAACCCCTTATTTAATCAAAATATTTTGCGTCTAGTCTAGGCATGTTGTTAGCTATTTAAAACACCTACCGTTTTTTAATTTAGAGGTTCAAACTTTTTAGACTTTTGTCCACCTAGATTTGGATTTGGAACCACAGTGCACATATCTTATTGCATTTGCCATGCTAAACACGAATCTTGTAAAGATTTTGATATCTAATGACTGGTTCTCGAGATATTGCCATTTTAAAAATATCGGTAAATAGTGTTTGCAAAAAAAAAAATTGCTTATATTTATGTAACTTTCAAACTATTTATCAGATTGAAACATTATGAAAGGGGCAAATAAAGTCAATGATATAAGCTTTCAAAATAGCTGGTTTGGAGTAACCCTATTGCAATACAGCGTGAGTTATAGAGTGCCAAAGTTGACCACCCTGAGATTAAAAGGCTTTCGGAGCTAGTAACTTTTAAAAATATGCAAAGATTTAAAATTTTTTGTTCAGTTTTTGCAATTACCGTACTAAGGATAACAAAAACCAAAAAAAAAAAATAAATTTTAAAAAATTTTCCAAAAAAATGTATTTTTATTTTCCGACAAAATATGCCAACTCTAAAAAAATATTTGTTTTTTGATATAGTAATAAATGCCATCTCTGAAAAATATGCAAACAAGTGCAAAATATGAAAATTTTTGCATAGGTAAAAATTGTTTAGAATATTTAAACCATCTTGTGGAAGGTACATTGTTTATTTTTGCAATAATACGCGAAATAACTAGTTTTTTAGCTCTCCTGAACAGTAAGCTTTTTCGAGTTGGCATTTATTGAATATAGTTCGACGATATTATAAAATTTTGTAATTTTACAGTAAAACTATGTAAAATTATTTAGACAGAAAAAAAAACTTTGATGTTACATAGTTTCTAGTATTACTATATTGGTTAAATGCGAACACCATTTTACAGAGAAAACATATACATATATTTTTACATATATTTGTAAAATGTATGGCATTCAACTAAAATTTTACTGAAAAAAACTCTGAAAATTTGCATATATTTTTAAGAGATATTTTTTCGTTTATCCATTAAGTTTATACATCTATTATGGTTTCTAAGTTATTCTACCTATATCAATCTTTATCCATCTGTTAAAAGAAAGATGTAGTCCAAACCAAAAGAGAAATTTTGGAAAATGAACAAAATTGGATCCGCCTGTCTGAGAAAAGTAAAATGCATTCCAAATAGGGTTGCCAAATACTAGAAGCCAAATAACTGGACAATGGAAAATTTTCAACTGTATTTTGAAACAATAACTGGACTCATACATTTTTTTTTTTCAATTTAAAAAAATTAACCAATTTTCATATGTGAGACTAGCGTGCGCAGGGTATTTCGTTGCCCGTAAATACAGAAAAATTTCATAATGATAATAAATGACCCATTTTTGGAACTTTTCGCTATGTAATCTTTATATATCGTAACATGAGAATTGGTTTGCTCCATTGGATGGGGTTTTTACCATCCTATAGAGCAAACCAATTCTAAGGTGACGCTATGTCTTAATTAGGGTGATTAGACAAGTTTTTCAAAACCGGTTCAAACCGGTTTTTTGTGGATTGCTACGGTCGGTTTTTTTTTAAAATCTTAACTATTCGAAAACCGGTTAGACTGGTTTTTTGACTGTCGAACCCCGGTTTTTTTAAAGAAACCCTTTTAAAGCTGTTGAACTCGATATACTTCTTTTAAGAGTAATTTGATTACTAAAAAAGATGTTCAAAAAAAATCTCAACTGATTTCAAAACAAGTAAATATATAATTTCGACTTGGCCGAATTCATAAATACCATTGACATTGCCAACTATTTAATTTGAGTGATTATTTTTGAAAGTTTCAAATTTTTACGTATAAAAAAATTAGTAAAAAAAAATTTGTGAAAATTATTGTTGACTATCAAAATTTTATTTTAAGTAACTTTTTAATATTCGCTAGTAATTTTTGTTTAAAAATAAAAAAAATTTGAAGTAAAACATTTTCCATTTAAGTTTTAAAATTTTCTAAATACTTTATATGAGGCATTCCACATCAAATGTCCCGCTACAGAAAAACATGTGTCCCGTAAATTTCTGAATAGGTCGTTTGGATAGTCCTATATGGAACTAAGAAAATTGCGTTTTTGGTTTTTCAAATTTTCAAAAACTGGGCTGAGGAGGCGTGGTCAAATATTGGAAAAATGGTCAAATTTGTGTCGAGTTTGCCTTGATTAAATATTTATCACATTAAAACGGAATGCACCACAATCTCAAAAATTTACATTCTTATATAGTTTTGTATGGGCTATCGATTAAAATTTTGTTTTTGGAAATTTTCAGAACCCGTTCTGAAATTTTCCATTTTTTAAAAAAGTCAATTTATCAAAAATCCGGCCACTTTTTTTTAAATTTTTTTTTAAAGTTTAGATGTTTGTCCATCCACACAAAAAAATTCAGAAACACGTTCGTCGTTTTTTTCGAGAAAATCGCATTTGAATATTGAATTTCACGACAATTTTGGAATTTCCTTGTATTTTCTTGTTAAAACATGGCGTATGAGTAACAAATTTTTGCGAAACCAACGAGTTGATCCCATTTTAATAATTTTTTCATTTGTGGTGCAATATAGAGATGGGCGTGAATGCGATTTGACCCACGCAAGTAATATTAAAGTCACTGACGACTCGTTATAATTTTTAGTTTACTTGTGCAATCACGTGAGTCAATTTACTGTTACTCACGCAGTTTTTGATTACGCTCACGGTTGTTCACTCACGCTGATGATGATTTTACAAAAATAATAAAAACAACAAATTTTCTATGAAAAAAGCACTGAAAACGGAAACTCAAAAAAAAACAGTAAAATTCCAAAAAAAAAAGTTAAAAATCACAAAAACTTACTTAAGAAAAATTTTAAGCATTCACTCATCTCGCAAAAATTGGACTTCCTAATCACTCACGAAATGTTCTACTCACGCTACCTCTTTAATATCGTGAATAGCTTAGTACGTGACTCGCGAGTCAATTTTTTCAAATGTTGAACGTTATAGGATATGTACCTATAATGTAGTGTCCGATTTATTGCTCCCGCTTAAATGCGCTTATCCAAAATATTAAATAAATCAGAAGGATATTGATGCATTTACATAAAAAACTCTTATAAACGCACATCAAGTGATCTTAAGATTTTGAACTCATTTTAGTGTTGATATTTCAGTAAAATTTGCATGAAACTACTCTTACCAGTTTTAGGCATTTAAGCGAGTAATTATGTATTTTAACATGATAATGTTTTTAGGCTGGGGTCTAATTTTAAAAAAGTTGCAGGACGCCACCTCAGTTTGACTATATAAGCTAACGATTAAACAAAAAAGAAAATAGGAATTATAGTTTTCATTTTATTACAACCGTAAACTTCGTCAATAATTTAAAATTAATAAATAAAAAAAAAATACATAGTTCTGGTAGGGACACCTAGCGGCGCTAGGTGTCACTCAATTAACGCAGTATTGCCATACCAAATATCGCATTTCCAATTAGATTTGTTACCATCATCGCAAATTTTTTCCAATAAAATATTACCACATGGCAATATTAACCAGTATATTTGAAAATCGAATATGTATCTACAAGCAAGAGAAACATAACAAAATTTAAATCAAAATTTGAATAAGCTACGGTGGCCTAGCTGTGGTGAGCCAGACTGGAAAACAGAGGGTCCGGTGATCGAATCCAGTAATTTGTCAACTTTTTTTTTTATTTAGTTTTTTTAGCTTGTATATTTCTTTTTGTTAGGGAAAAATTTGTTTGCATTAATTCTTTATACTTTTTTATTTAATTATAAATAAAAAAAAAATTATTATATATTCAGATTTTTCTAAATTTTTTCTAGTTGTTTTTCTTTCTGAATTTTGTGATTTTTTCTTAATATATCTGCATTTTTCTGACTTATTTTTTGTATTTTCTGATTTGTTCTTACACTCATAATAATAACCCTGTAATTAATTACTGTAATCTCAATTCAACAGATATTTGACAGAGTTTTCTGTCAATATACAGATTTAAAGAAAATACTTTGAATTTTTTGTGACAAAAAACAAATTTTTATTTGTTATATTACTTTTAACCATGCAATCTTTATTTTACAGATAATTAACAGATATTTCTGCAAAAATACAGATTTTTGCAAAATACTTTGTATTTTTTGTAACCAAAAACTATGTTTTGTCTGTATTTTAAACATTAATTTCACAGAAAACTTAAAAAAGAAAATTCCAAAATAAACTGCATTTAACTATAAAACTTTTTCTATAAAATTTTGGTTGCATCAAATACATTTTACAAATATATGTAAATTAACAGAGTTTTTCTTTGCTAAATCGTGCTTTATTTAACCAATATTTTACTAGAGCCTCTGTAAATTAACAGTTTTTTTGTCTAAAACATTTTACAGAGTTTTATAGTAAAAAACAGAGTTTTTTTCTGTCAAAAGACGCTAATATTTAACCAATATTTTACTATAAACTCTGTAAAATGAAAATCATTTTACAGAGTTTTTTAGTAAAATTACCAAGTAATGTTGCTAGCTGGAAAAGTATATTGATAAATTTGAGAAATTTTTTGGAGTTCTTTTTTTCTGAATATTTTTTAACCCTTACATATTTTTTTGCAAATATGTGAGGTTATTTGTAAAAAGTTTTTATTAAATAAAACATTATCATGATTTAATTTTTTGGGCAAGAGTACAAAACTCTGCGGCATTTTTTTTAATTTAAATTGAAATCTTTATGAAATCTTAAAACAATTTTTTTTAACAATTGACGATTTGTTTTCGATATAAACGGTCAGAAGGACATTGATGCATATTTAAAAAAACCCTTATAAACGCATCTTATCAGTTTTACGCATTTAAGCATTTTACGCATTTAAGCATTTACGCATTTACTCATTTCACGCATTTACGCATTTAAGCGAGATGAGTGAATGCTAAAAATTTTTCTTAAGTAAGTTTTTGTGATTTTTAACTATTTTTTTTTTTTTTGAATTTTACTGTTTTTTTTTAATTTTTTAATTTTTCAGTGCTTTGTTTTCATAGAAAATTTTTTGTTTTTATTATTTTTGTAAAATTATCATCAACGTGAGTGAGCAACCGTGAGCGTAATCAAAAATTGCGTGAGCGTGAGTAACAGTAAATTGACTCACGTGATTGCACAAGTAAACTAAAAATATTAGCTAGTCGTCAGTGACTTTAATATTTCTTGCGTGGATCAAATCGCTTTCACGCCCATCTCTATATTGTACCACACATGAAAAAACAATTAAAATGGGATCAACTCGTAGGTTTCGCAAAATTTGTTACTCATACGCCATGTTTTAACAAGAAAATTCAAGGAAATTCCAAAATTGTCATAAAATTCAATATTCAAGTGCGATTTTCTCGAAAAAAACGACGAACATGTTTCTGAATTTTTTTGTGTGGATGGACAAACATCTAAACTTTAAAAAAAAATTAAAAAAAAAAAAAAAAAGTGGCGGATTTTTGATAAATTGACTTTTTTAAAAAATGGAAAATTTCAGAACGGGTTCTGAAAATTTTCCAAAAAATGCCGATGAGTTTTGTACTCTTGCCCAAAAAATTAAATCATGATAATGTTTTATTTAATAAAAACTTTTTACGAATAACCCTCACATATTTGCAAAAAAATATGTAAAATGGTTAAAAAAATATTCAGAAAAAAATAACTCCAAGAAATTTCTCAATATTTACAAAGAATTTGGGAAACTACACTCAAAATAATAACTCTGGTAAATTACAGAAATTTAACAGAGTTCACCGTACTTTTCCAGCTAGCAACATTACTTGGTAATTTTACTAAAAAACTCTGTAAAATGATTTTTACAAAAAAAAAAACTGTTAATTTACAGACTTTATAGTAAAATATTGGTTAAATATTAGCGTCTTTTGACAGAAAAAATCTCAGTTTTTTAATATAAAACTCTTTAAAATGTTGTGGACAAAAAAAACTGTTAGTTTACAGAGTCTCTAGTAAAATATTGGTTGAATAAAGCACCATTTAGCAAAACTCTGTTAATGTAAAATGTATTTGATGCAACCAAAATTTTATAGAAAAAACTCTATAGTTAAATGCAGTTTATTTTGGAATTTTCTTTTTTAAGTTTTCTGTGAAATTAATGTTTAAAATAAAGACAAAACTTAGTTTTTGGTTACAAAAAATACAAAATATTTTGCTAAAATCTGTATTTTTGCAGAAATATCTGTTAATTATCTGTAAAATAAAGATTACAAGGTTAAAAGTAATATAACAGATAAAACTTTGTTTTTTGTCACAAAAAATTCAAAGTATTTCTTTAAATCTGTATTTTGACAAAAAACTCTGTCAAACATCTGTTGAATTGAGATAACAGTCATTTTACAATGTATTTTACAGAGTTATTATTTTGAGTGTAAGAACAAATCAGAAAATACAAAAAAATAAGTCAGAAAAATGCAGATATATTCAGAAAAAATCACAAAATTCAGAAAGAAAAACAACTAGAAAATTTAGAAAAATCTGAATATATAAAAAAAAAAAATATTTATAATTAAATAAAAAAGTACAAAGAATTAATGCAAACAAATTTTTCCCTAACAAAAAGAAATGTACAAGCTAAAAAAAAACTAAATAAATAAAAAAAAGAGTTGACAAATCACGGGATTCGATCACCGGACCTTCCGTTTTCCAGTCTGGCTCACCTCAGCTAGACCACCGTAGCTTACTCAAATATTGATTTAAATTTTGTTATGCTTCTCTTGCTTGTTGATACATATTGCATTTTCAAATATACTGGTTAGTATTGCCATGTGGTAATATTTTATTGGAAAAAATTTGCGATGATGGTAACAAATCTAATTGGAAATGCGATATTTGGTATGACAATACTGCGTTAATCGAGTGACACCTAGCGCCGCTAGGTGTCACTACCAAAACTATGTGTTTTTTATTTTATTTATTAATTTTAAATTATTTTCGAAGTTTACGGTTGTAATAAAATAAAAACTATAATTCTCATTTTCTTTTTTGTTTGATCGTTAGCTTATATAGTCAAACTGAGGTGGCGTCCTGCAACTTTTTTAAAATTAGACCCCAGCCTAAAAACATTATCATGTTAAAAAAAAATTTTAATCGATAGCTCATACAAAACTATATAAGAATGTAAATTTTTGAGATTGTGGTACATTCCGTTTTAATGTGATAAATATTTAATCAAGGCAACTCGACACAAATTTGACCATTTTTCCAATATTTGACCACGCCTCCTGAGCCCAGTTTTTGAAAAATTGAAAAACCAAAAACGCAATTTTCTTAGTTCCATATAGAGCTATCCATACAACCTATTCAGAAATTCGTGCTACACGTGATTTTTTTCGCTGGACATTTGGTGTGGAATGCCTCATATATATCCCTTAAAAATATTTTCATTTGTATTTCAAAGATTTTCAAGGGTTTCCAAATGCTTTTCAGAAAATTTAATTTTTTAAATTTTTTTGTTTATATTCCCAAATTTTCTACATAGTTTATAGAAATTTTCATTTGTTTTTCAGAAATTTTAATTTGCATTACAATTTGTACAAATGGAAACCTCTGAAATGCAATTGCAAATTTCTGAAACATAAAAGTTTTTAAATAAAATTGGACATTTCTCAAATATGTGTATTTAGAAATTTCTAAAATATAATTGAAAATTTCTTAAATACAATTTGAATTTTCTGAAATAGAATTTTAAATGTTGTAGACCGATTTTGTTGACAATGTCTGCTTTATAATGGTCGTGGTCGTCGTTCTTTACCTAATTTTGCAAAAAAAAAAACCGAAAAAACCGGTTCAACAGTTTTTTTGTCAATTTAAAAAACCGAAACCGGTTTTTTCAAAAATGCTGATTTTCGAACTATTCCGGTTTTTGAAAAAAGTCGAATAATTGATCACCCTAGTCTTAATCCTTTACAAAAACTGTGCTTATGATGATCACAACACTTACAATAAAATATTAAATACATCAGTTGATATAATAAATACTACGTCAACTTTAAGACGGTCTTATGTTATTAAAAAAAAAATATTGATTTATTAATTTGAGCAAAAGAAAAATTACTGAAAAATTAATTAATAAACAAATTTTAGTACAACAAAAATATAGTAAAAAAAATTAAAAAAAAAAAAATTTAAAACATTTTCATTTGAATTCGTTCCAGTTTCATTCCATTTCATTTCCTGTTCTATTCCCTTTGGTTTCCTGCTCCATTCAATATCGTTCAATGTGGTGTTCATTCCTTTTCGAATAGTATCCGTTAAAAAACAAAAGAGTTTCTAGGGATAAGATCATTAAATTAAAAAGAATCATTTTGCCCCTTATTTTGTTTCAGAAAATATAAAAAGTACACCTTAAACTCCTTAGTAATCAGAATTTAAAAAAAAAAAAAAATCTTTGGGCATGTTTTTTTTTCGGTAGACTGTTGTTTCGGATACTGTTGTTGGATCCTACATTCCTAATTTAAGTTTTTATTACCTCTATTTAAGAAAATATAAACAGTACCAAAAAGTAATTTTTTATGGGATTTTTCCCGTTAGAGGATGCTTCATTCCAAATTTCAAGTTAATAGGCTCATTATTTAAGAATGTATAATTCCCATTTTTAAATAATTTCCTTAGAAATTAGAATTTCCAAAAGTTATTCTTTTGGAAATATTTTATTTCGCTAGGCAATCTTACACACCAAATTTTTTATCATAATTATTTCAGAAAATATAAAAGTTACCATAGTAGTTGTTTTTATCCCCTTAGATCGGAATCGGAATTTCCAAAAAGTAAATTTTTCATAGTTTTTTTTCTGTTGTTGGATCCTACATTCCTAATTTTAACTTTTTTTGACCTTTATTTAAGCATGGGATGCCACATTCCAAATTTAAAGCTAATAAAACCTTATTTAAGTATATATAAAAAGTACCAAAATACCTTTTTTACCCGTTTTACCCCCATAGAACCATTATTTCAAAAAACCCAGCCTTAGTTAATCTATATTCCATAAGATGCAGCTACATTTCAAATTTCAAATCTCTAGCTTCATTGGTTTGTGGAACTATAAAAAGTACTAACGTACCTGTTTCTGCACATTTTTTTCCCTAAGAATCAACATTTCCCAAACCCGAGCCTTAGTGGACCTATATTTCGGGAGGTACATCTATATTCCAAATTTCAAGTCTCTAGCTTCAGTGGTTTGTGCAAATATAAAAAGTACCAAAATACCTTTTTTATCCCAATTCCCTAGAATCATCATTTCCAAAAACACAGCCTTAAAGGATCTATATTTCGGGAGGCGCACCTACATTCCAAATTTCAAGTCCCATTTCGTTTCCTGTTTTATTCCATTTGATTCCCTGCTCCATTCCGATTAGTCCTATGTTGCTTTCATTCCGTTCCGAATATGCACTTACATGCGCTAAAAAACAAAAAATTCTTTGCCTTCTTTAGAAATCTTATTTCGCTAAATGACCCTGCATTCCACATTTAAAGTTTCCAGGACCATAAGTACCAAAATACACTTTTTTACCCCACTTAGAATCGGAATTTCGAAAAAGTACTTTCCAGTTGTTGGAACTAACATTTTAATATTTTTTTGTAGGACCTTAATTTCAAAAAATTTAGAAAGTGCCATTGTACATTTTTTTACCACTTTTTACCCTTAGGAGTCCGAATTTCTAGAAAGTACTTTTTTGGGAATGTTTTTCCGTTAGAGGATCCTTCATTCTAATTTTCAAATTAATAGGATTTTTTTTAGAACAAATAAAAATTACCAAAGTGTTCGCTTTTTACCCTCCTTAGAGTCGGTGTTGGGAGAGGAAACCGCCTCGCTTCGCTAGTGACTTCCACGGGGATTTTGAACAAAGAAACACTAAATTCCAAACAAAAATATAATTTATTTAAAATTCAAGTTTCTTATATTTCAGAATTTTTTTCGTTGTTGGAAATAACATTGCAAATTTAAATTTTTTTGTAGGACTTTTATTTCAAAAAATATAAAAAGTACCAAAGTACAATTTTTTACCCCTTTTTACCCTTAGGAATCCGAATTTCCAGAAAGTACTTATTTTGTGAATGTTTTTCCGTTCCAATTTTCGAATTAATAGGATTTTTTTCAGAAAAAATAAAAAGTACCGAGTAAGTAAGCGAGTACTTTACTCGCTTTTTTACCCCCCTTAGAATCGGAATTTCGAAAAAGTACGTTTTCAGAATTTTTTCCGTTGTTGGAACCACCATTGCAAATTTTAATATTTTTGTAGGACCTTAATTTCAAAAAATATAAAAAGTAACAAAGTACTATTTTTTACCCCTTTTTATCCATAGGAATCCGAATTTCCAGAAAGTTCTTTTTTGGAGAATGTTTTTCCGTAAGAGGATCCTACATTTCAAATTTCAAATTAATTGGATTTTTTTTTTTTCAGAAAAACAAAAGTACCAAAGTACTTGCTTTTTCCCCTTTTTCAACCCTTCGTTGGAAAATAAATGCGATGCCATAAATTAATTTATGGCCTTTTACCCGGTTAATTACTAAATGGCTAAACTATTGAACAGAAAGATACTAAAATGGATTTAGGGGGTACAATATTGTTAAAATACATACAAAAAATACATATTTGCAATCGTTAGCAAATTACCTTTCATTTGGATACCCATACATACATGTTGGTGGATGGGGCCGTGGTTTTGCTCCAGGGGGTCTTCCGGGGCCCAGTCCCTTTAAATTTTAATCGTGGCGTATTTTTGTTTTCCAAAATATTTGTGTCTCGTAAAGTGCACCTTTGCCACTTTTTTTTTCATCAAATATTTTTTTATCAATAATCTTTTTTCATAAAAAATTTTTTTATCGACAAACACAGACAAACAGATTGATGGATATCACTAAAATGTCTTAGAAACCTTTACGGATCAATAATTTATAAACGTAATGGGGTCCTCGAACGATATTTCGATGTGTTTTGCATCGAAAAATAGATAAATTGAAAAATTTTGCTTTAGAAAGATCACCTATTTATACAGCAAAATTTTATCTTGATTCAATGGTTTGGGCAAGAGTACAAACTTCGCAGACATTTTTTATACGAAAAATGTCTTAGAATCTGAGAATTTTTCTATAAGATGAATGTCTCAGAATCTGGGAATTTTGCTATAAGAAAACTGTCTCAGAATTCAAGAATATTTCTATACGAAAAATGTCTCAGAATCTGAGAATATTTCTATACAAAAAAAATGTGAGAATTTTTTTATACGAAAAATGTCTTAGAATCAGAGATTTTTTTGCAGATGGGCAAGGCGCAAAAAATTTGATGTCAATTCGACCGGCCTATTACAAATGTCTGTTTTTTATACAAAATATTTATACTTGCCTTTGTATGCACTATAAATTATTGAATGAATTTATTAATTAATGAATTTACATAATTTTATTAATGTAAACCCTTTCTAATTAAAGCATTTAACTAGAAAATTAATTTCTCTTTATATTTATTTAATGTTTTATTTTTATTTCAAATGCATTCATGTGTTACTAGTACTAACCCATTAATGAACGGCATTAAAAATGTTTAAATAAAAAAAATGAAATAAAATCTTGGAATAAATGAACTAACAAGGGAAGTATCTCAACCCTTATGAACCGATTTGCCTGAAACTTAAAATATATATTAAAGAGACGATTTTAAGGTTGGGGTGTCTCACTTATCGACCATATCGGTTTTTAAAAATTTCGTTGTTCGTTCTGAACTCAAATCAGTACGCCAAAGTTTTTTTTTTTTGTCTAGAAATAACTCTCTGAAAACTCTTTTCGATGGGAAAATACTTATTATATTTTCAACATTCCAAAAATTTCGGACAATTAGTCCGAAAAAAAATGTTAAAAAATCACTTTCATTGTTTTTATTTGTCGTTATTTTACCAAAAATGTGGTTGACTTCAAACCACTTGGATAAAATTTTTTGAGCGTTGCAGTTCAGAAAATATAACAAAAACCCACAGGCTTTGAAAATAATAAAAAATGATTCTGTGGACTTTTCACTTAAGTTTTGATATTTCTTGTTCTGAGCGCTTTTCCAATAAATTCGGATGACATTAACTCATCGAGTATTTTAGAATTATTTTGATTGGTGCAATTCAGTGTTGCCACTTTCTGGATAATTATCCAAAAATGGGACAATTTGAAAATCCTTGGATAATTTTTGGGTAATGAAATTGTTTGTGTAATTTATGTGTAATTTCACCTCAACAAAGTTTAGGCTAATTTTGATCATATTTAAGTTTTCTTATCATTTTATTGACATTTTTTAAAAAAAATCATTGACAATATGGACTTAAGAAATTTTGATTACTAAATACTAGATAATAAATGACGGATATGTATTTTTGGACCATAGTCTTAAGTTTTTGAAATTAAATTTTTTTCTGGAATATCCCTCTTCCAAAACTGAAAATTGTTCTTAAAGTTCTTTTAATATTACCACTCCCCCATTCTTCAGTTAAAAGAATGTTTAGACGAGCAGACATGTTAGTCGACCTGTCAAAATTTTGTTGTTTTATAGCCTAAACAGAATAAATAATTTTATGTAATTTGAAATACGGATGGCTCTCCTCATCTTTAGAACATTTTCCGAAAACTATTTGACAAGCGGATAAAATATTTAATATATGAGGTACCCCAAAAGGACAAATCTTACTAAAATACTTATCGTCTAAACGGTTTTTAAAATACAAATTATCGACAAATACAATTGCATCAATACTTTTTACAAAAAATGGAATTGAAAAAAAATTAAGGGGCTAATTTTGAACGTACTATTGAAGTTTAAGAAAAAACTGGAAAGAAAATTAATAGAAATAAAAAAAATATTTAATTTAATTTATTATTTTTAAATATAACAATACAAATACACAGAAAAAAATAAAAAAAATATTTAATTAAAAAATTCGTAGATTTAATTAAAAAATTAATTAAATCCGGACCAATCACTAAAATGCGCAAATAAATTAAAAATATTTGTATGTCGTTAATTAAAAATAAATGGATATTTATTTAATTAAAAACTTAATACTATAAATTAAAAAATTTAATTAAAATTTAAAAAAAAAATAATTAAAATTTTAATTGTATAAATTAAAAAAATTAATTAAAAATATTATATTTAAAAAAAAATAATTTGTAAAAACATTCTTTTTGAATAAAATAGTTTAAAAAAAATATTTCTTCAAACTTTACCAAATTTATTTATGCCGTAAAGACATAGTCAGTGAGATGATTTTATAAAGTTGATTATAAACCTTTCATATACATACACATAAAACTATAAACAAAATGAGAATTCAAAAACCTATGTGAAAAATAAAAACAAGTAAGAAAATTATAGTCGGTCAAGACCGACCATATAATACCCTACACCAAGGTTTCCCGGAAAATGGGTCCCATGGATCGATTAGATCTATATGTTGTAAAACCTTTAATAAGTGAAGAAAACACTCACAAATCAAATTTGAGTGAAATAGGCTTCTATTTGTTGACAATAAACCGCTTTAACTGAATATCGGGCGAAATTTTCACAAGGGGCCTGAGTCCAAAACTGATCCGATGATTATCAGGTTTGATAAGGTTATTTAAGTACGCGTTTAACATACACAAACAAAATTTTAATTAAATATTTTCTATTTTCATGAAATTTGAGACATTTATTTGAAAATTGGGAAGGTGGTTTGTATGGGGGCTACAAGAAGGCAGCATGAAATAACCCCCCAGGAAATAAGCCCCCAAAATGAAAATGAAACAAGTCCCCAAAAATGGGGACTTATTTCATTACGAAAGAAACCCCCAATTTTAAAAATGAAATAAGTCCCCATCGGAATGCAAAAACACCCCAAAATAAAATGAAATAACACCCCAATTTTGGGGTTTTGTTTCATATGAAATAAATCCCCATTTTAAAAAATGAAATAAGTCCCCAATTTTAAATTCATTAAACGCTCCCAAAAAAAAAAACAAATAAAAGAATTTCAAAACATTTTTTTTTAGTGTTGGCGTTGAAATCATAACTTGTCTGGTGGTTTATTCATTCAAACTACGAATTTGTGCCCTTTGTTTACACTTAACGAATTTATAGTTTTGGTGTAGAACAAAATTTATTTGGAAGATTACAACTTTTTTCACTTCTTTTAGTTCCATTATATATCTTAAGATGTTTTCACGGCAGAAGAAAATTATTGCAAATTTTTCTTGTTTCCATTGTTGCAATTAATTATTTCTTGGTAAGAGTTTGGAGTTTTTTCATTTTCAACCGATTTAAAAAAAGATTAAAATTTTTTCAAATCCATTATTTATTTTGAGATGTTTAGACGGTAGAAGAAAATTGTTTGGAATTTGTCATGTTTCCGTTGTTACAATTATTTGTTTATGGGAACATTATTTCTTGGTAACAGTTTTGGCAACGAACTATTAGTTTTGTTGTAGAAAAATATTGTTTGATTGTAAATCGGTTGGAAATTAAAAATTCGCGCGAATTTTTCATTTCCAACCGATTTACAATCAAACAATATTTTTCTACAACAAAACTAATAGTTCGTTGACTACAAAATATAGTTTCTACTTTAGCAATCTGTAACGAACTAGTTAAGCACTAGTTTTGGTGGAGCAAAAATTTATTTAAGTGTAAGTCGGTTGGAAATGAAAAATTCGCGCGAATTTTTCATTTCCAACCGACTTACACTTAAATAAATTTTTGCTCCACCAAAACTAGTGCTTAATTAGTTCGTTACAAATTGCTTAAGTAGAATTTTTTTTTTAAAACTCGAAAAAAATGTTCATGCATAGCGTTCAATCAAGGAAATTTTTACTAAAATTAATTATAATTATAACACATTAAACTACAACTACTACGGGAATTATATAATAAGTTACCCAAGCTATATAAGTTCCGAACCCAAAACCTTAAAAGGGGCCTAAATATACTCTCTTAATACTGATCAGTATCCTCATCATTTTTTTGTCTCATTGCTTGGGTTTACCACAACATAGTAAAATCAAACATTCCTTCCCAGAAATAATTTCAAAATTTATCATCTTCATTTGAGAAAAAATGAAATAAGTCCCCAAAAATAATAATTGGGGGTTTATTTCATTTTTATTTTTGGGGACCTATTTCGTAATGAAATAAGTCCCCAAATAAAAAATGAATTAAATCCCCAAAAAACGAAATAAATCCCCAATTATCGTTGTTGTTTTTTTCTGTACAAATTTTTGGGGACTTATTTCATTTTCGTTTTGGGGACTTATTTCCTGGGGGGTTATTTCATGCTGCCCTACAAGAAGAACTGGTCCGATTTCTTTGAAATTCGGAATGATGATATGTGAAGACAAAACATGTTTACCATCCAAATTTCAAAGCGATACCTTCTAAAATACGGTTATTAGAGTCATTTGAGCCAAAACTAAAGAGGACCTTTGTATGGGGGCTAGGTCTAAATATGGACCGATTTTTTCCAATTTCAATAGGCTTCGTCCTTGGGCCAAGAGACTTAAGTTTCAAATTTCAAGTCAATTGATTAAAAATTGCGACCTGTATCGTGTTTACACCGTTTACATGGACAGACAGACAGACAGACAGACAGACAGACAGACAGACAGACAGACGGACGGACGGACGGACGGACGGACAGACGGACGGACGGACGGACATCGCTAAATCGACTCAAAAAGTGATTCTGAGTCGATCGGTATACTTAAAGGTGGGTCTAGGACCAATATTTCGGGTAGTTACAAACATCAGCACAAACTCATTATACCCTGTACCACAGTGTGGTGTAGGGTATAAAAAAAAACTTTCAACAAACTTTTTATACTTATGTATTTTTTTTGTATGTAATACAATGCAAGAGAAAAACACACACACGCACACACACGGAAAACAAAACAAAAAAAAATAAGTAAAGCTAGAAATTTAATTAAACATTTAATTATATAAATTAAATACTTAATTAATATTAAATTTGAAAACAATTAAAATATTAATTAAAATAAAGTTAAAAATTTAATTAAACAATTAATTATATTAATTAAAAGTTTAATTAATATTAAATTGAAAAACAATTAAAATTTTAATTAAAATAAAATATATGATATTATTTTCTGTGTACTACATATTAAGTATATCTTGAATTACAAAAAAAAAATATACTTTTTTTTTTTGTTAAAATTTTTTTTTGTGCAGTTTGTGAGATTTTGGATAATTTTGTGTGTAGGTTCCAATTCTATTGGTGGCAACACTGGTGCAATCACGTTATATTAAAAAAAATATAGAAAATCCATCATCTCGTAAACTTTTCGTTATTAAAAACGTCAAATATTCTGTGCGCCTTTTTATATAAATTTATAATGATCAAAATAACCTCATGCTCAGATACATTTTTGCATTTAAGAACCTCTTAATTTATGAACTCTAAGCTCCTTAGAATTAATTCATTATAAATTTATTATTGTAAGACTTAATTCATAAAAAAACACTCTGACAACTTATTTAATGGAAATTCAAACTTTTGTCTAGAATTTTCAAATAAAATTCTTTTTTATGTTGAAATATTCAAAAATCAGTACAATCAGTACATATTTTAAAAAATCAGTACAAATCAGTACAGCGTTTTTTGATCAGTACACGTGATCAAAAATCAGTACATGTACTGATCAAATCAGTACGAATGGGCGGCCTACTTATGAAACCATATGGACCTTCGGGAAAATTTTGATAACTTCCGAACTAACAGGAATATCGTCTAGTGCAAAATACAGGTCGACTTAAATTTAATAAAGATTATTTCTTATCCATATGGATATCGTAGGTCTATGTCTTCACATAAGTACCCCCCAAAATTTACACATTTTCCCGAAAAAAATATTTAAAGAAGCCGATTTTTTACAAGGTTATGCCACCATTGGATAGACATTAAAAAAACCTTTCTTCTCATATGAAAACATCATATAGTTTCTACAAAAGAAATGGCTGAAAAATCCAAAAAACGATTTTTTCGCCATTTTTTGACCCATGTTTTGAACCCCTTAGTCCCCGATATGGCCGATAAGCCGAGATACCTCAACCTTAGAATTATCTCTATTATATATATTTTAAGTTTCAGGCAAATTGGTTCATAAGGGTTGAGATACTTCCCTTGTAAGTCGCTGTGTGCATATTTTGTTAGAAAATAAATTTCTGGCTAAATTTTGTTATGCCGAATCATACAGAATCTGGCCATATATTTGATCCATTACAACAAGTTCTGAAGCTGTCTCTGGTTTTCGATTCAGATTTGGTAACAAATTTACATTTTTATCTCAAAATATAAATCAATACAGTATTACAATACAATTGAACATTAAAGACTTCTCCATTCTTCCCCTTGGAAAATTTTAAATGAAAAATTTTATTAATAAATACCCAGCAAAATTTTCCGTTCCAAATAATCTGTTCCAGAACGCATCATATTACCCTGCAACCGATTCTACTTCACGTTCCAGAATCAATGATTTTTGTTTGAAATTGTCCCAAAAGCAATCGTTTTTTAGAGAAAGTAGTTTTTTTGAAAAATAATTTAACATTGAAAATTTTGTTTTGATTACCGGAGAATATATCAAGAATCTATTGTTATAGCAATTTGTTCCAAAAAATTTGCCTGGGTATAATTCCGTTCTATGAATTTTATTAATAAATTTAATTCCGTTCTATGAATTTTATTATGTTGATACAGCAGCAGTGTTGATGCCCTGTATGGTTAATAGTTAAGTTTTGTGTTTGAAAAGTTTAATAATACTCGTATGCAATTAAAACTGTTTATTTGAACAAATATGCAAAATGTACACTCAAATATTTTTTGTGGGTTAAGTTTAAAGAAAAACATTGTGAAAATAATACAATTTGATCACAAAAAAACTACTAACATTTTATTTATACCCACATACTTTTGTTTTTAAGGGGGGTTTAAAGAAAAAACGGGCTTCATGTGAGCAGTATGTAAACAGCTATAACAAAAATACGCAATATTTCTTAATTCTGTTTTTTTTTAATTGAAAGATAAACTATTTAAATATTTTTTAAAATTTTAAAATACAAAATTTGTTCAACTAGAATTTCCAGTGTTGCCACTCAATTGCAGAATGCTTTTTTTGGGCAAAGGACAAAATCGTCTACAGTTGTACAGCAAAAATGCAGCAGAGTTTTGTACTCTTGCCCAAAAAATTAAATCATGATAATGTTTTATTTAATAAAAACTTTTTACGAATAACCCCCACATATTTGCAAAAAAATATGTAAGGGTTAAAAAAATATTCAGAAAAAAAGAACTCCAAGAAATTTCTCAAATTTATCAATATTTACAAAAAATTTGTAAAACTACACTCAAAATAATAACTCTGGTAAATTACAGAAAAACTCTGCTAATTTAACAGAGTTCAGCGTACTTTTCCAGCTAGCAACATTACTTGGTAATTTTACTAAAAAACTCTGTAAAATGATTTTTACAAAAAAAAAAACTTAATTTACAGACTTTATAATAAAATATTGGTTAAATATTAGCGTCTTTTGACAGAAAAAACTCTGTTTTTTTACTATAAAACTCTGTAAAATGTGTTGGACGAAAAACCTGTTAATTTACAGAGTCTCTAGTAAAATATTGGTTAAATAAAGCACCATTTAGCAAAGAAAAATTTTGTTAATTTACATATATTCGTAAAATGTATTTGATGCAACCAAAATTTTATAGAAAAAGCTCTGTAGTTAAACGCAGTTTATTTTGGAATTTTCTTTTTTAAGTTTTCTGTGAAATTAATGTTTAAAATACAGACAAAACTTAGTTTTTGGTTACAAAAAATACAAAGTAATTTGGTAAAATCCGTATTTTTGCAGAAATATCTGTTAATTATCTGTAAAATAAAGATTACAATGTTAAAAGTAATATAACAGATAAAACTTTGTTTTTTGTCACAAAAAATTCAAAGTATTTTCTTTAAATCTGTATTTTGACAAACATTCGTTGAATTGAGATTACAGTCATTTTACTATGTATTTTACAGAGTTATTATTTTGAGTGTAAGAACAAATCAAGAAAATACAAAAAATAAGTCAGAAAAACGCAGATATATTCAGAAAAAATCACAAAATTCAGAAAGAAAAACAACTAGAAAATTTAGAAAAATTTTAATATACAATTTTTTTTTTATTTATAATTAACAAAATTTATTTATCCCTAGCAAAAAGAAAGCTACAAGCTAAAAAAAACTAAAAAAAAAATAAGTTGACAGATCATGGATTCGATCAGCGAACCTTCTGTTTTCCAGTCTGGCTCACTTCAGCAAGGCCACCGTAGCTTATTTAAATAATGATTTGAATTTTGATATGTTTCTCTTGCTTGTAGATACATATTCGATTTTCAAATATACTGGTTAGTATTGCCATGTGGTAATATTTTATTGGAAAAAATTTGCGATGATGGGAACAAATCTAATTGGAAATGCGATATTTGGTATGGCAATACTGCGTTAATCGAGTGACACCTAGCGCCGCTAGGTGTCACTACCAAAACTATGTGTTTTTTTATTTTATTTATTAATTTTAAATTATTGTCGAAGTTTACGGTTGTAATAAAATCCCTATTATTAATATTATAAATCTGATTGTTGGTTTGTCTGTCTGTCTGTCTTTCTGTCTGTCTGTCTGTCTGTCTGTTCCGCAATAAGTACAGAACGGCTTAACCGATTTTCATGAAATTTTCACCACAGATAGTACTAACCGAGGCGGGAACTATAGGCCATAAGCGAACGCGATCGGACAAAGGGGCGTAAAATGCCACGCCCATTTGTTACATGCTAAAGCTATATCTGCCTGTCAGACAATAACGTAAAAACGGCTGAACCGATTTTCATGAAATTTTCACCACAGATAGTACTAACCGAGGCGGGAACTATAGGCCATAAGCGACCGCGATCGGACAAAGGGGCGTAAAATGCCACGCCCCTTTGTACCATGATAAAACTATATCAGCCTGTCAGACAATTACGGAAAAACGGCTGAACCGATTTTCATGAAATTTTCACCACGGATAGTACTAACCGAGGCGGGAACTATAGGCTATAAGCGACCGCGATCGGAAAAAGGGGCGTAAAATGCCACGCCCCTTTGTACCATGCTAAAGCTATATCTGCCTGTCCTGCAATAACGGAAAAACGGCTGATCCGATTTTCATGAAATTTTCACCACAGATAATACAAACCGAGGCGGGAACTATAGGTCAGATAAATCCGCGATCGGAAAATGGGGCGTAAAATGCCACGCCCCTTTGTAGTAATCAGAAACTATGTCTGCCTGTTCCGCAATCACTGAAAAGTGATTTAACCGATTTCACTGAAATTTTTACCACAGATACAACTAACCGAGGCGAAAACTATGAGCCACAATAGAGGGCAATAAGAGAAGATAGGCTTAACCGATTTTCATGAAATTTTCACCACAGATGGTACTAACCGAGGCGAGAACTTTAGGCCATAAGCGACCGCGATCGGACAAAGGGGCGTAAAATGACACGCCCCTTTGTACCATGCTAAATCTATATCTGTCTGTCCTGCAATAACGGAACAACGGCTGAACCGATTTTCACGAAAATTTCACCATAGATACTATTAACCGAGGCGAGAACTATAGGCCAAAAAAATCCGCGATCGGTAAAATGGGCATAAAATGCCACGCCCCTTTGTACTATACAGAAACTATGTCTGCCTGTTTCGCAATCACTGAAAAGCGATTTAACCGATTTCACTAAAACTTTTACCACAGATAGTACTAACCGAGGCGGAAACCATGAGCCATAATAGAGGGCGATCGAAAAAAGGGGCGTAAAATGCCACGCCCTTTTTATTACACTGAAAGATATTTCTGCCTTTTCCGCAATTATGCTTAAACGGCTGAACTGATTTTAATGAAATTTTCATCACAGATAGTATTAACCGAAGCGAAAACTATGAGCCACAATAGAGGGCGACCGAAAAAGAGGCGTAAAATGCCACTCCCCTTTCTATTACATTGAAAGTTATTTCTTCCTGTTCCGTAATCACGCATAAATGGCAGACCCGATTTTAATGAAATTTTTACCAAAGTTAGTACTAACCGAGGTGGAAACTGTAGATTATTATAGAGCGCGTTTCGACAAAGGGGCGGAAAATGGCACGCCCCTTTGTACTATACTGAAAGTTTTTTCTGCATTTTCCGTTATAATGCTTAAACGACTATACTGATTTCAATAAAATTTATTTTATTGAACGCTATTTCTGTCTGTTCCGTAATCTAGCATAACTGCTATACCGATTAGAATGAAATTTTTACCACAGATAGTAAGTACTTACCGGGGCGGGAACTAAAGATTAAAATAGAGCGCGTTTGGACAAAGGGGGCGTAAATTGACACGAGCCTTTATACTGTACTGCCTATTCCTTAATAACGATTAAACGACACAACCAATTTTAACAAAACTTTTTCCATGCATAGAACTTTAGTCTGTATCAACTGCTACGCCTTTTGCAATGTACTGAAAGTTTTTTCTGCCGTACCGTAATCACGCATAAGCAACGAACCCGATGTTGTTAGAATTTTCACCACAGTTAGTAATTATTGAGTCGGAAACTATAGACACCACCAGACAAAGGCGTGAATTGACACGCCGCTTTGTAATACATTAAAATTTATTTTTGCCTGATCCGTACTCACGCGTTAACGGTGCAACCAATTTTGGGCAAATTTTCACCACAATTGGCACTTACCGCGGCGATCGGGCAAAGGGGCTTAAAATGCCGCAACCTTTTGTATTAAATTAAAAAATATTTTTTCCTGTTTCGTAACTATATTCCAGAATAAAATCCGATGAGACAAATTAAAGTAAAATGCCACATCAATTTGTAATATACAGAACGTTATTTCTAGCTTATTTGCTATCATGCAAAAACGGCTTAATCAATTCCTTTAAACACTACTGCCATATTAGAACCTGAAAACAGTTAAGCCGATTTCAATGAAATTTTCAACACAAATAGTGCTATAGGCAATATTAAATAGCGATTGATAAAAAGGCATATAATGGCACGCCCCTTTGTACTTTAGTGAGAGTTATGTCTGCCAGTTCCGCAAACGTGGAAAACCTGCTGAACAAATTTAATTGCAATTTTCTTTACGTGCTAACCAAAATTGAAATAGATGCGTTAAATGCCACACCCACTTGAACTATTGTGAAAGTTATGTCTTTATTGAAGTTTTCACCACATAAAGTGCTAACCGAGGAGGGAACTATAGGTTCCTTTTAAAAGCCATTAAAGAAATACATTAATTTTGGGGTGGGGCGATTATTAGTTTTTTCTATTTCGCTTTGCGTCGGGGTCGTAACAGTTGCCTTTTATGGTCAATATAAACTCACAAAAGTATTCCACCTACTGGGCAATGCCTTTGGGTTCCTTTTTTGATTTGAAATCGGGAAGTTTCAAACAAGGTGCAAAAAAACGTTTTGTTTTTTTTTTTTGTTAAAAAAAACGTTTTTGATTTTTTTTGTAAAAAAATATTTTTATGATGGTCGAGTTACTTTTTTTTAAACGGCCCGCATCACACACTCCACCCAACCAAGAAGGTTTGTTCCCATGACGGAAGAACACGTACGCACAATGTTCCCGACGCTAAGCGAAGTCGAAAAAAATCGACCAAACCTCAGGAATAGGTTTATATTAACCAGTGAAAGGTCATGAAGCAGTAGATAAACTGACTAATAAAAAACTCATTCATTATATAATATTTTTTTCAACCCGGGCAACGCCGGGTGCAAAACAGCTAGTGAAAACTATAATTCTTATTTTCTTTTTTGTTTAATCGTTAGCTTATATAGTCAAACTGAGGTGGCGTCCTGCAACTTTTTTAAAATTAGACCCCAGCCTAAAAACATTATCATGTTAAAACTACCTAACCGATTTTGATGAGATTTTTTTTTTAGTTTGTAGATTATTTAATTCTCTAGTACTTACCTTGGTAATTTTTTGAAAAATATTGATTTTTAATGAAATTATGCTAATACTAGCGTGCGCAGGGTATTTCGTTGCCCGCAAATACAGAAAAATTTCATAATGATAATAAATGACACATTTTTGGAACTTTTCGCTATGTAATCTTTATATATCGTCACCTGAGAATTGGTTTGCTCCATAGGATGGGGGTTTTTACCATCCTATAGAGCAAACCAATTCTAAGGTGACGATATATCTTAATCCTTTACAAAAACTGTGCTTATGATGATCACAACACTTACAATAAAAAAACCTTTGGGTCAAAAATTTAATGAAATTTTTTTTTTTTAAATATGAACAAATATGTATGAATGTATCAAAAAAATTACTGAAAAATTAATTGATAAGTACAAAAAAAAATTTAGTATAAAAAATTTAAAACATTTTCATTTGAATTCGTTCCCAGTTTCATTCCATTTCGTTCCCTGCTCTATTCCATTTGGTTCGCTGCTCAATTCAATTTCGTTCAATGTGGTGTTCATTCCTTTTCGAATAGTATCCGTTAAATAACAAAAGAGTTTCTAGGGATAAGATCATTAAATTAAAAAGAATCATTTTCAGTACCATTATTTCAAATAATATGAAAAGTACCAAAGTGCTCGTTTTTACTCCCCTTAGAATCGAAATTTCGAAAGAAGTACTTTTAACAGATTTTTTTTTTGTTGTTGGATCCTACATTCCTAATTTCAGTTTTTATGACCTCTATTTTAGAAAATATAAACAGTACCAAAAAGAATTTTTTTGGGGATTTTTCCCGTTAGAGGATGCTACATTCCAAATTTCAAGTTAATATGCTCATTATTTAAGAATATATAATTCCCTTTTTTAATTAATTTCCTTAGGAATCAGAATTTCCAAAAGTTATTCTTTTGGGAATATTTTATTTCGCTAGACAATCTTACAATCCAAATTTCCACTATAATTATTTCAGAAAATATAAAAGGTACCATAGTACTCGTTTTTATCCCTTTAGATCAGAATTGGATTTTCCAAAAAGTAAATTTTTCATAGTTTTTTTCTGTGTTGGATCCTACATTCCTAATTTTAAGTTTTTATGACCTTTATTTAAGCATGGGAGGCTAATTTAATTCCAAATTTCAAGCTAATAAAACCATTATTTAAGTATATATAAAAAGTACCAAAATACCTTTTTACCCGTTTTTCCCCCAAAGAATCATTATTTCAAAAAACCCAGCCTTAGTGGATCTATATTCCGGGAGATGCAGCTACATTTCAATTTTAAAATCTCTAGCTTCATTGGTTTGTGGAAATATAAAAAGTACTAACGTACCTGCTTTTGCAAATTTTATCCCCTTAGAATCAACATTTCCAAAATCCAAGCCTTAGTGGACCTATTTTCCGGGAGGTGCATCTATATTCTAAATTGCACGTCTCTAGCTTCAGTGGTTTGTGGAAATATAAAAAGTACCCAAATACCTTTTTTACCCCTATTCCCTAGAATCAACATTTCCAAAAACACAGCTTTAAAGGATCTATATTTCGGGAGGTGCACCTACATTCCAAATTTCAAATCCCCATTTCGTTCCCTGTTTTATTCCATTTGATTCCCTGTTCCATTCCGATTAGTCCTATGCGGCTTTCATTCCGTTCCGAATATGCGCTTACATGCGCTAAAAAACAAAAAAATCTTTGCCTTCTTTAGAAATCTTTTTCGCTAAATGACCCTGCATTCCAAATTTAAAGTTTCCAGGACCATTATTTTAGGAATTATAATAAGTACCAAAATACACTTTTTTACCCCCCTTAGGTTAGGTAGGTTAGGTTGTAAGTGGCTGCTGACGTTTTACGTCAACACACGTAGACTCTGAGGTCCATTGTGATACCACGGGATCGTAATAGGTTTCCCTACTAGTCCCTGTCGTTAAACCAGTTTGAGCTTCTTATGAAACTCCTTAGATGTTGAATTTTGACATCCGACAAATCTGAAAGATCGTACAGCTCCCTAGATCCCAGTGAAGCAAGTCGCTGACCAGAAAGTGCCGGGCAATGGCAAATAAAGTGTTCGATAGTTTCCAACTCCTCTTCATCCATGCAACTTCGGCAAAAGTCATTCGACGGCACATTTAACCGCTCTGCGTGCTTCCCTATAAGACAGTGTCCGGTAATTATAGAAACCACCGTTGAAATCTCTCCTCTTGGAAGCGATATCAGCTCACTTGTGCGCCCCTGATTAAGAGAAGGCCAAATCAGTCGTGTTGTCTCACACGTCCATCCATTTGCCCATCTTTGATTAGTCTCCGTCGCAGAACAAAGCCGTAGGTTTTGGTTGCAAGTTTCTAGAGGCGTACCAACACATTCCAATTCTGTTGGAACCTGTAAGGTAGTTCCTAGTCTTGCAAGCTCATCGGCTTTGCAATTCCCTGGAATGTCTCTGTGCCCTGGGACCCATATGAGTCGTATGTTAAACTGCTTGGCCATCTCATTTAAAGACGTGCGGCAGTTAAGGGCAGATCTTGTTTTCAGAAACATTGAATCCAGGGACTTGACCGCGGCTTGACTGTCAGTATAGATGTTGACTGCGGTTGTAGACAAGACATTGCAGCTCAACCAGTCAGCCACTTCTTTTATTGCCAGCATCTCTGCCTGGTAAACACTGCAATGATCTGGCAATCTACGAGCCAGGCTCAACCCAAGCTCTTCCGAATAGACTCCAAAGCCCACTTGTTCGTGCAGCCTCGATCCATCTGTGTAAAAATTTATGGTAGCTCCACTACCCGGAGTATCCCCCATCCAAGACTCCCTGGATGGTATCATAGTGGTAAAGTGGCGCTCAAAGAGGCTCAAAGAGGGAGCACAGTCCACATTTTGTGGTATTGTTATCTTTTTCAAGATTGCGCTATGGCCACAATCACTGCTCCTCCATTGCAGCGTGCTATTAAGTCGAATTGCCGATGCAGCCGCATACTGCCTACCCAATATGTCCAAGGGTATCAGGTGAAGGAGGATTTCTAATGCAGCCGTAGGTGTAGTACGAAGAGCACCAGTGATGCACATTGACGCCATTCTCTGTACCTTCGTGATAAAGACAAAGTTCGCTTTTGTTTCCAAAGCAGGCCACCAGACAATGATTCCATACAGCAAAATTGGACGCACCACTGCTGTATAGATCCAATGAACGACTTGAGGGCTAAAACCCCATCGTTTTCCAATGGCCCTTTTACAGGAATACAAAGCAATCGTTGCTTTTCTCACCCGTTCCTCAATATTACGCCTGAAATTCAGCTTCCTATCTAGAAATACTCCAAGATACTTGGCTCCATCTGAGAAGGTGATTTCAGTACCGTCCAGAGAAATAGGATCAAAAGCAGGAATCTTATTTTTCCTTGTAAACAAAACAAGCTCTGTTTTACTAGGATTAACTCCTAGGCCACAGTCTCTTGCCCATTTAGACAGATCTTTCAGAGAACCCTGAAGAATGTCCCGCAATGTTGGCAGATGCTTCCCCTTTACCGCTATCGCGACATCGTCAGCATATGCGATAACATGACAACCACGTGCTTCTAGAGATAGTAGCATTGAATTCAGTGCCAGGTTCCAAAAAAGCGGCGAAAGAACACCTCCTTGTGGTGTGCCCCTATTGACAAATCGAGATATGACGGACGCTCCCAATTCAGACGTTATACGTCTATTGGCAAGTAGGTTTTCCACCATTAAAACGATTTCACGCTTTACTCCCAGACCAGACAATGCCAATATTATCGATTCTGGAATGACATTATTAAAAGCCCCCTCAATATCAAGAAAGGCCACCATAGTGTACTCCTTTACCGAAATCGATCTCTCGATGGTACCAACGAGCTCATGAAGAGCTGTTTCCGTTGATCGTCCCTTGCTGTATGCATGTTGCTTTGTCGAAAGCAACCTCGGGTCAATCACTCTACGCAAATATGAGTCTATCATTCGTTCCATTGTCTTTAACAAAAAAGAAGACAGACTAATTGGTCTGAAATCCTTCGGAGCTGTGTGGGAACTTTTCCCAGCCTTCGGGATAAATACGACTCTGGTATCCCTCCATTTTAAAGGAATATACGACCAGTTGATGCATGCTGTGTATAGATTATACAGCAACGGGGCTATATAGTCCAACACTTGCTGCAACTCAGCCGGGATTATACCATCAGGTCCCGGAGATTTATAGGGCCTGAAGCTTTTTATCGCCCAGATTAATGTTGGCATATTTATTATTTCCGAAGCAATTTCAGATGCTTGGGCGTCAGAACGTTCCAAAGCTTGAAACGGCGTCATGGAATTGCCCGGAAAATGCGTGTTTAAAAGGAGATCCAGCGACTCTCCACTGGAGGAAGACCACACCCCATTAGGATCTTTCAGGTATCCTAGGGTGCAAGGAGAAGAAGCCAGAACCTTGCGCAGCCTGGATGCCTCAGAAACGTCTTCTATGTTTCCACAGAAGTTTTTCCAAGAATCACATTTGGCATTTCTGATCATCTTTTTATAACTCTTAAGTTGCAGCCTGTATGCAGACCAGTCCCCGTCCGCTCTTGAAAATTTAGCCTTATTAAAGAGCTTTCTGCAGGAATCTCTGCTCGTCTGCAACTCATTTGACCACCAAGGTGGCTTTTTTTTCCCTCTAGGCTTTGCAGAAGGGCAAGACGCATCCAGGCACCTATTACAAACATTTGTTATATGGTCAACCAGACAGTCAATTTCCGCTAAACTATGCGGTTCAGATAGGGGTACTTCATCCAAAAGCAAAGAAAAAGTCTCCCTATATTTCACCCAGTTTGTTCTTCTCAGATTTCTAGAGACTGTCTCAACCGGGGCACGCTCCCTGAGTAAAAACTCAATGTACCGATGATCTGAGAAAGAATGCTCTTCCAAAACTCTCCAGTCATCAATTCTATCAGACAATGTATCTGATACAAGTGTTACGTCAAGAACCTCTTGCCGCGTACTTGTAACGAAAGTTGGTTCACTACCCTTGTTACAAATATACAGGTTAGTGCTTAACAAAAACTCCAAAAGTGATTCGCCTCTATCATTTGTGTCTGTACTACCCCATATCGAATGATGTGCATTAGCATCACAGCACACTAGTAACTGGTGTCCCCTAGATTCAGACTCCCGAATCAGACCGCCAACCTTCTCCGGGGGTATTGGCCCCGGATTAGGAAAATACGCAGAGGCGAGCCAAATAGATTTCCCATGAAGCTCTAAGCTAGCCGCTGTAACATCCATATCACTAAAAGTTGATAAAAAGAATATATTTAAGCCATTTTTCGCCAAGATGCAGGCTCTTGGTGAGCCCTCACCTTTGGCAACCATCAACTTAAACCCAGGGGTCTTCAATCCGCAAACCCTGCCACCCCGCACCCAGGGCTCTTGGATAAAAACCAAGTCAACTGCTCCTGTCGTCAGGCGCAGCAATAGTGCAGCTGAGGCTGCCTTACAGTGATGGAGGTTTATTTGTAGGAACCGCAACATCTTGCTTTTTTTCCACCATCCTTTCCACCACCGTGTTATTGGCTTCATCCTCCGTGTTATCATAGAGGTCGCATTCGTCCCCGGATTCGGTTTCGAATAAGCCAGATATGTGTCCCATCTGTTCTGAATCGGAGGCAACAGAACTCTCCGAATTCCTCACTGCATGGGCCTCGTCCTGAATGTCACCCATAGTGGCATCAGTTTTATCCTCCGTGCCATCACAGAGGTCGCATTCGTTGCCAGATTCGGTTTCGAAAATGCCAGATGCATCTCCCATCAGCCTAGAATCGGTCAGCTGAATATCAACCTTTTCCAGATTCTCCTCCCCAGCCGACTCTGCCACTGGCTTGTCTGCTTCCAAAATAGGCTTCTGGTCGCCCTTGTAGACATTGACTCTTATATGAAAAAAGCCAAATCTAATAATGCCGTCAGTCCTGGCTAAAAGCGGAAGCGATTCCTCATTAACCAAGACCACTGCTTGACGACGAGCGCCCTCCATCTCACCCAATCTGGCAATTTGCCAATTCTGAGTTGGAAGGTCAGGATTGCAGACTTTTATCATCTTTAGAATCACCGCAGTGTCACTTGTAGCCATTGGGATCCATGCATGAGCTCTGGGTTGCGAGGGGATATCATGTTTTTCCACAACGTCCAGTCTGGCTCCAGGCCATAACTCTCCCACTTGGCTAATGGCAACCTTAAACACGGCTGCGGATCTTTCGTTTCCAAAAGCAACGAGTTTTACTCGCCCCTGATACCAACCTGCGTTGACAGTAGTAGGGAGAAAATCAGGCATACTCTCAAGAAGCCTATAGTAGATTTCATTTAGTTTAGTTTCAACTAAACTCCACTTGTCCCTTGGAATACTACAATCCCCATTTTGCCTGTTTATCACAGCCCTAACGAAGTTACCTTTCACCACTTCACTAAAAGACTGAGTCCAGACGTTGCCGGTCACCTTAGATCTTTTAGGTAAAGGTTTCTCGTCGGGCGAGCGCAACCTTTTACCAGACTTCGATGACGAGGCCGAAACAGCGCTCTGTTTGTCAGATGCGCGCATTGCCGAAAGTTTGTCCTGTTCTTCAATGACTCCTTTCGCCCATGATAGCGACGCCTTCTCACGTTCGGAGAGCTTCGTTCCATCGAGTTGGCTTAGTCTGTTAATTATTTTCAAACAAAGCCTTCTCTGGTTGTGCCTGACCTTTGATGGCTTAAGTTTCTTTTTCTTTTTACCACCAATATTAGGCTGAGCACCCCTACCAGAATCAAGGCCGGACTTCAAGGTCGCAACCCTAAGACCAGTGCTAGGACCAGCACCAGTCGGTGAGGCAGAGCCTCGAACTAAATCGGTATCATTTGTGTCCATATTTTCATTTTCCTTGATGTGGTAATGAAAATATCACAAAAATACCTATTACGAACAAACCTATTACGAACAATTTTAGTAATTCAATTTATAGCACGGAGTTAAAATAAAACACGTCCACACTCGTCAACAGTTGAACGATTACCCCCCTTAGAATCAGAATTTCGAAAAAGTTCTTTCTCAGAATTTTTCCCGTTGTTGGAACAAACATTTTAATAATTTTTTGTATGACCTTAATTTAAAAAAATTTAGAAAGTATCAAAGTACATTTTTTACAACTTTTTACCCTTAGGAGCCCGAATTTCCAGAAAGTACTTTTTTGGGAATGTTTTTATGTAAGAGGATCCTACATTCCAATTTTCAAATTAATAGGATCGGTATTTTGAAAAAGCACTTTTTCAGATTTTTTTTCGTTGTTGGAAACAACACTGCAAATTTAAATTTTTTTGTAGGACTTAAATTTCAAAAAACATAAAAAGTAACATAGTACAATTTTTTACCCCTCTTTACCATTAGAAATCCGAATTTCCAGAAAGTACTTTTTTTGGGAATGTTTTTCCGTTAGAGGATCCTACATTCTTATTCTCGAATTAATAGGATTTTTTTTCAGAAAAAATAAAAAGAACCAAAGTACTCGCTTTTTTACCCTCCTTAGAATCGGAACTTCGAAAAAAGTACGTTTTCTGAATTTTTCCGTTGTTGGAACCACCATCGCAAATTTTAATGTTTTTGTAGGACCTTCATTTCGAAAAATATAAAAAGTACCAAAGTACTTTTTTTTACCCCTTTTTACCCTTAGGAATCCGAATTTCATGAAATTCCTTTTTGTGGGGATGTTTTTCCATTAGAGGATCCTACATTCCAAATTTCAAATTAATTGAATTTTTTTTTTTTAGAAAAAATAAAAAGTACCCAAGTACTCGCTTTTACCCCTTAAAATCAACATTTCCACAAAACCCAGCCTTAGCGGATATGTATTTCGGGAGGTGAAACTACAATCCAAATTTCAAGACTCTAGCTTCAGTGGTTTGGGCTGTGGGATGATGCGTGATTAGTATGTCTCTCAGTCATCAGTCATCAGTCAGTCACGCAACTACTTTATATATATAGATAAACTTTAAAAATAGAAAAATTTACTTTTCTTCGTTCAAAATAAAATCAGGTAAAAATTTCCAAAAACGTCCACGAAAATTAGTAGAGAATTTAATAATCTACAATTCAAAAAAAAAAAAAAATGTTATCAAATTCGGTCTAGCAGTTTTTTCTGTACAACCGCAGCCGATTTTGTCCATTAAAAAAAGCGTTGAGGTGCAACCCTGGAAATTTAAGTTGACCAAATTTTGTGTTATAAAATTTTAAAAATATAACAATTTATCTTTCAAATAAAAAGAACAGAATTAAAACATATTACGTATTTATCTTTTTAGAGCTGTTTAAAAATTGCTGTTTTTCATTTCTTTAAACCATTTCTTTAGTTAGTTGGTTAACCAACAAGCTGTACAAAATATCATTAATCGAACTTTAATCAGTACTAATTTTATTTTTAGTGTATTAGTTTCAATAGTTGAATGCACGCGCACTTAATTACTGTAATAATTGTGTGTATATGTATATGGGGCATTCCAGGCCAAATCACTCACTTTTAGACCCGACCCCTTTCGATTTATTTTCTTTTTAGATATGTTTTAGTACTTATTAAATGCAACTCGGACACATTTTCAGCCTTTTATTCCAAGATGGTGTTGAGTAATCAATTCTTCAAAGTGGCGATTTTCTCAAAAAAAAAGATATCTTAAAAAAAGTTGGACAACGTTTTGTTGGTAATTAAATGTAGTTTTAGAAAAAAAATATAAAAAAATTATTTGAAGTAATTATCACTTATTTTTTGACGTTTAAAAAATAATATCGATTTTTTCAAAAAGACCGAAACCTTCGATTTTTTTTTAAAAAGTCTAAAGGTTCTACTCTAAATTACGCAACTTTTATGCCATAATCCGATGATCTTTCGATTTTTTTCAAATTTTTAAAATTGCACCTTTTATAAATAAATCAGAGCCAAAAAGGCTCTGATTTATTTTATATTGTGCCCAAAAAAGAAATAAATTGGTAGATACTGACCCTAACCTATCCTAGATATATTCATTTGGAGGTAAAAATACGTCTCACAAAAATTAAGGAAGATCGGACATGGGTAAGCCGTTCAGCATGGTCCTTGAAGTTTATAAAACGGATTACATGGAAAAATATGATTTTTTTCTGTTTTCGCAATTTTTTTGGAATTTTAGGTTAAGTTTAAATTCAAGTGTTTACTGAATTATGATGTGGAGTAAAATGCCTTTCTAATTAGGTGCAAAAAACTAAAATCGGTTGAAAATCAGCCAAGTTATTACAACTTCCCCAGGCATCTAGGGTGTGTCATACCACTTGATTAAAGAATACGAGTCCCATTTTTTAAATTTATTGAAATTATCTACTGTAATAACATTTTTTCATTATTCATGTTTCAGTGTAATATTTTTTTGGTTTTTCCAAATTTTAAAACAACAAAAAAAAAATAAAAATTTAAAAATAGAGATTTAAAAAGGGTGTTGATAATGCAGGCATTTTTAGCATCAATTTAAAACATGTTACCAAAACACAATGTAAAAAATACTTGTCATCTAATTACATTTGAACTTGAAGAATAAAAAAATTTTATTACAGTAGAAGTTTTCAAAAAATTTCAAAAATCGGATTGTGTTGCTTAATAAAATGGTCTGCCACACGTTAGATGCCTGGGGAAGTTGTAACAATTTGGCTGATTTTCAACAGATTTTAGTTTTTGGTACCTTATTAGAGAGGCATTTTACTCCGTATTATAATTCTGTAATTACTTGAAATTAAACTTAACGTAAAATACCAAAAAAATTAAGAAAACAGAAAAAAAATCATATTTTTCCTTGCAATCCGTTTTCTAAAATTTCAAGGCCCCTGCGCAACGCCTTACCCATGTCCGATCGTTGTTAATTTTCGCGAGGCGTATTTTTACCTCAAAATTAATATATCTAGGGTAAGTTAGGGTCAGTATCTACCAACTTAATTTTTTTGGAGCGCCACATAAAATAAATCAGAGTCAAAAAATAAAAGGTGCAATTTTCAAAATTTAAAAAAGAAAAAAAAATTTAACAAATTGCGATCACATCTCGAATTAAAGCTTAAAAGTTGCATAATTTAGAGTAGAACTTTTAGAAGTTTTAAAAAAAAATCGAAGGTTTCCAACTTTTTCAAAAAGTCGATTTTAATTTTTAAACGTTAAAAAATAAGTATTCATTACTTCGAATAATTTTTTAAATATTTTTTTCTAAAACTACATTTAAATATTAACAAAACGTTGTCCAACTTTTTTTAAGATATCTATATTTTTAACTGGTCAAAATTAATTGAAAATTTTAATTTTTTAATTTTTTTGAAAAAGTCGCCATATTGAAAAACCATCTTGGAATAAAAGACTGAAAATTGGAGTCCAAGTTGCATTTAATAAGTACTAAAACATATCCAAAAATAAAATAAATCGAAAGGGGTCTGGTCTAAAAGTGAGTGATTTGGCATGGAATGTCCCATATGTAAACTTAATGGCGAAAAACACATTCAAAGAATTATGTCGTTAACTGATTGTAGGTTGTTTAACAACATTTGCTTCATGTTCTGTTTTAATTAGTGACTACTTCTGTGATTTATTTTTTTTTTTTTTTTCAAAAATAACATCATAAAAAATAAATCCTTTCATTAACATATAATTTTTAAAGTCTTTAATTTTTTTTTTTTCTTTAACCCATTTTGGACCAAGATTCAATTTTGTTTTTATTTTTTGGAAATATGCACTTTTTTAGAGTTATAGAACCCGCTGATCTCAAAAGTCTTGTCAAAAAATTTCAACCTGAAAAAAAATTAACAATTTTGATAAGAAATATTTCATTTTGAGAAAAAAAAACTTTTTTTTGTAATTTTTGTAAAAAAAGAAGAAAAATTACTAATTTTTTTTTTAATTGTAAAATTTTTTTAATGTAAAAATATTTCTGAGTGGCAAAAATACTTTGTAAAGTAATTTTTTGGCTTACCAATGTTTTAAAGCTTGTTTTTTTAAAGCTTGTTTTTTTAACACGTGAATTTATTGTAAAATCAATCTGAAATTCGCGGTTTTGCTAATAACTTTTTTTTGCAATAAAAACCAGACCAGGAGAACAACAAATATATGTGCTAAGCTTTAGGACCCGTAGAATTGTCTTTCAAAAGTAAACGTGTTTTTTATCACATAAATTCGCGAAAAGCCCTTGTTGAAATTCACTCTTTTACTTATAATTTTTAAACCGCTGTACCTATTTTGCTGAAATGCAATACGAACCTGCATCGGTATATTTAAAATATATATGCCTAGCGGTAGTAGCTTCGGATTAATCTTTCGAAAGTTAGCGTGATTTTAACAGTAAGACAGACGGACGGACATCGCTATATCGACATAAAATCGATCGAGGATCATGCAAATATATACTTTATGTCGTCCTAGACCAATATTTCGGGGTGTTAGAAACGGAATGACAAACATTTATATATCGTCACCTAAAATGCAAAAGGCCCTAACTAACAAAAAATTCAAAATCAGTTTTTTTATTGGTTCTGAATTATTTTATCAACATACACATCTCCACAAAAAATTAGGGCTGAATAATAAAAATTAGCGATTTTATAGCCACAATTTAAAAACATGTGATTTTGGGCAAACGCCAATGGACGTAACTAAGGAAATAATTTTTAATATTTAAAAGAACGTCCTCACAAAATTTTAGCCAAATTCATTTAAAAACAACAAAGTTATTAACAAATTTAAAATATCATTCAATACTGTTTTTTGCTTCTCCTGTAAAATAAATAAAATGTTAGTTAGGGCCTTTTGCATTTTAGGTGACGATATATACCCTCTATCACTAAAGTGGAGGGTATAAAAATTTAAAATTAATTAAAAACAAGTGAGAGTGTTAAATTCGGCTGTGCCGAATCTATTATACCCTCCAACATGTAAAAAAATTAAAAAAAAATATTTAACAGGGACGTTGTTTTAAGGAGGGGTGCAAGGTAGTGGGAGGGGTCGGTGAGCTGGGGTGACTCCTTGGCCCTCACGGTGTATGTTTACAAGTTCATTTTTGTCTGCTTTGTGCACTTAAGTACTATAGTTTTATAATTATTTAAATTATTTTTTTATCCACGCCCTTAAAAGAGGGGCGGGGCAAAAAAAAGAAAAATTTTTAGTCCCCTGGGTCCAAGGGCTGGACTTTAAACTTCTACGAACATAAAAATGTCTCATTTGGCTCACAAAAATACAAAAAAACATCAAAAATATTAGCATTTTTAAGAGGTTTGTTTAGTTCTTCAAGGGGGAACTTTTTTCCCCCTAGTCCGATTTGGCCCATTTCCGAACTTAACCTGCCTAGGACCATAAGACATATTTATGCCAAACTTGAGGGGTCTAGCTCTTTTATTTTGGACTGCATCGTGTTAACTACAGACGGACGGACGGACGGACGGACATCGCTAGAATGTCTTAGAATCGATCACTGATCAATAATATATATACTTTATGGGGTCCCCGACCGATATTTCGATGCGTTACACACGGAATGCCAAAGTGAGTATACCCCATACTGTAGTTGGAGGGTATAAAAATAAAAGCCAAAAATAAAAAATGCTAAATTTTCGATTTTGCTTGAAACAATGAGGCACATCACATTTCTTGCACATTTAAATTGTAGTGGTGAAGGGATAATATTTTGTTTTTCATTTGCGGAAAGATGAGACTTACCCAGCAAAACTTAGATTACCAAATAAGGTACAAAATAAGGTATAGAATCTCTTATTTTATACATTGCAGCATTGATGATTTTAACAGGCGATGAGACTCAAAGTAATGCATCCACATTATCACAAAGAATACCAGTAAGGTATAAAATAAGTCATACATTTATAACGAAGAATACGAGTAAGGTGTAAAATATATGATATTTTATAGGTTATGAGAAATGAAATAATATAGCATACCAGCAGATAAAATATAAGGTGTGAAAAAGTAATTTTGTATTAAATTTACTCACGTGATTGTAAGTTAGTGTAAGTAGATAAAATATGCTCGTGAGTGTGTGTCGTTAGAAATTTGCAGTCGTGAGCCCATCTCTAGTTTAAACTTATGCATTTTTTTATAAAATAATTACTTTTTATGTTATTGTAATGCATTATGCATCCAATTATAAATAATACATTATTTCAAACTTTCAAATAATACATAATGTAACCAAATATAAGTCATCCATGATTTAATGTTTAGAAATAACAAATATGAAATACATTTTTTCCAATAATCATGCATTACGTAGCAAATTATTATTTTTCACTTGAAAATAATACGTTGTGGAACAAATGTTTGGTAAGACATCATAAAATATTGCTACAAATAAATTATGCATTACCTGGTAATGTGTTATATAATCACTACCCATTACCAAAGTTTTGCTGGGGTAGAAAAGGTTTCAGATTCCGAAAAATTTTTATGTAGAAAAGTACTCAGATTCTGAGACATTTATTCTTTAGAAAATGTCTCAGATTCCGAAACATTTTCCAATAAAAAAAGTATCAAATTCTAAAACATTTTCCCTTACGAAAAATTCGCAGATTCTGAGACTCTTTTAATTAGGGCTGTCAATCCCGAATCCCGAAATCCCGGGATTTTTGTCATCAAACGAATCCCGAATCCCGGGATTTTAATGCTCAAATCCCGGGATTTTTGAAATATTAAAAATGTATGAGAATTTATTTTTAAAAATAACACTTTGTTCAATTATTGTTATATTTACATAAACAAATTAAAACTAAAACTTTTTTTTTATTTTATCGTAGCTAATTTGAGTTGAGAATTCTACCCAGGCTTGCTGAATAATAGTCCAAAGCACTAACCATTAAGCCACAGTCACGGAGCCCTTTGACCAAAATTTGCAGGTTTTGGCGAAAATTTTCCAAAAAGCCGAAACTTTGGTCGAAGGGCGCCACTGGTAAATTTAATCCGGCTGGCCTCTAATTTGTGCCACAAAAGTTTTAGGCGTAGGAGAATACAATTTTTTCCGTACGTTCAAAATTGGAAGAAAAACTCTTTTTATACAAAAAAATGCAAGCCAAATGTATTAAGTTATTACTTTTCTCCTTTAAAAGTTTTTATTATTTTTAATTTTCTTTAAATTAGTTTTAAATTATACAGTGCAACAACCAAAATCGGAATGGGATGAAACCAAAAGCAAATAAAAGTTGTCATTTTCCATAACAAACCCCTCAGGGCCTTTTTTAGTTCATTGCTAAATATTTTAATAATAACTAGCTATACCCGGTCCGCATTGCTGGCCCTAACAAAAAAAACAGTTTTATATTGCATCTTAATTTATATATGGGGCATTCTATGTGAAATCGGACTCTTTGAAAAACTTTTTTTTAGATTTTCCCAATTTGTTTACAGTTTTTAGTACCCTTCGAAAACTCCTTCGTAGTAAATTTTCAGATTTTTTTGATGACCCGTTCAAAAGATATCGAATTTTTAAAAATTGGTAGCTTGTTCCTTTACTCAAACTTCTTTTAATCATAACTTCTTCAATAATGGTCCAAATTTCAAATTTTTTTTTTCAAAATTTTTGTTTTTTTAAGTACTTTCTAAAAAAAATTCCAAAAAATTCTTAAAAGCCCTCTAGTATGCGATTTTTAAGTTTTAAAATTTAAATCTCATTTTTGAAGTTTTACACAAAAAAATTTAAAAAAAAATCGAAGAGTACAAACATTTTCAAAAATGAGATTTAAATTTTAAAACTTAAAAATCGCATACTAGAGGGCTTTTAAGAATTTTTTGGGATTTTTTTTTAGAAAGTACGTAAAAAATTTTGAAAAAAAAAAATTGAAATTTGGACCATTATTGAAGAAGTTATGATTAAAAGAAGTTTGAGTAAAGGAACAAACTACCAATTTTTAAAAATTCGATATCTTTTGAACGGGTCATCAAAAAAATCTGAAAATTTACCACGAAGGAGTTTTCGAAGGGTACTAAAAACCGTAAACAAATTGGGAAAATCTAAAAAAAAAGTTTTTCAAAGTGTCCGATTTCACATGGAATGCCCCATATAGTCTCGGACAAAATTAAAGCACAGGTCTGGGTCCTGATAGTAACCGTTGGTTCCACCTTCGGTTGGCACTATTTATAGAGAAATCTCAACAAAATCGGTTCAGCGGTCTTTGCGTAATTTTAAAACAGACAGACATAACATTAATATATGAGGCATTCCACACCAAATGTCCCGCTACAGAAAAACATGTGTCCCGTAAATTTCTGAATAGGTTGTTTGGATAGCCCTATATGGAACTAAGAAAATTGCGTTTTTGGTTTTTCAAATTTTCAAAAACTGGTCTGAGGAGGCGTGGTCAAATATTGGAAAAATGGTCAAATTTGTGTCGAGTTGCCTTGATTAAATATTTATCACATTAAAACGGAATGCACCACAATCTGAAAAATTTACATTCTTATATAGTTTTGTATGGGCTTTCGATTAAATATTTTTTTTTTTTTTTAATTTTCAGAACCCGTTCTGAAATTTTCCATTTTTTAAAAAAGTCAATTTATCAAAAAGCCGGCCACTTTTTTTTTTTTTTTTAAAGTTTAGATGTTTGTCCATCCACACAATAAATTTCAGAAACACGTTCGTCGTTTTTTTCGAGAAAATCGCATTTGAATATTGAATTTCACGACAATTTTGGAATTTCCTTGTATTTTCATGTTAAAACATGGCGTATGAGTAACAAATTTTTGCGAAACCAACGAGTTGATCCCATTTTAATTATTTTTTCATTTGTGGTGCAATATAGAGATGGGCGTGAATGCGATTTGACCCGCGCAAGAAATATTAAAGTCACTGACGACTCGTTATTATTTTTAGTTTACTTGTGCAATCACGTAAGTCAATTTACTTGTGCAATCACGTAAGCAATCACTGTTACTCACGCAGTTTTTGATTACGCTCACGGTTGTTCACTCACGCTTATGATGATTTTAAAAAAATAATAAAAACAAATTTTCTATGAAAAAAGCACTGAAAACGGAAACTCAAAAAAACAGTAAAATTCAAAAAAAATAGTTAAAAATCACAAAAACTTAGTCGAGAAAAATTTTAAGCATTCACTCATCTCGCAAATATTGGACTTCCTAATCACTCACGAAATGTTCTACTCACGCTACCTCTTTAATATCGTGAATAGCTTAGTACGTGACTCGCGAGTCAATTTTTTCAAATGTTGAACTTTAAAGGATATGTACCTATAATGTAGTGTCCGATTTATTGTTCCCGCTTAAATGCGCTTATCCAAAATATTAAATAAATCAGAAGGATATTGATGCATTTACATAAAAAACTCTTATAAACGCACATCAGGTGATCTTAAGATTTTGAACTCATTTTAGTGTTAATATTGCAGTAAAATTTGTATGAAACTACTCTTACCAGTTTTAGGCATTTAAGCGAGTAATTCTGTATTTTTTTTTCATTTAAATTGAAATCTTTATGAAATCTTAAAACAATTTTTTTTAACAATTGACGATTTGTTTTCGATATAAACGGTCAGAAGAACATTGATGCATATCTAAAAAAAACTTATAAACGCATCTTATCAGTTTTACGCATTAAGCATTTTACGCATTTAAGCATTTACGCATTTACGCATTTAAGCATTTACGCATTTAAGCATTTACGCATTTAAGCATTTACGGACTTAAGCGAGATGAGTGAATGCTTAAAATTTTTCTTAAGTAAGTTTTTGTGATTTTTAACTATTTTTTTTTTTTGGAATTTTACTTTTTTTTGAGTTTCCGTTTTAAGTGATTTGTTTTCATAGAAAATTTGATGTTTTTATTATTTTTGTAAAATCATCATCAACGTGAGCGTAATCAAAAATTGCGTGAGCGTGAGTAACAGTAAATTGACTCACGTGATTGCACAAGTAAACTAAAAATATTAGCGAGTCGTCAGTGACTTTAATATTTCTTGCGTGGGTCAAATCGCTTTCACGCCCATCTCTATATTGTACCACACATGAAAAAACAATTAAAATGGGATCAACTCGTTGGTTTCGCAAAAATTTGTTTCTCATACGCCATGTTTTAACAAGAAAATACAAGGAAATTCCAAAATTGTCATAAAATTCAATATTCAATTGCGATTTTCTCGAAAAAAAACGACGAACGTGTTTCTGAATTTTTTGTGTGGATGGACAAACATCTAAACTTAAAAAAAAAAAAATTTAAAAAAAAAAAAAAAGTGGCAGAATTTTTGATAAATTGACTTTTTTAAAAAATAGAAAATTTCAGAACGGGTTCTGAAAATTTTCAAACAAAAAAAAAATTTGTCGATAGCCCATACAAAATTATATAAGAATGTAAATTTTTGAGATTGTGGTGCATTCCGTTTTAATGTGATAAATATTTGATCAAGGCAACTCGACACAAATTTGACCATTTTTCCAATATTTGACTACGCCTCCTGAGCCCAGTTTTTGAAAAATTTAAAAACCAAAAACGCAATTTTCTTAGTTCCATATGTAGCTATACATACAACCTATTCAGAAATTCGTGCGACACGTGTTTTTTTTCGCTGGACATTTGGTGTGACATTAGGCGTGTCATTTAACGCATTTTTATCGAATCGTGATAGTCTGAAGTTCCATGCTGCATCCTCGATTAGTACTATCTGTGCTGCAAATTTCATTGACATCAGTTTTGCCGTTTTTGTGTGATTGCGAAAGAGGAGGAAATAACTTTTTAGTTATGAAAAACTGAAGTGACATTTTATACCCTTTTGCAGAATCGCGCTCTACATATGACCTACAGTTCCCGCTCGATTAGTTTTATCAGTAGTGACATATTCGGCTTATCCGTTTTTGCGTGATTTCAAAACAGGCAGATATAACGTTCAGTATAAAACAAAGGGGCGTGGCAATTTACACCTCTTTTTTCAATCGTGGTCAGTATAGTACAAAGGGCGTTGCAACTTTGATCCCTTTTTCCAATAACGATCTTATATGGCCTACATATGCACTTGGTTAGCACTGTATGTAGTGAAAATGTCAAGAGAATCGGTTCAGCTTTTTTTGCGCGATTGCGAAACAGGCATACAACGTCCAGTATAGTACAAAGGGGCGTGGCATTTTACGCCACCTTTTTCCAATAATAGAATAACATGGCCTATAGTTCCGCACTCGGTTAACACAATCAGTGCTAAAAATTTAATTCAAATCGAATCAACAGTTTTTGCGTTATTGCGGAGCATACAGAAATGACATTCAAATCAATACAAAGGGGCATGGCATTTTACTCCCATTTGTCCGATTACGCTCTTATTTGGCACATAGTTAGTACTTGGTTAATACTATCGTTGGTTTCATTAAAATCGGTCCATCCGTTTTTTATATATAGATGTCATTACTGGTGCAATGTAGAAATTTAATTTTGACCACCCCTCCGCCCACAGGCAAAAAAGCATGGCATTTAGCCAATTTTTTTGATCACGCTCTAATTTGGCATATAGTTAGTACTCGGTTAGTTCTATCTTTGGTTTAAATTTCATCAAAATCGATCAATCCGTTTTTTTTATATATAGATGTCATTAGTAGTGCAATGTAAAAATTTGATTTTGCCACGCCCCTCCGCCCACACGCAAAAAATCAAAAATCTGACCGCACAGTGTTACTCCCTAGGCTATTCTGAATATTCTCCGAAAATTTCATCAAGATCGGTCCAGCCGTTTTCGAGTCCATACGGAACATACATACATACCCACATACATACATCCATTTTTATATATAAAGATTACTTGAAAACTGCATAAATGGCGTATACTTAATTTGTTAATTGCCTTTAAATAACAATTAGAACAATTAGAAATCATTTTTTTAATAATTTCGTTGTAGCGAATTCGACGCAAGGGTTTTCGTGGGAATCAAAGTCACGACTCCCTGCTTAATTTCTCAAATTAATTCAATATTCACAAAAAAATTGGAAAACTAAAAACAAATAAAGAAAATAGAAAAAACAAGTAAGAAAGCTATATTCGACTGTGCCGAATCTTTAAATACCCTCCACCAGTGTAATGATTTAAAAAACAAACAAGTAGAAAAGTTAAATTCGACTTGGCCGAATCTATGAATACCCTCCACAATGCCCTTTTTAAGTTATAGAAAATTTTCTAGAATGAAAAAATAACATTTTTGAATAGAAATGTTTTATTTTGTTTAAAAAAACTTTTTTTTTAACTAATTTTTGAAAAAAAAAAAAAAAAAAAATTTACTAAATTTTTTTTTGAGTGTAAAATTTTTTTTGAGTGTAAAATTTTTTTCGAGTGTATTTTTTTTTCTTTTAGTGTAAAAATATTTTTGAGTGACAAAAATGCGTTGTAAAATATTTTTGTGACTTACCAATGTTTTTAAAACCTGTTTAACGGGGTTTCAACACGTGAATTTAAGGTGAGGTGAATCTGAAATTTACGGTTTTGCTAATAACTTTTGAACCACTGGACCGATTTGGCTGAAATTTAAAACGAACCGGACTAGAGGAACGGTAAATATATATGCCACACTTCAGCACCCTCAGAATTGCCGTTCGAAAGTTATCGTGTGTTTTATCTCGTAAATTCCAGAAAAACCCTTGCCGAAATTCACTCATTTGCTTATAACTTTTGAACCACTGGACCGATTTCGCTGGATTGCAATACCAACCTGACCAGGTAAATGCCCAACATATATGCCAAACTTCAGGAGCCTCCGTAAAGTCTTTCTAAAGTTAGCGTGTTTTCAACAGACAGACAGACAGACAGACAGACAGACGGACAGACGGTCGGACGGACGGACGGACGGACGGACGGACGGACATCGCTAGATCGTCTTAAAATCGATCGAGGATCATGAATATATATACTTTATGGGGTCCTAGACCAATATTTCGAGGTGTTACAAACGGAATGACAAACTTATATATACCCTCTATCACTAGAGTGGAGGGTATAAAAAGTTTGTTTTATTTATACCTATTCTTTTTTATTCATTTATTTCAAACCCACTAAAATGGGAATTATCTCATCCGATCCTACTACTATTTTTGTAAATTAGTTTTTCTTTTTTAAGGAAATTAAAGCTTTTCTAATAATGTTCTAATTTACAAAAAAATAAATAAATAAAAAAATTTTAAAAGACACATTCGATATTTTCGAAAAACCTATTCGAACTTTATGAATTGTTACCATTTATGTATCTTTATCATTTATTAGCTTTGATTTATTTCAATCCCACTAGAATGGGAATACATACGAAAAATCTAATCTCATCCTACTATTTTTTTTGTAAATTAGTTTCTGAAAATTAAAACTTTTCTAATTTATGATCAAAATATTTTAAAATTTTGGGTTACATGTCAGGTGCCACGCCCCATTGTGCGATTCCGCCCAATTTTTTTTTTTGTGAAAGTTAAGATTGATAAAATAGCATTATGTTTCTTGTTTCGTTCACATTCATTTAACAGGTGTCAATCTATAGAAATTTTTTTATACAGCAAAATTTTAGAGGTACCTTATCATTTTACCTCATGTCTTTTGAAATACTTGACCCATTTAAAAAAAATAAAAAAATATATATAACCCTATGGCCAGGAGAATTGGGCAACTTTTGGTACCCAAGCGTTTAAATCAGTTCCATATTATTGCCAAAAACAGGATTTCAACTGACGGACATACAGACGGACTTAAAATCGATCGATTATCATAAATATATATACTGTAAGGGGCCTTAGACCAATATTTTGATGTGTTACATACGGAATGACAAATTTATATATACCCTCTAACACTAGAGTAGAGGGAATAAAAATTAAAAAAATTGTCTTTTTGGGACTTTTAAAAAATTTTCCGGATTTCGGCGAATTTTGCCAAAAAGTTTATTTCTGTCCTTTATTATTTAACAATATTTATTTTTTTTAAATGATAATATTTTTTTTTTAAGAAATCTCAACAAAATTGAATTTTGGCGATATTTTACATCCGATTTGGCGACAAAGCCAAAAAAAAGTCTGGCAACCCCGTTAATATGACGAAGCAAAAAAAAAATGCCTGCGAATTTTGTACCCTTGCCCAAAACATTAAATCATGATAATGTTTTGCGGAAGATTTGTGTGTACTTGCCAAAGCAAAGTTTTTTTTAGAAAAAATAATGTGATATTACTTTGCTAAAGAGTGTACATTTCATAAGTGAGTGCAAAAATAAGTGCAAAAAAGTGTTTTTACATTTTGGAGGGTATAAAAGATTCGGCACCAAAGAATATAACACTCTCACTTGTTTTATGTACATTTGATAAACAAATGGAAAATTTATATGCGAAAAGCTTAGACTTGGTGAAAATGTAGTTTTGGTAAAAAAAATATTTTTTTTTTCACGAAAAACAAAATTATGTTAAAAAAAAATTTAATGAACCAAAAATTTTAGAGAAAAAAAATTTTGATGAAAAAAAGTTTTTGATGAATTTTTTGATGAAAAGAAAAATTTTTTGATGTAAAAAAAATTGAGGAAAAAAAAATATGAAAAAAAAAATTTTTTGGTTAGAAAACAATTAATAATAAAAAATTTGATAAGAAAATTTGATGAAAAAAATTGATGAAAAAAATATGATAAAAAAAATTTTAATGAAAAAGAAAAATTTATGAAAAAAAATTAATGAAAAAAAAAAAATTGGTGAAAAAAAAACTTTTATGAAAAAAAAAATTTGATAAAAAAAAATTGATGAAAAAAAATTTATATAAAAAAAGGATTGTTGAAAACAAAAGTTTGATGAAAAAAAAAAAAAAAATGATGGAAAAAAAAATTTGATGGAAATTAAATTGATGGAAAAAAAAAAATAATAAAAAAAAAAAAGTTGATGAAAAAAAAAAAATTATGAAAAAAAAATTTGATGACAAAAAAAAAAAATTTTGAAAAAAAAAAATTTGATGAAAAAAAATTTTTTTTTGTTGAAAAATAATTATGTTACTTTTTATTCACCAGCTGGAGAAAAACGGGTTTATTCACCACGAGGTGAATTATTATCCAAGTTACAAACCCAAGTTATTAAAATTTTTGGTTTTAAGAAAATGAAAATAGTAATTCTTGTTTTCTTTTTCGTTAATTGTTAGCTTATATAGTCAAACTGAGGTGGCGTCCTGCAACTTTTTTCAAATTAGACACCAGCCCAAAAACATTATCATGTTAAAAAAAAAAATAAAAAAAAAGTTGACTTGATCAGGGATTTGATCCCAATACCCTCTGCGTGGTAGTCTGACACACTTCAGCTAGCCTACCGTCGGCGTTTTAAATATTAATCTAAATTTTAATATAATTTTGTGATGTTCTCTTGCTTGTAGATCAGTGGTCGGCAGAAAGATGCACTATAAGTATTTGTGTTTTAATAAAAATATGCATGTGTTGGTGTATTTCTTCAACAAAGCGATATCAACCTGCTTTGAAGAAAGTAAGCTTGCTACTGAATAAAATATTTGTTCTTTTTATGCTCTTTGTTGATTTTTTGTTGACATTCGTGTTGTATACATGTGAATAACCGATTGTGTTCGGCTCCAGCGTGCAATGGGTGCCGACCACTGTTGTAGATACATATTCGATTTTCAAATATACTGGATAGTTTTGCGATGTGGTAATATTTTATTGAAAAAAATTTGCGATGATGGTAACTAATCTAATTGGAAATGCGATATTTGGTATGGCAATACTGCGTTAATCGAGTAGCGGCGCTAGGTGTCGCTACCAAAACTATGTATTTTTATTTTATTTATTAATTATAAATTATTGTCGAAGTTTTAGGTTATAATAAAATGAAAACTGAAATTCTCATTTTCTTTTTTGTTTAATCGTTAGCTTATATAGTCAAACTGAGGTGGCGTCCTGCAACTTTTTGAAAATTAGACCCCAGCCTAAAAACATTATCATGTTAAAACGGACACACACACATGCTATGTATATAAAAATAACTATCAATGAGAATTTTTAATATATTTTTTTTTATTATTTCTTAAAGAACTTTTTTAAATTAAATTTAGAAATTGTTTTACTTATTTTAAAGTTTTTTTGTAAAGATTTTTTTCCTTTTTCTCAGTTTTTTTCATTTCCGTTTTCTTTCTCATGTATCTACACAAAATATGAGTTAATTTAGGGTTATGTTAAAAACAACTAAAGCCATAATCAGTTTAGAAGTGAGGTAGTGAAGTAGTGAGGTAGAGCCTTATGTGATTTTCAATAAGAAAAAAGAGTGTAGATAATTTTAAAATGTGTGTGCTCTTCATACGCATTGAATTTTTCCATAAGACTAAAAAGTAGAGAGACGTAAACAAAATCTGTAGAGAATAGAATTTCTTTACCTCGCTCTACTTTTTAAGCTTATATCAAAATTCAATGTGTATGAAGAACACACAAATTTAAAAAATTATCTATACTCTTTTTTCGTATCGAAAATCTCATAAGGCTCTACCTCACTACTTCTCTACCCCACTTCTAAACTGATTATGGCTTAATACTTTTTTCAGAAATTCTCTCATAACTTTTAAAATACTTAACCGATTTAAAAAAAAAATACATCAGTTTCTTCCTAGGAAAATTACGCAACTTTTGGTACTCCAAGCGTTTAAATTGGTTTCGGATTATTGCCAAAAACGTGATTTCAACAGACAGACAGACGGACAGACAGATAGACAGACAGACGGACATCGCTAGATCGACTTAAAATCGATCTAGGATCATGAATATCAGTGGCGGGTACAGCTTTTGGGTTTGGGGGGGGAAATTTTTTTTACTTCGAAAAAAAAATCATAAATTCACCTTTGCTGACGAGCAAAAAAAGGGATACGTTTTTTTTGCAAAAACAAGTGATGGGAAAGCTATAAAATCATCAAATTTATTAGTTTTTGCAGAAGGAGGTTTGTTTTTCATGATCATATTTCATTTAGATAATTTTTTTTTATTTGTTTTAAAAGAAAATTGTATATTTTTCGTATACATAAGAAGTAAATTTTTTAATAGAGAATTTCTTCCTACATAGAAAATATCAGATGTTGAGACATTTTTCGTAAAAAAATTTTTTTTATAGGGAAAATGTCTCAGAATATAAGACTTTTTGTCTCAGAATCTGAGACTTTTTCGTATAGAAAAATTTTCAGATTTTTAAAAAAAATTTAATGAAAATTGTATATTTTTCGTATACATAAGAGGAGTCTAAATCTGAGAATTTTTTAATAGAAGAAATTCTTCCTATCAGATTTTGTGCCATTTTTATAGGGAAAATGTCTCAGTACATAAGACTTGTTCTTTGCGAAAAATGTCTCAGAATCTGAGACTTTTTTCGTATAGAAAAATTTTCAGATTCTAAGAATTTTTTCCACAGAAAAAGTCTCAGATTCGGAGACATTTTGCTATAGAAAAAGTTTCATCTTTTAAAGCATTATTGAGACATTTTTTCTATAAAGAGGTCTCTGATTATTAGTTTGTTTCGTACTGAAAAAATTTTAGATTCTGAGATCTTTTTTCTATAGAAAAAGTCTTAGATTCTTCGAGCTTTTTCCAGCAGAAAAGTCTCAGATTCTAAGACCTTTTCCTAAAGAAAAAGTTTAAAATTCTGAGATCTTATTCCTGAAGAAAAAGGCTCAGATTCTCGGACCTTTTTCCTAAAGAAAAAGTCTCAGATTCTGAGAGCATTTTCTTATATAGAAAAAGTTTAAAATTCTGGCACTTTTCTCTAAAGAAGAAAAGACAGATTATGAGACCTTTTTCTGATTCTGAAATCTTTTCCTAGTCTAAGAAACGTTTTTTATAGAAAAAGTTGTAGATTCTGTGACCCTTTCCTAAAGAAAAAGTCCCAGATTCGGAAATGTTTTTCCTACAGAAAACGTCTCAGCCTTTAAGACCTTTTTTCTATAGAAAGGTCATAGATTCTGAGACCTGTTTCCTACAGAAAAGTCTGAGATTCTAAAACATTTTTCTGAGATTCTGAGATCTTATTCCTAAAAAAAAGTCTTAGATTCTAAGACCTTTTTCCCGTAGTAAAAGTCTCAGATTCAGCGACCTTCTACCAATTCAGTAAGTTTCAACTTATGAAACTATTTTTCAACAATAAAAAGTCTCAGACTTTAAGACTTTTTTTTTTTTTTTTAAAAAAGACTCAGGATCTGAGACCTTTTTCCTTAAAACAAGTCTCAAATTCAGAAATTCTGAGACTTTTTTCCCCTAGAAATATTCTTTTGCTACCTTTTTCCTATAAATAAGTTTTGAGACCTTTTTGACATGAAAAAGTCTCAGATTGTGAGAATTTTTTCTTTAGAAAAAAAAAATTAAAATAGTTTTACATATGTACGTTCGACTATCAACATGTTAAAGATTTTAACATATTTTTCCTATTGCTAAGATCCTGTAACATTTTTCTATACAAAAAAAAGCAATTCCATGTAATTTGTTTATGCCAAAATCCATAATAAGATTGACATATATTTTTCAGAGAAAATTTTCAGATTAATTCGCTTTTTCCTTAAAAAATTTAAAAATTATCCCTATGAAATTTTAAGATTTTTTTTCTATGAAAAATTTTTGGACTTCGAGATTTTTTTCCTTCGGAAAATTTTTTAGAAAATTTCCTTCTTTCTTTTTTTTCTTCTTTTTCTTTCCCTTTTTCTTTTTTTTCTTCTTTTTTCTTTTTTTTTTCCCCTCTTTTTTCTATTCGAAATTTGGTCTGGGGGGGGAAATTCCCCCTTTTTCCCCCCCCTTGTACCCGCGCATGTGAATATACAGTGGGCGACAATACGTTGGAAACTTTTTTATAGTAGATGAAATCTGTTAAAGACAAAGTTAACATTACTAAACATTATTATTATCAAACGAGTATTAATTAAAAAAAATATGTTATGTAGGTAATTTATCAAGTTTTAATTTAAGCTTAATAGCGTCCAGATCGAGTAAATAATGAATGTGTTACGAGGGTCGATGTGGAAAATGAAATAATTTATTGACATTTTTCAGAAAATTTTTAAAAAATATTTCCAATTCGATTTTTTCCAAGCTAAAACATTAAAAATTTTAAAATAGGTCCAACAGTTTTTCCTCAGTGATCAAATAATTTTTCCAACAACCCAAACAAACAGTGGAATTTTTTAAGTACAGTAGAAAAAATTCACATTTTTTGACCTCCTATTCTTTTGACCACTAATTTTTTGTAAACAAAGAAAATATGTTATTGTTTATTAGTTTTAATACACCTAAGTGTATGCTAAGGATATATAAAGAAAATTAAAATTTTTCTTTGTGTACAATTTGGTGGCCAAAAGAATTGGAGGTCAAAAAATGTGGATTTTTTCAACTGTACTTAAAAAATTTCACTGTCTGTTTGGGTTGTTAGAAAAATTATTTGTTCACTGAATAAAATCTATTGGACCTTTTTTTTAAATTTTAAATGTTTGAATATAGAAAAAATCGACTTGGAAATATTTTTAAAAAATGTTCTAAAAAATGTCTATATATAATGTCATTTTCCAGATCGACCCTCGTAGCACCTTTATTATTTACTCAATCTAGACGCCATTAAGCTTAAATTAAAGCTTTATAAATTACCTACACAACATTTTTTAAAATCATACTCATTTGATAATACCGTTTAGTATTGTTAACTTTGTCTTTAACAAATTGCATCTACTATAAAAAAGTTTCCAACGTATTGCCGCCCATTGTATATACTTTATGGGGTCCTAAACAAGTATTTCAATGTGTTACATACGGAATGACAAACTATTATATACACTCTATCACCAGAGTGGAGGGTATAATAAGTCAGAAAAATGCAGATATATTCAGAAAAAATTAAAAAATTCAGAAAGAAAAATAACTAGAAAATTTAGAAAAATCTGAATACGTAAAATTTTTTTTTATTTATAAATAAATAAATAAATAAATAAATAAAAAAGTATAATTAATGCAAACAAATTTTGCTCTAACAAAAAGAAATATACAAGCTAAAAAAACCAAATAAAAAAAAATAATTATACAGATCACCGGACCTTCTGTTTTCCAGTCTGGCTCACTTCAGCTAGGCCAACGTAGCTTATTTATATAATGATTTACATTTTGTTATGTTTCTCTTGTTTGTAGATTTTCGATTTTCAAATACTTATACTGGTTAATGTTGCCATGTGGTAATATTTTATTGAAAAAAATTTGCGATGATGGTAACTAATCTAATTGGAAATGCGATATTTGGTATGGCAATACTGCGTTAATCGAGTGACACCTAGCGCCGATAGGTGTCACTACCAGATCTATGTGTTTTTTTATTTTATTTGTTAATTTTAAATTATTGTCGAAGTTTATGGTTGTAATAATATGAAAACTGTAATTCTCATTTTCTTTTTTGTTTAATCGTTAGCTTATATAGTCAAACTGAGGTGGCGTCCTGCAACTTTTTTAAAATTAGACACCAGCCTAAAAACATTATCATGTTAAAAAGTTTCAGGTTCTGAAAGACATTTTGTTCTATAGAAAACGCCTCAGAATCTGAAACATTTTTCCTATAGAAAACGCCTCAGAATCTGAGACATTTTTCCTATAGAAAATGTTTCAAAATCTGAGACTTTTTTTTTGGTAGGAAAAATGTCTCGAAATCTGAAACATTTTCTATATGAAAAATGTCTCAGAATCTGAGGCGTTTTCTATAGGAAAAATTGTCTTAAAATAAGAGACTTTTTGTATGACGTACTCCTTCCAAATTATGACATTTCCCAAATAGTGTTTTATTATACCACTTTTATTTACGTACAAATCTAATGACATATAGATGTTGTACTTTGTTTTGTCATCTTTGTACAAGAACGCCTTATCATTTGGGTACATTATTTGACTTTTGTTAAAAAAAAAAAATTAAGTATAACTGAAGTAAAATTTATTTAATGAACGTGACATTTCTTAGAAAAGAATATTTTTGGTAAAACTAACTACACTTTCTTCTTAAGTTTTTTTTATTTTTAGGTAGTATGTGGTTAACACATTATTTTTACTTTGAGGCAGAATTTACAGCATTACAGAGATTTGTTACTTGAGGAAACATTTTTTTATGTTTTTTTTTTTTTGGTTTATATATTTTGGAAACATAAAGAAAAGTGGTCAACAAAAAGTTCAAATACCAACACATAGATATTTTCGCCACACTCACATATTTACAAATTACCATAATACTGAAGAAACTTAAATAACATCTTAAGTACAAATCTAGACACTTATGTTGCCTTTTATGAAATTACATTTATCCTCAAAAGAATGCTACTTTGTTGTTAATAATGAAATACATACCAACCAACTAACATACACATGGGTGAAATCAAAAAATGTCAGTGTTTTTGAGCCAAAATTGTAGAAACAAAAAATTTTAATTTTTGGTAAATTTTTTTATTAAAATCGATATGTTACATCACTACTAATATAACTATAAAAGATCTCTTCTACAAACTGTTTCAAACAAATTTTATCGACATTTTTATGATTTTTTTGGTGACGGAGTTTACATTCACCTTAGAAAAATACATTAAATTTTTTGAATTCTCTTTGAAAACATTTTATTGTTATTTAAAACACTTATTTATGTAATTGCTAACAATTTTTGTAATTAGGATTTTTTTCTGGTTTTTGTTATTAAAGATTTTACAATTATTTTTTATTTTAATAGGATTTTTCTAAGGAAATGTAAAATACATTTATTATTATTTCTGTTAAAATAAGTTTTTTTACTTTTTTGAATGACTAGTGTTAATATTTGCGTCGGATTTAACAACTTCATAAGGTTTTTTAATGCAATCTGCAAAAAAAAAAAAAAAAGTTGACGGAGTTTACAGAGACGGAGTTTACATTTCGTCACTTTTTGCCCTTTTTTTCGAAAACTATTTGTCGGAAATTGGTTTCCGAAAAAAAATCATTAGATGTCAACTAGATACGTCAAAATATGACGATATTTCAGATGCACGCTAAGTAGTTTTGTTGTAAACGTGGAGACGGAGTTTACAGCATTTTTCGATTTTTCATTTATGATTTAGCTTTTCATACAGGGAAATTAATATGCAGGGAGCAAACTTGAAACCAATGATGCAAAATGATACTTTATAGCCTCGCGTTTAATAAATGGGGCAATAACCTATTATTTTTCTAAACACAATACGTCAAAAACAACAAAATTGTCAGGTTCCATAATGTCGAAAAAAAGTGTCGAAAAATCGTTACACAATTGAAGCCGTGTTTTTATGGGTAAAAGAGATAGTTATGACTATACAAAAATATTTTTTAAGAACGTCAACATGCCCTCTTTAAAAATGTAGTCAATTATTAAGAGTTTGGGTTATTGGTTTTTAAGATATAACCGGTTAAAGTTTAAAAATTGAAAATGTTACTGGCGACGGAGTTTACATTTGGCCTACAAAAATGAAAATAACTTGTTGAAAATAGCTTACTAGTATCCGGATTGTTGTTAGTTATGTAGAACGCCAATCTATGCGACGTTGTACATTAAAAAATATGTAAATACTTTAACCCATGTATGAGATATTACACGATTACATGGTTTGGTTGACATTTTTTGATTTCACCCACATACATGTATAGATGTTTTTGTTGCTGTTGTTGTGTTGAAGTGGTCTTTCAACTTGTATTCGTATGATATGGTTTGGTATGCATGTAGGCGTTAACCCATAACAAAGAATGCCTAACAAATAAAAGTAACCAACCGTCTATTCTATCCATCTATGTCCAAAGTGTGTACCATTTCAAATCGTACACAGGACGACAATAAAAAGTTATAAATTAAATAAATTTGTTTTTTTTAAGTACCCAAATTAATTTAGTGAATTTCTGGCTTTCAGATAGTGTGAGTGGGTAAACAAATTTAAGTAAAATATTCTGCGATAATGAATAAAATTTAGAAATATTTTTTATTTAATAACTTTAGTTTACAGAGATTTTGATCCACAACATTTTGCATTTATTTTCTATGTAAAATCTCGCACTGACTTCGAAAATGAAGTCCAAAGTTTAAAAAGTAGAACAGTTTTCAAAATATTGCTAACTTTCCAAATTTTCAACCTTTTTTCTAAAATCTCTGATTTTGAGGTTTTTTTTATAGAAAAAGTATTATATTCTGATTGAGAGTCATTTTTACTCTACAAAAAGTCTCAGATTCTAGAACTGTTTTTCAATAAAAACTCACACATTCTGAGATATTTTTCCTATCGAAAAATTCTGACATTTTTTTTTTGGGATTTTTAGACTATTTTCCTTTACAAAAGATTTCAGCTTTTATTATTAACAAGTCTTAGGTTCTGATACATATTTCAAATACAAATAATCTCATGTTCTGAGACATTATCTCAAAATCTGAGACATTTGTTCTAAAGAAAAAGTTATAGATTAATAAATACTAAAATTCCTGCGAATTTCGTACTCTTGACCAAAACATTAAATCATGATAATGTTTTGCGAAAGATTTGGGTGTACTTGCCAAAAAAAAGTTTTTTTTTTTAGAAAAAATAATGTTATATTACTTTGCTATTCCATGCAAAACGAATTGAAATATCAGTCGAGGACCCCATTAAAAATGCCTGCGAATTTTGTACTCTTGCCCAAAACAATAAATCATGATAATTTTTTTCGGAAGATTTGGGTGCAAAGCAAAGTTTTTTTAGAAAAAATAATATTATATTTTCACGAAAAACAAAATTATGTTATAACAAGTAAGAGTGTTAAATTCGGCTGTGCCGAATCTTTTAAACCCTCCAACACGTTTAAAATTAAAAAAAAAATCCCAGGGGCGTAATTTTTTTTTGGGGGGGAGTGGGTGGTAGACACCTGTCCCCCCGCTATATATGTTTAAAAATTATTTGTTTATGATATTTACGCTTAAATAATAAATTTTTATCGTTATTTTTAATTAATTTCTATAACCACGCCCCAAAGGGGGGCTGCATGAAAAAAATCGAATTTTCCAATCCCCTTGGTCCAAGCGCAGGTCTATCAACATAATATGGCATACAAATGTTACATTTGTTGAGCAAAAATTAAAAAAAAAACTCGTAAAAATATCGAATTTTTCAGGGGTCGTTTTAGTTCTTCAAGGGGGAACTTTTTTTTCCCTAGTCCGATTTTGTTCATCTTCGAACTTAACCTTACCAGTAACATAAAAGATATTCTTGCCCAATTTCAAGGTTCTAGCTCTTTTGGTATGGACTGCATCGTTATTTCTACAGACGGACGGACGGACGGACATCGCTAGAATGTCTTAGATTCTATCATGGATAAATATTATATATACTTTGTAGGGTCCCCGACCGATATTTCGATGTGTTACACACGGAATGACAAAGTGAGTATACCCCCATACTGTGGTTGGAGGGTATAAAAAAAATTTAATGAAAAAAAATTTTTGGGTGGAAAAAAGTTTTTGATGAAGAAAAAAAATTATAAAAACAAAAATTTTTTTTTGAAAAAAAAACGAAAACAAAATTTTTGGTGAATAAAAAATTTTGACAAAAAAAAGTTTTTGATGAGAAAAAAAAAATTATAAAAAAAAAAAATATGAACACAAAATTAGTTTTTTAAATCAAAATTTAAGAAAAAACATTTTGGTGAAAAACAAATTTAAATGAAAAAAATTTTTTGATAAAAAAAAAATTTTTTTGATGTAAAAAACTTATGAAAAAAAAATTTTGCTGAAAAAAAATTTGATGAAAAAAAAAAAAAAATTTGATGAAAAAAAAAAATTTATAAAAAAAAAATTGATGAAAAACAAGTAGAAAAGTTAAATTCGACTTGGCCGAATCTATGAATACCCTCCACAATGCCCTTTTTAAGTGATAGTAAATTTTCTGACGTGAGAAAAATAACATTTTTGGTTAGAAATATTTTACTTTCTGTAAAAAAACTTTTTTTTATTAATTTTTGAAAAAAAAAATTACTAATTTTTTTTTTGAGTGTAAAATTTTTTTTGAGTGTATTTTTTTTTTGTTTTAGTGTAAAAAAAATTTTTTTGTTAATTTTTGAAAAATAAAAAAAAATAATTTACCAATTTTTTTTTTTTGAGTGTAAAATTTTTTTTTAAGTGTAAACTTTTTTTTTGGTTAGAAATATTTTATTTTCTGTAAAAAAAATTTTTTTTATTAATTTTTGAAAAAAATAAAAATACTAATTTTTTTTTTTGAGTGTATTTTTTTTTTTGTTTTAGTGTAAAAAAACTTTTTTTGTTAATTTTTGAAAAAAAAAAAAAAAATAATTTACCAATTTTTTTTTTGAGTGTAAAATTTTTTTTGAGTGTAAACTTTTTTTTTAAGTGTATTTTTTTTTTGGTTTAGTGTAAAAATATTTTTGTGTGACAAAAATACCTTTTAAAATATTTTTCTGACTTACAAATGTTTTTAAAACATGTTTAACGGGTTTTCAACACGTGAATTTAAGGTGAACTAATCTGAAATTTACGGTTTTGCTAATAACTTTTGAACCGCCGGACCGCTTTGGCTGAAATTTAAAACGAACCGGACAAGAGGAACGGTAAATATATATGCCACACTTCAGCACCCTCAGAATTGCCGTTCGAAAGTTACAGTGTGTTTTATCTCGTAAATTCCAGAAAATCCCTTGCCGAAATTCACTCACTTGCTTATAACTTTTGAACCACTGGACCGATTTCGCTGGATTGCAATACCAACCTGACCAGGTAAATGTCCAACATATATGCCAAACTTCAGGAGCCTCCGTAAAGTCTTTCAAAAGTTAGCGTGTTTTCAACAGACAGACAGACAGACAGACAGACAGACGGACAGACGGACGGACGGACGGACGGACGGACGGACGGACGGACATCGCTAGATCGTCTTAAAATCGATCGAGGATCATGAATATATATACTTTATGGGGTCCTAGACCAATATTTCGAGGTGTTACAAACGGAATGACAAACTTATATATACCCTCTATCACTAGAGTGGAGGGTATAAAAATGTGATGAAAAAAAAATTGATGGAAAAAAAATTTGATAAAAAAAAAAATTGATAAAAAAATGTTTGATAAAAAAAAAAAAAAAAAATTTTTAAAATAATTATGTTACTTTTTATTCAAGTTTATTATCCAAGTTATGTACTAAAATTTTTGGTTTTAAGAAAATGAAAATAGTAATTATTGTTTTCTTTTTCGTTAATTGTTAGCTTATATATTCAAACTGAGGTGGCGTCCTGCAACTTTTTTAAAATAAGACACAAGCCACAAGATAATGTTTTTTATCATGTTAAAAAAAATTTTTGACGAAAAAAAAAAACTTTTGATGAAAAAAAAAAAACTAATGAAAAAAAAATTGATGAAAAAAAAAATTTATGAAAAAAAAAATTGATGAAAAAAAAATTGATAAAAAAAAAAAATGATGAAAAAAAAAAAAATTATAAACAAAAAAAAAAAAATATGAAAAAAAATTGATGAAAAAAAAAAATTGAAAAAATTTGAAAAAAAAAATGTTAAAAAAATTAATGAAAAAAAAAATTTGATGAAAAAAAAATTGATGAAAAAAAAATTGATAAAAAAAAAAAATGATGAAAAAAAAAAAAATTATAAACAAAAAAAAAAAAATATGAAAAAAAATTGATGAAAAAAAAAAATTGATGAAAAAAAAAAATTGAAGAAAAAAAATTTTGATGAAAAAAAAATTTTTTTTGTTGAAAAATTATTATGTTACATTTTATTCACCAGCTGGTGAAAAACGGTTTTATTCACCACTAGGTGATTTATTATCCAAGTTGCAAACCCAAGTTATTAAAATTTTTGGTTTTAGGAACATGAAAATAGTAATTCTTGTTTTCTTTTTCGTTAATTGTTAGCTTATATAGTCAAACTGAGGTGGCGTCCTGCAACTTTTTTAAAATTAGACACCATCCTAAAAACATTATCATGTTAAAATCAAAAGAGCTGTGCATTTAAATGATAAACCAATTGAAAATTTTTATCTAAAAAGCTTAGACTTGGTATAAATAGTTTTGGTAAATATATGGAAAAAATTCTTTTTTTTTTTTTCTCGAAAAACAAAATTATGGCAAAAAAAAGTTAATGAACACAAAATTGATAATAAAAATTTTGATAAAAAAAATTAACGAAAAAAAAAAATATGAGGAAAAAAATTTTATGAAAAAAAGCAAAATTAAGAAAAAAAAAATTTAATGAAAAAAATAAATTATAAAAAAACAAAATTTTTGATGAGAAAAAAATTGATAATAAAAAATTTGACAAAAAAAAAAATTTGATGAAAAAAAATTGATACAGAAAAAAATTTTATGAAAAAAAAATTTGATGAAAAAAAAACATTGATGAAAAAAAAATTTGATGAAAAAAAAAAAATTATGAAAAAAAAAATTTTAAGACATAAAAAATTTGATAAAAAAAACAATTGATGAGAAAAAAAACAAATTTAATCAAAAAAAAAAACAATTATGAAAAAAAAATTTTTGATAAAAAAAATTATGAAAGAAAATTTTTTTTTTTGTTGAAAAATAATTGTGTTACTTTTTATTCACCAGCTGGCAAAAACTGTTTTATTCACCACTAGGTAAATTATTATCCAAGTTACAAACCCAAGTTACTAAAATTTTTGGTTTTAAGAAAATGAAAATAGTAATTCTTATATTCTTTTTCGTTAATTGTTAGCTTATACAGTCAAACTGAGGTGGCGTCCTGCAACTTTATTAAAATTAGACACCAGCCTAAAAACATTATCATGTTAAAAATCTCTTTTTTTTATTTTTTCTGTAAGTACAGATCGAGCACGGGCTCTAATTATATTTGTTATAAGGGTTCAAGTTGAAAAAAAGTCAGAAGAAAAATTGAATTTCTAAAAATTATAGACATTTCTGGTATATCCCTTGCCGGTTTCAAATACCCTAGTTAGTGCTATCATCAGTAGGATTTTAAATGTCGGTTTGTCTTATTAACGAAAACTGTTTTTTATATATGTGAATATTTATAGTTTCTACAGAATAAATTTTGACAGTTTCCAACACTGAAAAATCTCTCTTGTAAATAAAAACAATCTCAGATTCCGAAACATTTTTTCTATAATGGGTCATTATTAGTGAAATCAATCATGAATATTTTTGACCCCCTCCGATATTGATGAAATTTGGTTTAGTTCTAACACTACGTAAAAAACTAATAAATAACAATTTTCAGCCCTCTAAGTCAACAGGGGCCTAAAATACGGAGGGTCAAAATTTCCCCCAAAATCTCCCAGTCGCGACACTTTACACCGTAAAAACTTAATATCGTTGGTTCTATTATAGCAAGAAAGCCCATTTTTGGTTTGTTTTGAAGCTCATAATATGCTCTACAATACCTACCATAACCAAAAAATTTTCGAAAAAATAAGGGTTACCTCCCTTATGTTAAGGTCGTGATAAAGGGAGGAGAAAATGGGGAGGATGGTATCCCCCGATTTTTTTTTACTTGATAGAGAAAAAAGTTTAAGGACTTTTCTATCTGTTCTGAAATTTTCAGAGATGTGTTTTGCCTTGATTTCGAGAAATCGAATGCCAAAGATTCCAATACGCTAATTTTATGCAATATAAATTTTTTCTTTCATGAGCGTACGTAATCGTTATTAAAAACTCACTCACGCTACCATCGCCTCTTAAAATATTTTTTAAGTATTGATATTACTCATACGCACACGTTTTATACACCATCAGTGCATAAAATTAGTGTATTGCAATCTTTGACATTTGATTTCTCGAAAACAAGGCAAAACACATCTCTAAAAATTTCAGAACAGATAGAAAAGTCCTTAAACTTTTTTTTAAAAAATTAAAAAAAAAAAATTAAATTGCGGCATGTTTTTTGATAAATAAAGTTGAAGTTTAAATTTAAAAAATTCAGAACTTCAAGATATTTCAAGATCTTTTGCATGTAGAACACTTCTAACATTCCTAAATGTTAGAGGATGAGGATGTTATTTAATTAATAACGAAATATTGGAGGAATGAAATAAAGAAGATTTTTAAATAAAATAAAGACCTCGAGCTTGATTATTTACTATTAATTATATTAATAAAAAGGTCGAATAACAACAAACTTATTAACAAACTTATTTATTCCTAAACATTTTTTATTTCACCTATAGAAAATTTATCAGATTTTTGCTTTAGAAAAATTCGCAAAATATTTCTATAGGAAAATTTTAAATTTTTTCCTAAAGAAAAATTCTCAAATTTTTCTTGTAAAAAATTCTTAAATTTTTTCATATACACTCAAAAAAAACCTTGTAAAATTACAAGAAAAATTTTTTTTCTACCTACCATTTGACAAGAATTCCTTGTTAATTCACAAGCTTTTTACCAATAATTTTGTAATCTTACAAGCTTTTTACAAAAAAAAATTGTAAATTTATATTTTTTTTTTCGACGCGATAAAACTTACAAGGAGGCTTCGTGATTTTAATAGATTTTTTGCTACCTCCTATTTTACGACAATAACTAGTAAAAATTAAGAACTTTTTTGTAATTTTACAAGATTTTTACTAATTACATTGTAAATTTACCTCTTTTTTGGCGAAATAAAACTTACAAAAAATTCTCGTAAATTTACTAGATTTTTTTTGGTAAAAAATCTTGGAAATTTGTAAAATAATAAGAAAAACTGCAAAATTACAAAAAAAAAAATGTAAATTTCGATTGCAAATTATTTGTTAAAAAACAAGGAAATCTGCCAAATATTGTTAACATAAGATTACGAGACTTTTTCTAGTAATTTGACAAGGTTTTTTTTTGAGTGTAGAAAAATTTAACATTCGAGACATTTTTCTTATAGAAAATTTTAAGATTCTTAAGAAATTAAAAAAAATAAAATGTTCAAATTATTTTCTTTTCCCTTTTTATACCCTACACCACTCTGTGGTACAGGGTATAATGAGTTAGTGCTGATGTTTGTAACTACCCGAAATATTGGTCCTAGACCAATTGCATAAATATTACTCATTCGCAACGTTAAAACATAGAAGTAGAAGCAAATTACAAAATTGTTATGAAATTTAAAATTCAAATGCGATTTTCTCGAAAAAAACGAAAACCGTGTTTCTGAATTTTTTGTGTGGATGGACAAACATCTAATTTAAAAAAAAAAATTGAAAAAAAGTGGCCGGATTTTTGATAAATTGACTTTTTAAAAAAATGGAAAATTTCAGAACGGGTTCTGAAAATTTCCAAAAAAAAAAAATTTAATCGATAGCCCATACAAAACTATATAAGAATGTAAATTTTTGAGATTGTGGTGCATTCCGTTTCAATGTGATAAATATTTAATCAAGGCAACTCGCCACAAATTTGACCATTTTTCCAATATTTGACCACGCCTCCTATGCCCAGTTTTTGAAAATTTGAAAAACCAAAAACGCAATTTTCTTAGTTCCATATAGGGCTATCCAAACAACCTATTCAGAAATTTACGGGACACATGTTTTTCTGTAGCGGGACATTTGGTGTGGAATGCCTCATTTGTATAAAAACTGAATTTCTCCATTTTTACACAAATGCATATAACTTTTACAATTTTCAACGGATTTTTTTGAAAACGGTCTTAATTTTTTTGTATTAGATCAGACTTGAACGTCAAATAGAAAAACCAATTTTAAAAATTTGTTTTCTTTGTGAAATTTACAAAACTATTTTTTTTGGCCAAATTTAGATAAAATGTAAGCAAAATTGTCGATATATCGATTAATAGCTTCTAGTGTGAAATGTGTTGCATGCACGGTTGATATATCATTTAATTACCTTTAATTTAAAACCAAAAACAATGAAATTGATTAATTTGTTCCGGAGATATTTAAGTTTAAGTAAAACCACTTTCTTATATGGATTAACATTTTAAAAGTTGACAATATTTCGAAAACTGTTTTATCAAAAGGTAATTGGAGTGGATTTTCGGATTCAGCGTCAGATTTTACATAAAAAAATAAATGCAAAATGTCGTGGATCACGAAATTTCTTTTAATTTGTAAACTAGTGTTATTAATCTGGGGTGCCTCACTACTATCATACGCGGGTACAAGTGGGAGGGGGAAAGGGGAAATTCCCCCCCCAAAGGTCTTAGAATCAAAGATTTTTTTATAGGAATAAGGTCTCAGAATCTCAGAAAAAGTCTCAGAATCTCAGACTTTTTCTATAGGAAACAGGTCTCAGAAGCTATGACCTTTCTATAGAAATAAGGTCTTAAAATCTGAGACGTTTTCTATAGGAAAAGAATTTCAGAATCTAGAACTTTTTCTTTAGGAAAGGGTCACAGAATCTCCGAGTGACTTAAATAGGAAATGATTTCAGAATCAGAAAAAGGAATCATTATCTGATACTTCTTCTTTAGAGAGAAAGTGCCAGAATTTTAAACTTTTCTAGTATAAAAGAAAAAGCTCTCAGAATCTGAGACTTTTTCTTTAGGAAAAAGGTTTGAGAATCTAGGGCTTTTTCCTAAGAATCAAGATCTTATTGTTAGAATTTGAAACTTTTTCTTTAGGAAAAAGGTCTTAGAATCTGAGACTTTTTCTATTGGAAAAAGGTCGAAGAATCTAAGACTTTTTCTATAGAAAAAATGTCTCAGAATCTAAAATATTTTCAGTACGAAACAAATCTAATAATCAGAGGCCTCTCTATAGAAAAAAATTTTCAATAGTCTCAGATTCTGAGATTTTTTCGTAAAGAAGAAGTCTTATGTTCTGAGACATTTTCCCTATAAAAAAATTTTCACGAAAAATGTCTCAAAATCTGATATTTTCTCTTAAAAAATTCTCAGATTTAGAATCTTCTTATGTATACGAAAAATATACAATTTTCTTTTAAATTCCTTTAAAAAATCTGAAAATTTTTCTATACGAAAAAAGTTTCAGACATTTTTTGTAAAGAAAAGTCTTATATGCTGAGACATTTTCCCTTTAAAAAATAATTTTTTCACGAAAAATTTCTCAACATCTGATATTTTCTATGTGGAAAGAATTTCTTCTATTAAAAATTTATCTTCTTGTGTAAAAAATTAAAAAAAAATTGATCTAAACGAAATATGCTCATGAAAAACAAATCTCCTTCGGCAAAAACTAATAAATGTAATGATTATATAGATTTCCCATCACTTTTTTTTGCAAAAAAACGTATCCCTTTTTTTGCTCGTCAAAAAGGTGAATTTATGATTTTTTTCGAAGTAAAAAAAAAAATTACCCCCCCAAACCTAAAAGCTGTACCCGCCACTGCTACTATATTTCGACGAAAATCAAAGTCTGAGCCCTTTTTGAAAAATTCGCGGTCAAACGTCAAAAAATTTAATTCTTTATATCGAAAATGATGAAACAGATATGAAAAAATTACTTAAGTCAAAAATTATATCTCGGGAAAAGTGCAATAAAACTGAAAATTCTTATTTTGCAATTGCAATGTTTTTGTTGCCAAAAATTTAACTTTTAAATTCCGAGGTCAAAACTTTCCGTTTTTTTTGTATCCAAAATAACAAATTGTAAATGCCACGATTTAAATTTCTTTATTTACTTACACTCATAAAAGTTTTACAGTTACTGTTTCACAGTCAAACAAATAGTTTTCGTTTTAGTTAATATTAAAAGAAAATTCGTTTGTTTCACATACAAATATTCTAAACAACTTTTTGAACGTTTATTCAAATACATAACTGTCTTTTAAATAAAATTTTCCGTAACGTTTGTTTTTTTCAGTTATTTAAAAAACAAACCACATTATTTTATTTGTCGTTTGTTATTTGTCAGTTATTTAAAAATTTCTAAAATTAGAATTTTTTTTTTTTGAATTTGAAAATGAAATTTAGTTGCTGAAAATATAAGTAGCTTGTGGCACAGAGGGTAGCGTGCTGGGCTATCAGCCAGAAATTATGAGTTCGATTCTGCTCAGGTTCGAAGTTTATTAAAATTATTTCTAAAAAAATAAATAAAAATGAAAGTAAATTTCCGTTATTTTAACTGTTTTTTCCGTAAAATTTTTTCAGTCATTTTTTACGGATTTTTAAGTTATTTTTACGGATTTCAACAGTTATTAATTAACGCTTAAAAATAACTGAGAAATGTTTTTGTTTTAAATGAAATGTAAGTAGTCCGTTTTTTAAATAAAGTTTCATTTGTTTCAAACGTATTTTCTGTTGAATTTACTTACATAATATTTTAAGTATACTTTCTTTAAATTTGATTGGTTTTGTCGCAAAAAAAAAAAAATCAATTTGTTATACACTCAAAATAATAACTCTGTAAAATACTCTGTAAAATGACTGTATTCTCAATTCAACAGATATTTGACAGAATTCTCTGTCAAAATACAGATTTAAAGAAAATACTTTGTATTTTGTTGTGATAAAAAAACAAAGTTTCCTCTGTTATATTACTTTTTACTTTGTAATCTTAATTTTACAGATAATTAACAGAGTTTTCTGCTAAAATGCAGATCCAAGCAAAATACTTCGTATTTTTTTATAACCAAAAAAGTTTTCTGTTTTGAGTAGTTTTAGTTTTTGTTACCAAACACCAACATTTTATCTGAATATATTTTTTGAGAAAAAGTGGAAAAAGTAGCAAAAAAAGTTATAAATTTTTTTTTTTAGAAATCTTATAAAAATTTTACAAAATAACATGTATTTAACTAAACTCTGTAAATTTACAGAGTTTTTTCTGTAATTTTATTTTTTTTGCATCAAATGTATTTTACAAATATATAATTTTCTTTGCTAAATGGTGGTTTATTTAACCAATATTTTCTTAGAAACTCTGTAAATTAACAGTTTTTTTTTGCCAAATCATTTTACAGAGTATTAAAGTAAAATTACAGAGTTTTATCTGTAAAAAAGTTTCATATTTAACCAATATTTTACTATAAACTCTGTTAATTAACAGTTTTTTTCTGTCAAAATCATTTTACAGAGTTTTTTAGTAAAATTACCAAGAAATGTTGTTAGCTGGAAAAGTATGGTGTACTCTGTTAAATTAGCAGAGTTTTTCTGTTATTTAACAGAGTTATTATTTTGAGTGTACCCTTCACCACACTGTGGTACAGAGTATAATGAGTTTGTGCTGATGTTTGGAACTACCCGAAATATTGGTCCTAGACCCACATTCAAGTATACCGATCGACTCAGAATAACTTTTTAAGTCAATTTAGCGATGTCCGTCAGTCCGTCTGTCGTAATTTTTAACCAATTGACTTGAAATTTGAAAATTAAGCATCTTTTGCACCAAGGACGAAGCCTATTGGAAAAAATCGGTTCATATTTAGACCTTGCCCCCATATAAACGTCCTCTTTAGTTTTGGATCATGTGACTATAATTACCATACTATATTAGGTTTCGTTTCGAAATTTAGCACGTAAACGTGTTTTGTCCTCACAAATCACCATTCCGAATTTTAAAGGAATCGGATCAGTTCTTCTTGTAGCCCCCATACAAACCACCTTCCCGATTTTCACATAAATCTCTTAAATTACATGACAATAAAAATATTTTAATAAAATTTTGTTTGTGTATGTTAAACGCGTACTTTAATAACCTTATCAAATCTGATTATCATCGGATCATTTTTGGACTTAGGCCCCCCCTTGTGAAAATTTTACCCGATATTCAGTTGAAGCGGTTTATTCACAACAGAAAAAAAACATTTTTCACTCAAATGTGATTTGTGAGTGATTTTACACTTATTAAAGATTTGACAAAATATATATCTAATCAGTCCATGTTTGAACTTGGGACCCATTTTTCGGGAAACTCTGGTGTAGGGTATTATATGGTCGGTCTTGACCGACTATAATTTTCGTATTTGTTTTTTTATAAATCTGGATCTCGATATGGAGGCAAGATATCAAAAAAATGACCCATGACCAAAATTATTTCGAGATAAGCTTAAAATTTTAATTTTTTGACGTTTATTCGCGATTTTTTCAAAAACGGCTTTGGCGAAGATTTTGATTTTGTCGAAATATAGCAGTGGGGCATCCCAGATTCATAATCAAGAAAGACATTTACAGTGTTCGCAAATGTGAAATGTTTTAAAACCTGAGACTTTCTATAGGAAATATGTCTAAGAATCTGAGATTTGTTCTTTGGAAAAAATGTCAAACTTTTAATTCCTACCGGTTGCACAGAAAAAAAATATGGAGGAAACAAATTTGAGCAATCACTTGTTTAAATTTAAAAACAAAAATTGAGTAATTTTTTAATTGACGCAATTAAAAATTTACTTAAAAATGTTAAAAACAATTTAAGTAAATAATTTAATAAAAATTTAATATTTTTTTTAATTTTTTTTAAACTCTCATAGTTTTTTGAATTCTCGTTTAGTTTATAGTTTTTTGTGTATGTATATGAAAGTTTGTAATCGTCTTAATAAAATTTTCCTATGTTTTTGAGACATAAATATGTTTAGTAAAGTTTGAAAAAACAAGTTTTTTTGTTTTTTTTTTGTAAAAAATTTTAAAACTCTTTTAAACTTAAAATGTCTGCGAAGTTTGTACTCGTGCCCAAACCATTGAATCATGATAATGTTTTGCTGTACAAGTAGGTGTTCTTTCCAAAGCAAAATTTTTCTAGGAAAAATAACGCTATATTAATTTGTCCTTATATGCAAAATGCATTGAAATATCGGTCGACGACGCCATTATATTTATATATTATTGATCCGTAAAGTTTTCTAAGACATTCTAGTGATATCCATCTATCTGTTTGTCTATGTTTTTCGATAACTAAAAGTGTTTGATGAAGAAAAGGGTTTTAATGAAAAAATGTTATTGATAAAAATAAATATTTATTAAAAAAAAATTTATGAAAAAAAATATTGATGAAAAAAAAATATTGATGAAAAAAAAAAATTTTTTGATGAAAAAAATATATTGATGAAAAAAAAAAATATTGATGAAAAAAAACAATATTGATGAAAAAAAATATTGATGAAAAAAAAATATTGATGAAAAAAAAAATATTGATGAAAAAAAAAATATTGATGAAAAAAAAAATATTGATGAAAAAAAAATATTGATGAAAAAAAAAAAAAATTGATGAAAAAAAAAAATATTGATGAAAAAAAAAAAATATTGATGAAAAAAAAAATATTGATGAAAAAAAAAAAAAATATTGATGAAAAAAAAAATATTGATGAAAAAAAAAATATTGATGAAAAAAAAAAAATATTGATGAAAAAAAAAAAAATATTGATGAAAAAAAAAAATATTGATGAAAAAAAAAAATATTGATAAAAAAAAAAAATTTTGATGAAAAAAAAAAAAATATTGATGAAAAATAATTATGTTACATTTTATTCACCAGCTGGTGAATATTTTTGTTATTCACCACGAGATGAATTATTATCCAAGTTACAAACCCAAGTTAGTAAAATTTTTGGTTTTAAGAAAACGAAAACAGTAATTCCAATTTTCTTTTTTGTTTGTCGTTAGCTTATATAGTCAAACTGAGGTGGCGTCCTGCAACTTTTTTAAAATTAGACACCAGCCTAAAAACATTATCATGTTAAAAAAAAAATAAATAGATAAATTTTGAGTAAATTTTTAATTGTGTCAATTAAAAATTTACTCAAATTTTTTTTCAAACATTTAATAAATTTTTATTAAAAATTTACTCAATACTATTAAATCGTTTACTGGTGCAAAATTGAGTAATTTTTTACTTAATAGTATTAAAAATTTAGTCAAATATTTTTTTTATTTTTTTCTGTGTGTACATTAATTTTTTGGGACTTTTCCAAAAAAAGATGTACAAATACTCATATAATTGTGTCTACTGCATGAGAAAGTAGATTTTTTATTTATTAATAAATGTCTTTTTTTTCTTTATTAAACCCTTGATAATACTTAATACTTTTTGAAGTAGTGAAAACCACCATAATCACAAATATACTTCCTCCTCTCTTGCTCTACAAACCCCCCCCCCCCCCCCAACCTATTTTTCATTTGTGGCTAGCTGGGAAAAAGTTAAAAGCAATCAAACTAATGATCCACACCAACAATAATGACTAAACTTTTATTGCTTTATAGTAGTAGTAACAACCATTTGTTGTTTTTCTCTTGTTTTGCTATTGTATGTGTGTCAATTTTTATCGATGTGTATGTTCTATAGAGATGAAATACTAAAATGCGTATCCTTGCAAACACCTTTTTACTATGGAAAAAGAAATCTTATTGTTGTATTTTGTGTTTAGGAGGTCGCTTTTATAAAATTAATAAATGTCGTTATTTTAATGTGTGTCCGGAGGTGTGTTAAAAACATTAGTTTCAGCTGCAAAAAGGTTAATATATTTCTTTTAATGTTGTGTCATATATCAACTACCAAGGAAAGGATAAGAGCATTGAAGATCAACTTATGGTTAGTTTTACTGTAAATTAAATTTTGGGTTAGAAATTGTTGATTATGAAGAACATTAACGGAAATATCTTAAGGAAAATCTTTTGTAATAATTTTCTTTTTTATTAATTAAAATCATTAAAATGATGTTTGAATCAAGTATGGATGGTAGAATTTCTATTTCTTGAGAATAACTTTGGAGAGAGGGTGAACTGGCAAAATTTCTTCGTTAAAATTTGATTAAAATTAAAAAAAAGAAAATTTTTAAAACAAAAAAGTTTGATTAGAAAATGCATTTTAGGTGATTTAGAAATATTTTTTTTCAAAGTGAACCGAATTTAAAGATTAAAAATTTTAACATGAACAATTTTTTATTTGAAAAATTTAATTTTAATTTTTTTTTTGTAAATCTTTATTAAATCTGAGAAGTTTTCTGTTAGAAACCTCTCGAGAAGTTTTCAGTAGAAAATTTCTGAGAATTTTTTCTATAGGAAAAATTCTGAGAATGTTTTCTAAAGGAAAAATAAGAGATTTTTTCTATTTCAAGCACGATACAGGTCGCAATTTTCAATCAATTGACTTGAAATTTGAAACTCAAGCATCTTTTGGCCCAAGCCTATTGAAATTGGAGAAAATCGGTCCATGTTGAGACATAGCCCCCATATAAACGACCCCTTTAGATTTAGATTAAATGACTCTAATAAACGTATTATAATAGATATCGCTAACAAATTTTGTATGCACAAATCACCATTCCAAATTTCAAAGGGATCAGGTCAGTCCTTTTGGTAGCCCCCATACAAACCACCCTCCAGATATTCACATAATTCCCTCAAAATTCATAAAAATGGAAATATTTGATAAAAATTAAATTTTTAGGTGTTAAACGTGTACTTTAGTAACCTAATCAAATCGGAATATAATTGGACCATTTTTGGACTTAGTCCCCCATATAAAAATTTCGACCGATATTCAGTTAAATCGGTCTATGACAAAAATATAAACCAATTCTACTAAAATTTGATCTGGTCTGTTTTCTATACTAAAAAAAAAAAAAGACAAAAGACAGATCCAATCGGTCCATGTTTGAACTTGGGACCCATTTTCCGGAAAACGCTAGTGTAGGGTATCATATGGTCGGTCTTAACCGACCATAACTTTCTTACTTGTTTTTATTTTTTACGTGTTAATTAGATGTCTCTGTCCAATCAACAGAAAAATCTGCATTTTGAGACATTTGGAAATCTTCCGATTTTAGCTGACGCGGTTTGCTTAATTTCTGTCTGAATAAACCAGGTAGAGTCTGCAGAAAAATTTTATAAGACAGCAGATAAATCAGCTGATTTAAGCAGAAAACCCTGTTGATAAACAGTTTGAACACTTAAATAAAAGAAGCGATAAAATACTATTAAGGGTGTTTATTTCGGCAGTGCCGAATCCTTTATACCCACCAACATTTAACCAAACAACAAAACAGGGGGATCGGAAAAAATGGGAAAGCCACAGTGCAAAGTTGTGGTCTGGTGTTAAAAAACTTAGCAACACAATTATTTTACAGAAAGAAAATTTTCGGTTTTTTTTTAAAGTGACATTTTTTATAGTTTGTGGTTTTTCAACAAAATTTTTTTAATTTTTTCAATAAAACTTTTTAGTTATACTAAATATTTCTGTTAAGTTAATTGCAAACGTTGGTCAAAATAATACGAACTGCAATGAATAAAAGTTTGTTTATTTATTTAAAGTACATTAAAAATATTTTACTTCGTTTTTTGACTGCAAAAAAATTTAAAATAAGTAATATTTAGACAACCGAAACAAAACCGATATAATATCGGTATAAATCCGAATAAAGGTAATGGTTTTTTATCGGTAACGGTTTTTAATTTTTTTTATTTCGGTATTGGTAACGGTAACGGTAGTCAATTTAAAAGGGTTTTTAATCGGTAACGGTATTGAAAGGATAACGGTAGCCAACACTGCGTGATTTGCTTGATTCACGTGAATCACGCGTGAGTGTGAGTTATCATCATTTCGATCACGTGATTGTGAGTGAGCGTGAGTTGAACAAAAATCTGAGTAAGTGATTAGTGGGTGAGTCATTTATTTTTTGCTTGATTTTTGCGTGATTACACTCAAAAAAAAAGTTTGTAAAATTACAAGTAAAAGGTCTTGTAATTGTATTTTACTAATATTTTTTGTCTTTTTACAAAAATTGTCGTGCATTTAATAAAACGAAAAGTACAGTTTGCTTTGTAATTTTACTATTATATGTTGGTAAATTTATTTTACAAATTTTTTAGGTATATTTACAAAAAAGTGCATTATTTTACAAATTAAAAAAGTATTACAAGGTGTTTAGTTTTTTTACACAAGAAAACTGTTATTGTACACTCAAAATAAATTCTCTGTTCAATCAGCAGAAAAATCTGCTGAAAATACACCCATTTTGAGCCATATGAGAAATCTGCTGATTTTAGCAGACACGGTTTGCTAAATATCTGTCATAAGAGGTGAATAAATATAACAAGAAAAAAAAAAAAAAAAACATACGGCGCCAGCCAGCATCGAACTCGCCACCTTCCGATTTGAAAGCACACTTCTTAACCACTACGCTACGGAAGCTTATACTTTTATCTGGCGTTTTAGTTATTAAACATGTGTGACATTTTACTATGTTTATACTGATTTTGTTTGCTTAATTTCATTATTTTGTTAAGAAATTTTTTTATATAAAAAAAAAAAGCAGAACAGATTGTCAGCAGATTGCTCTGCTGAAATCAGCAGATTGATCTGCTGAAATCAGCAGAAATATCTGCTGATTTTAGCAGAAAAATCTGCTGATTTAGCAGAAAAAATATGCTGATTTCAGCAGAATAATCTGCTGATTTCAGCAGAACAATCTGCTGATTTCAGCAGAGCAATCTGCTGACAATCTGTTCTGCTTTTTTTTTATATAAAAAAATTTCTTGAAAAAATAATGAAATTCAGCAAACAAAATCAGTATAAACATAGTAAAATGTCTGTTATTTCCTTAAACTAAATGACAGAGATTTTACTAAAAATATCCTTCTCAGCAGAACAATCTGCTAAAAGATTGCTAATTCAAATTGAAAGTCGTTTTACAGATTTTTTGACAGAGTTTTTCTTTTGAGTGTACAACAAAATTTTACTTAATGTTATTTAGTCTTTCTACCAAAAAAATGTGTTATTACAAAAATTTGTTTTTTTTTAAGATCGTTTACAAGGTTTTCAGTTTGAAATGTATGTATTGAAAAATACAAAATTCCAATGTAATTTTACAAAACTTATTTTATTACTAGAATTAATGTTGTTTTACAAAAAATAGTTATTATTCAACAATAGGACACGCAAAAATTTTCTAAGTTCAGATTTTTTTTTGTGTTTTAGTTAAAAATAATTTTTTATAAATAAGAAATTTCATGAAAATTTTTTTTTGAAATTTTTTAGGTTCCGGACACAAAAATTTTTCAACTAATTGTAAGCTTTGGCAAAAAAATAATTTTTACACCATTTTTTGGTAATTTGCGTTAAGTTAAATACCACAATTTCTATGTGTTTCTACTATATAATTGTTCTAGTTTATAAGGGTTTGAGTTGAAAAATGTAGAAGAAAAATTTAATTTCTAAAAGCTATAGACATTTCTGGTATTCCTATACCGGTTTCGGACAGTTCCAGTTAACTGTCTTCATCAGTAGGATTTAAATGCCAGTTTGTTTTTGTTAATGGTAATTGTTTTTCTAATATGTGAATTTTTATTAATATCAATGCCCAGTCCAGAATCGAACCATGAATATTTTCATACCATTAACAATACTGGTGGGATGGCACTCTAGACATCACCGCCAAAGCATTGATTAGATATGTGTTGGATAAATATTCGTTTTCTATTCATTACTGCTTATTTTTTTTTATTTTTACCATTTTTTTTGGTAATTTTACCATATTTTTTTGGAATTTTTTTTTAATTTTTCACCTAAAATCAATAAAAGGCTGCCAATTATGAAAAATTAAGTTTTTCTTATTTTAACAGGTACTTAAACACCCAATCTACAATATCGAACAAAAATATTTCCTATTTTTTTAAAATACTTGTGAAAATAATTAAAAATTCAAAAAAAAAATATTGTTTGACTAATTTTTCCTGAAAATATAAGAAATTTCTTGTGTAGCCTCCTTCGCAATTCTCATATGTTCTACTTAAGAAAAACCAAATTTCGAAAAAAATAAAAAAGTGCAGTGTTATACATTAAAAAGTTTGTTAAATGTGTTCAAGTGAAAAAAAAAAAATCATTTCAGGTTGTTGAAGTGCTACTCCAGCTGCCGAAGAAGGAAAAATAAGATGCACCAATGGAAAAAAACCTTTAAATTCACAAAACATATGAGGAGATCCGGCTAAGACTTAAATTTTGAGGTAAAAAAGATTTGATTTTTGTTTTGATGGCACATCGATGAAAGTTTGCATAAATATTAGAAACTATTTAAGAATAAGAAATTCGTTCGCGTCAATTAAATCGCGCAAGTGGGTCAAAAGTTATGGCGGTTTTAAGATTTAGTGGTTTTAAAAATCCAAAAAATATTTTAAAAATTTTTTTTTCTACACATTTGTTGCACGCGTTATTAAAATATGCCAGGATATATCATTTCTTCTAAAATATATGATATAAATTTAACCCTTTAATGACCAAACGATTTAAAAAAAATATATCTAAGTACCTAAAATCGCGATTAATTCGCGGTAAAAGAAAAGTTTCACAATTTTTTATAACATATTTAGGCAATGCGTGTTGGTATTACTGAAAAAAAAATCACGGAAAATCGTATCATTGTACCAGTGTTTAAAAAAACTCGGTGATGCTTTTTTATAACAAGAAAATTTAATATGGTCCAAAAAATCTATATTCATCAAAATTGTTTAACCCGCCTCTGATTTTATGATGACACATCAAGTGAGCTTTCATTTAAAAAAAATTTCATCCGATTTCGTGTAAAGCCTTGGATGTGCCAGATCAAAACAGGTTTAGACAAAATCATCGCGCTTTCCGCTCAGAATGGCTTAAAGTAAAAAGTCAAAAAGCAAATCAGTTCTACTCGTTAAGGCACGTCTTTTGGTGTATTAAAATGAACATTATGCATTAATGGCTACAAAAAAAAAAAATAGGAACCATTTTTGCAAATTTCGCACAATTTTCAAAAATGCCATAAAATTTTTGCAATTTATTTTTTATAAACCCGCCAGTGATTTTTTTATGTAAACTCACAAAAAACTCGGTTTACGCAAGAGTCCACCAAATTTCGAATGTGCCTCGCGAAAAACTGGTATTTTAAAAAAATTACGTTTTTTCTTTCGAACTTTGATCTGCTGAAACTCCTTAACTATTCGTGGCACATTAACGGGATTAATTCCAAAATGTTAAGAATTACAACAGCTACCAACTCTAGTTCAACTTTTTTCATTTTATAGAGGGGGCCGAAATCCCTGATCAACAAACCTCGAAAATTTAGAAACTCTTAATTTTTGATTTCAAAACTTAACCGTCTTATAACTTCTTACCAAGCGATGAAGCATCTATCAAGCCAACATTAAAATAATCTCTTATATGTACTGACTTTGTGTTATGCCGGAAAAGATTGATATATAAGGAGAACTTAAAAAAAAAGCGAAAGAAGGTAAAAACTATGGATTATTTCAAGCCATTTTTATCGATTTTTTAACTTTAACCCTCTGTAACTTTTACGGATAAAGTAGGGTATTCCTTAAACATTGCTCAGTGATGGTTCAAGGTCTTGTTTACACAACTGCATTTACAGTTTTTCTAAATTTCACTGAGTTGAAATTTAAAAAAGATTTCATGATATATGAAAATAAACCACATTTTTTGTAAATTTACAAAACAAATTTGAAAATTTAAAAAACAAAATTGTATACTTACGAAAAAAGTTGTAATTTTACAAAAATGAAGTAGAAAATACAAAAACAACATTGTAAATTTACAAATTTTCTGGTTAAACTACTGTTTTTACGGCAAAAAAATAAGAAAAAATGGTAAATATACAATAAAAATTGTAAATTTACCACTTTTTATTGTAAATATACAAGTTTTTTGCCATAAAAACAGTAGTTTAACCAAACAATTTGTAAATTTACAATTTTGGTTTTGGATTTTCTATTCTATTTTGTAAATTTACCATTTTTTTGTAAGTTTACAATTTTTTTTGTAAATTTAAATTTTTTTTTTGCAAATTTACAATTTTTATTGTAAATATACGTGTTTTTCAATACTTTTTCCGAAAAAACAGTAGTTACACCAAATAATTTGTTAATCTACAATTTACTGTTTTTTTATTTTATATTTTTTCTTTGTAAAATAACAACATTTTTCTGTAAGTATACAATTTTGTTTTGTAAATTTACCAAATTTTTTGTAAATTTACAAAAAAAAATGTTCACCTCAAAGCTAACATTTTACAAAAAAAATTGTAAATTTACATTTTATTTTGTTAAATCAATTTACAAATTATCCCCGTAACATTACGGGGACTCTTGCTAGTACATATTTTACAAAACCTGCCCCGTAAAATCAAGGGGATTTTATGTCATTTTACAGACTTTTTTTTTTGAGTGTAGATTTTTTGATTTGCCCAATTTTTTTTTTTAATTTTTTGTAAAAAATTCTTTTTTTAGGTTTTTTTTTTTTGTAAGAAACTTTTATGACACAGCAAAATCTTAATATAATTCAATGGTTTGGGTAAGGGTGCAAATTTCGCAGACATTTTTTTCTCATAGTTACGAAAATTTAAAATTGTTTAGTTAAATTTAATAAAATTTAATGAAAAATCATGAATTATTTTCAAGGACATTTTTTCCTAAATTTTTTTTTCAGTGTGGGAAAACTCTGTTATGAAAATTTAAATTTTCCTGTAGTTAAGGCTTAAATTGAATTCAAAATAAAATTTTACAATTGACAAGAGTGTTAACCTCTGCCATAATCACCATATAACCAAATAATCTTAAGTGTTCAACTAAATCAAATTATTTCATTAAATGTTAAATAAATAATTTTACTGCCTTTAATATTCTTAAATCCTAAATCTTCCGTTAAGACCAGCTACATGGTACTAAAGCTCCCCCCAGACTAGTGCGACCATAAAAACACCAACCATCCAACCAGGCAAGCCAACAAAAAGCATTTATTCGTTAAAGCATAAATATATGTTGATGTTTAAATAAAATACTGCTGGTTTTTCATAATTATTTTCCATACAAAAAAACACAACCAGCGAACAACGTTACTACAACAATATTTTGTTTTACAATGAATTTAACCTTAAAACATGAAATTTTATACTTTGCAAACCCTTTTTTGTTCGTTTAGCTATTTTGGTTTGTTTATGTTTCTTTGGCTTAACAGTCACTTTTTTTTAACTAACAAAAAAAAAAAGTTAACAAAACAGAGTACCATTTCACAGTTCAGTTAAACTACTTAAAACAAAAAGCATAAACAAATAACCACTATACGAAATATGAACAGAACAGACATACAATTACATACAACCAGTCCTTGATTAAACAAATATTTTTTGTTTAAAGCCATATATATTTTATTTAAAAACTAAATACATAAACAAAAGGCGAAGTGAACTTTTCTCCTTGGGGACGTTAAACGAGCGATTGGTGTATAAACAACAATTTATACTAAAGGAACCACGTAAAATAAATTTTAAAATATTTATACATACACTCAAAATATACTCTCTGTCCAAACAGCAGAAAAATCTGCTAAAAATACACCCATTTTGAGCCATACACGGTGAGCCTCAGCGATGTTCAGGTTCAACTTAAGTGTCGACGAAAAGTGTAAATGCAGTTCGATTTCTACAAGATTAAATGTCAATAAACTGTTTACAGCGAAATCGTTGCTGCTCGCATTCGCGAGATATCGCGAAATTAGTGTTTTTGAAATTCTAAAATTCTGACAAAGAAGTTTTTTGAATAACTTCAAAAACTGTTTTAATTGTATTTATTTACAGGTCACAAAACAGTTAACATCGAAATCATATCTTCTCAATTTCGCGAAAAATCGCAAAATTAAAAAAATAATAAAAAATTGGAAAAAATTGAATTTTTCGCATAAAATAGCAGTCAAGATATTGATTTGCTCAGTTTTACCACCTTTAACCACATACAATTTAAACTGCATACAGTATATTTGTAGTTTCTTGATTTTTTTCTCCAAAAATAACACGAAGTAATGAATAAATAGTAGCTTACCGAGTTTTTAAGCGATATCTCGAAGAATTGAGCAGCTGGAATCTAAATTCAACAGCCTTATCACCTTTAATCAATTGCAAATCAAACTGAATTTCGTGTTTTTCAACAATATTTAAGAAACTTCTTTTATTAATCAAAACAAGAAATACTCCCAAAAAGCTGTTTTTCGTTATTTCTCGCGAAAGTGGGCAGCTATAATTTTTTTGTGGGCAGTTTTAATTTCTTCCAAAAATGCTCAAATCGAACTGCATATCACTTTTTTTTTATTATTTCCAAAGAACCGGTTTTAAAATATAAATAAATAATAAAAAAAAAAAGAATATAAATACGCGAAATCTCGCGAAATTTAACACAATTCAATTTCGATGTCAACAGCTGTGTGACCTTTGATAAAGCACAAGTAAAACTGCTTACCATGTTTTTATGAAATTTTAAAGAAACCTATCTAAAGATAAAAAACGAGAACAAAAAAAATAAAAAATTAATTTCAAAATTTTAAAAAATTCAAAAACACTAATGGGTGATTCCAGGTCAAACCGCACAGAAAACTGTCATTTTCGGATTTGTCACCTCCGATTTTAATGAAATTCGCAAAAAATATTTCACATGCGCTGTTTTCATAAAATGATTACCTTACAGGCTCCAAAAATTTTTAGTTTTCGAAATATGGTGTCTTGAAAATTGGCAAAAACGTCAAATTTTCAATAAGGTGTACATTAAGGGTGTTCTTATTTTTTTATTTCGGATTTTTGTGTTCCACTGGGCAGAATTTTGTTCCTTTGTACTAAAAACTTAATAATACAAAATTTGGAGTTAATCCGATAACTTTAAGTGGACGCGGAAACGACCTGAAGTTTGAAAAACGAATTACAAGGGGAAAAAATGACTTTTTACTAATTTTCTCAATTTTTTCGACATTTTAAGTTAACTTTGAATTCAAATGGTTACAGAATTGTGATGTGGAGTACATTACCTTTGTAATAAGGCAATAAAAACTAAAATCGGTTAAAAATCAGCCAAGTTATTACAACTGCCCCAGGCAACTAGCGTGTGGCAGACCACTTGATCAAAGATTTCGAGTTCCATTTTTGAAATTGATTGAAATTATCTACTATAGCAACATTTTTTTATTCTTTAAGTCCCAATGCACTAAGTTGATAAGCATTTTTCATATTGTGTTATGCTAACTTGTTTTAAATAAATGGTAAAAAGGTCTTAATTTTTCAACCCTGTTTTCAAATCTCCAATTTCAAATTTTTATTTTTTTTGGCAAATAAAATTTAAAAAATTGACCATTGGACTATAGGATTTTTTAAGCACATATAAGGGAATAAAAACTACAAAAATTGTAGACATTCCTTTTTTCATTCGGCTAGTTCAGCGATTTTATTTCGGCGGATTTCGAGATAATAGTGATTTTGGTAACTTTTTTAGCTTTTAGTAAATTTTTTTATTATTTTTTAACAAACCTAACATATGTTTTCTACCGAATTATTGCAGTATAATATAGAACACTTCGATTCCTTTAATAAGAGCGAAATTGAGACATGAAAAATTGACCCAATTAAAGGTCAAGGGTCAAATTTTAGAAGAATTTGAATTTTTAAAGATTGACAGATTTTTCGAGCGGATATTAATGAAACTGATTGATGTTATTTTAATATGTCTAAAAATTAATAGTTTTTTATTAAAATTCAGAACATTAACCCTTAAGTGCTGTTGGGGCCTATATGACCCTATGAAATAATATACTTATATTTTCTCCATTATATAAAAAAAACTATAGACCCCAATAGCACTTAAGGGTTAATTTTCTGAATTTTAATAATAATCCATTCACGTTTAATCATATTAAAACAACAATAAGGAGTTTCATTAATATCCGCTCAAAAAAATTGTTAATCTTTAAAAATTTCAATTCTTCTAAAATTTGACCTTTGACCTTTAATTGGGTCAATTTTTCATGTCTCAATTCCGCTCTTATTAAAGGAATTGAAGTATTCGATATTATGCTGCAATAATTCGGTAGAAAACATATGAGGTTTGTTAAAAAATAATAAAAAAATTAACTAAAAGCTAAAAAAGTTACCAAAATCACTATTATCTCGAAATCCGCGAAATAAAATCGCTGAACTAGCCGAATGAAAAAAGGAATGTCTACAATTTTTGTAGTTTTTATTCCCTTATATGTGCTTTACAAAATCCTATAGTCCAATGGTCAATTTTTTAAATTTTATTTGCAAAAAAAAAATAAAAATTTGAAATTGGAGATTTGAAAACAGGGTTGAAAAATTAAGACCTTTTTACCATTTATTTAAAACAAGTTAGCATAACACAATATGAAAAATACTTATCAGCTTAGTACATTGGGGCTTAAAGAATAAAAAAATGTTGCTATAGTAGATAATTTCAATCAATTTCAAAAATGAAACTCGAAATCTTTGATCAAGTGGTCTGCCACACGCTAGTTGTCTGGGGCAGTTGTAATAACTTGGCTGATTTTTAACCGATTTTAGTTTTTATTGCCTTATTACAAAGGTAATGTACTCCACATCACAATTCTTTAACCATTTGAATTCAAAGTTAACTTAAAATGTCGAAAAATTTGAGAAAATAAGTAAAAAGTAATATTTTCCCCTTGTAATTCGTTTTTCAAACTTCAAGTCGTTTCCGCGTCCATTTAAAGTTATCGGATTGACTCCAAATTTTATTTTTTTAAGTTTTTAGTATAAAGGAACAATAATTTGCCCAGTGCCAAGCAATTAAAACATTTTAAATTTCTCCCTTACTGTTAAGAACACCCTTAGTGTACATACAAAGTCACCCATAACTTTAAAACTATAAAACCCACAATTACCAAATAGGTACCATTTGAAAGCTGAAAGGATTACAAAATTTTTGACATGCAATTTTTTTTTTTTGTAGTGAAAGGTCAAAGGTCATATTTCAAGGTCTAATGTTCAAAGACATATATCTCAAAATCCGATATTTTTAAAATTCTCAAAAAAATATACGATAACAATCAAGTCTTTCCCTACATTTGTATCAAAATTTCGGGGTGGACACTCATATGGCTCCAAAGTTACAGAGGAAAAGGTGCTCGAAGGCAAGGTTTTTTCTACGAGTTCATATGAAAAATATTGCACAAACAAAACAATATCCATAGTCGTAAACAAAGGTGCGGGCCTAGAACAAATCTTAATACTTTTTATGTATTTTGAGTTATATTGTAGGGGTTTTCTTGTTCTTTTACAAGGAAAGTCCTCGAAAGTGAACATACCTGATTTCTTTGAAATTTATACACAAGCTAGAAAAAATAAATCTAAAATCAACCAGTCTGAGCTTGTCGGCCTAAATTCAGGTTAAACGTGGTTAAAAATTACCCATTTTCAATTATTTTAAAGTTAATGACTTTATATTGATGCCACATATAACAGATCGGTTTCATTCGAAACTTATATTCTTCCATAGTTGGGAAATAGGAATGGTGGGGGAACCGTATGTTCAAAGCGGAATAAAGCTCATAAACAAGAATATAATCAAGCATAAAAATGGTTTAGAAATGAAAACACTAATGTTTCGAACTTCTTTGAATTTTTGGCTTATTTATTTTTGGACACACTAATAAAGATATTTTTTTTTAAATTCGGATGAAACCCGACCTGTAAGAAAAACTGCCAATAAAAAATTCATGTGATTGCTTAATTTTAATAGAAAATAGTACCAACAATGAATTTGTTTTACAAAAACTATATAGTTTAACTAAACTGTACATTTTTAACAAAAACAATTATGCAACAAATAAAATGTCTCAAACAGACGCCAAAAATTTTTTTCAAATGAAACGGATCTGATATATGTGGCATCAATGTACCTAAAAGTTAAAATTACTAAAAATCGGTAATTGTTGACTCCCGTTTAACCCTTTAGAACTAAATTAGGACCAATAAGCTCAGACAGGTCGATGTTAGATATTTGTTGTCTTTCATGGGCAAAAATTTCAAAGAAATTACGTATGTTCACTTTGAAGATTTTCCTTGTTAGAAAACAAGAAAACCCTACGATAAAATTCAGTTTTGATAGTGAAATCAAATTCAGGAGGTCGAAATATTAATAAATATTGGGTTCAGTTTTAGAACCGTTCCATTGTTTGTTTACTGCAGTGATAGGCATTTTTGTAATTCCTATTCCCGCGGGAATAGGCTAAAAAATGCTGCTTGTGCGCTGTCGACACAAGTACACTATAAAATTTAGTTGCTTGAGCAAATTTGTTGACTTTTCGCTTGCTACTACCCACACAAGCATAAATGTTAGTATGTGTGCGCACCACTGGTTTACTGCTATGCTGCTTCGTTTGTGTAAGCTTTTGCATATGAACTCGTAGAGAAAATCTTGACTTCGAGCACGTTTTCCTCTGTAACTTTGGAACCATATGAGTGTCCACCCTGAAATTTTGATACAAATGTTGGGAAAGACTTTATTGTTATCATATATTTTTTTGAGAATTTTAAAAATATCGGATTTTGAGATATAGGTCTATGAACATTAGAACTTGAAATATGACCTTTGAGCTTTCATTACAAGAAAAAATTGTGCATGTCACTTTTAAGGTAATCCTTTCAGCTTTCAAATGGTACCTATTTGGTAATTGTGGGTTTTATAGTTTTAAAGTTATGGGTGACTTTGTATGTGCACCTTATTGAAAATTTGACGTTTTTGCCAATTTTTAAGCCGCCATATTTCGAAAGCCGAAAGGTTTAGTAGCCAGAAAGGTAATGATTTTAGGAACACTATCCATTTGCAGTATATTTGGCAAATTTTATTTAAATCGAAGGTGACAAATCCGAATGCTGTGTGGTTTGAGCTGGATTTGCCCTAATTTAGCGTTATCTCGCGAATGCGATCAGCTACGATTTCGCTGTTAACAGTTTTGTGACATTTAATCATGTAGAAATCGAACTGTGGTTACACTTTTCGTCGACACTAAAGTTCAACCTAAAGATTGCTGAGGCTCACCGGGCATATGAGAAATCTGCTGATTTTAGCAGACACGGTTTGCTGAAAATCTGTCATGATTATCTAGGTGACATCAGCACTAAAGGTGTCCTTACGACTAAGGTAATTTTTCAAAATCACTTTTTAATACCTGGTAAACTCCTAAATTGTAGTTTAGTATCTAAAAATGAGTGAGCCAAAATTTGGGGACAATCGGATAATAATAACTCGTGCCGAAAATGGATTGAAGTTTTGAGACACTCTTATGTGATGAAAAAACCCATTTTTCCTTGTTTTTTGAAAAATATTGGTATATGGTATTTTTTGGTAAATTTTTTGTTTAATAATATGAAAATGGTAATAAATTACCTTTCCAAAAAGCTTAAAAAAACTCAAATCGGATAAAAAATAAGCATTTTACGCATACATGCCCCAGACCATTGCATGGTTTTTAAAGCCAAAATTTGAAAATTTTGAAAATTTTTAGGCAAAAAAATAAAAAAAAATAAATTTTACTTTATAATGTTATTAAATACATGTTCTAGATAAAAACTAACAAATATGGTAGTCTAGCTTTTTTTTAATTGGGCGTGGGTAGTGATATAATTTCCGCGGATTTCAAAGAAAATGGGGTTTTCTATGATAATTTAGCAAATATGGAAAAAATGTTCTGTATTGTACTATACTAACAAGGGAAGTATCTCAACCCTTATGAACCGATTTGCCTGAAACTTAAAATATATATCAAAGAGACAATTCTAAGATTGGGGTGTCTCGGCTTATCGGCCATATCGGGGATTTAGGGGTTCAAAACATGGGTCAAAAAATGGCGAAAAAGTCGTTTTTTGGATTTTTCAGCCATTTCTTTTTAAGAAACTATATGATGTTTTTATGTTAGAAGAAAGGGTTTTTAATGCCTATCCAATGGTGGCATAACCTTGTAAAAAATCTGCTCCTTTTTTTAATTTTTTTCAGGAAAATGTGTAAATTTTGGGGGGTACTTATGTGAAGACATAGACCTACGATATCTATATGGATAAGAAATAATCTTTATTAAATTTAAGTCGACCCGTATTTTTGCCCTAGATGATATTCCTGTTAGTTCGGAAGTTATCAAAATTTTCCCGAAGGTCCACATGGTTTCATAAAGGGACAACGAAATTTTTAAACACCGATATGGCCGATAAGCCGAGACACCCCAACCTTAAAATCGTCTCTTAAATATATATTTTAAGTTTCGGTCAAATCGGTTCATAAGGGTTGAGATACTTCCCTTGTAAGTGTAAAACATAAATTCTGTAAATTTTTATAGAAATTGTTCATCTATAACCACTTTTCATTGAGGTGAAATGACAAATTTGGGACATTACATATTTCTATAATACAAGATATCTGCATATATCCGATTTATACCTGAAGAATTTACATTTTACGCTTCGTTCCGTACAATAAAGAATAAATTTTCCCATATTTGCTAAATTATTGTGAAAAAACGCATTTTGTTTGAAATCCGCGGAAATTTTATCACTGCCAGCGAAAAATAAGCTTGACTACCATATCTGCTATTTTTAATCGTAAACACGTTTTCAATATCATCATAAAGTAAAATTATTTTTTTTTTTAATTTTTTTGCCTACAAATTTTGAAAATTTTGAAATTCTGGCTTTAAAAACCATACAATGGTCTGGGGCATGTATGCGTAAAATACTTGTTTTTTATCCGATTTTAATTTTATTAGTCTTTTTGGAAAGGTAATTTAATACCATTTTCATATTAATTTACAAAAAAATTAACAAAAAATAACAAATACCAATATCTTTCCAAAAACTAGAAAAAAAGGGTTTTTCTTTCATATAAGAATGTCACAAAACTTCAATCCATTTTCGGCACGAGTTATTTTTAGCCGATTGTCTCCAAATTTTAGCTCACTCATTTTTAGATACTAAAGAACAATTTAGGACCCTACCAGGTATAAAAAGGTGATTTTCCTTTTTAAGGACACTTCTAATCATCGCATAAATCTGTCAAAACAACAGAGAGATCTGCTAAGACATTTTCTAGAAAATTTTTGTTTTTAGAAAATTTGTTTTTATGAAAACTTTAATAGTTTTTTATACCCTACACCACACTGTGGGACAAGGTATAATGAGTTTGTGCTGATGTTTGTAACTACCCAAAATATTGGACCTAGGCCCACTTTCTAGTATACCGATCGACTCAGAATCACTTTTTGAGTCGATTTAGCGATGTCCGTCCTTCCGTCTGTTCGTCCGTTTGTCTATCCATGTAAACGGTGTTCACACGGTACAGGTCGCAATTTTTAATAATATTGACTTCAAATTTGAAACTGAATCCTCTCTTTGCGCAAGGACGAAGCTTATTGAAATTGGAAAAATCGATCCATATTTAGACCAAGCTCCTATACAAAAGTCCTCTTTAGTATTGGCTCAAATGACTCAAATAACCGTATTATAATAGGTATCTTTTCGAAATTTGGCAGGTTCTTCTTTTAGCCCCCATAAAAACCACCTTCCCGATTTTCACATAAATCTCTCAAATTTCATGAAAATGGAAAATATTTAACTAAAATTTTGTTTGTGCATGTAAAACGCGTACTTTAATAACCTTATCAAATCTGATCGTCATTGGAACATTTTTGGACTTAGGCTCACTGTGAAAATGTCGCCCGATATCACCGTCCGACAAAAATGAAAAAAAAAATCGTTGAACATGAACTGGATAATATACGTTTGAAAAATATTTCAAAAATATTTTACAAAATGTATCCTTTAAATCTTTAAAGTCCTTTTAAAAGGAAACTGGATTACGAAATGAAAAACTGTAAATGCAGTTTTACGTCATTTCATCTCTACTTTCAGACGTATATCATCATTCATGTCTAATATTGGCTGTCGGCCGGTATATTCAGTTAAAGCGGTTTATTGTCAACAATATTTCACACAAATTTGATTTGTGAGTTTTTTTACACTTATTAAAGGGACCCATTTTCCGGGAAACTTTGGTGGGGGGTATAATATGGTCCGTCTTAACCGACTATAATTTTCTTACTTGTTTTTTTTAATTTTTCGAAAAAAAACTTAAGAAAGTTGTCTTAAAAAAAGGATGACAGCAAACTATTTCTGAAAAATTAGAAAACAATCTGCTAAAAATCTGTTCAAAAATATCGTTTTGATTGCATAAAAAAACTAAAAAAATAATACTTAAAAAAAAAACCCTGATTAATTTTTGTTAAAAAATAAATTTTTTTTTATTTGAACTTTAAAATATTATATTTGCCGTAAGTTTATTCTAGCTCGAGGCTATTATTTCCTTTACTAATTAAAACTATGATATTCTCATAAAATAATTTTCAAGAATATTATTTTTTTGTTTTAAATTTATTTTAGTAATTTTTTGCAAGTCTTAATCGACACGTGTTTCGGAATTTGTCAGATAATGACCTCGGGCTAGAATAACCCTATAACCCACGTGTCGATTAAGTCTTGCAGAAAATAACCAAGATAAATAAATTTAAAACAGAAAAATAATTTTCTTAAAAATAATTCTATGAGAAAATCAAAGCATAAATTAGTAAAGGAAATAATGACCTCGAGCTAGAATAAACCAAATATAAAACAAGTAGAAAAGTCAAATTCGACTTGGCCGAATCTACAGTAAAAGGTTTAGTAAGTGCTTTTGTACCAAAATCTACTTATTATACACTAATTTTAGTATCTTCAAAGTACTAAAATAAGTAATTTTTACTGGTTTTCAATAATTTTAGTAAAAAATTTTAGTATTGGTTACCAATTTCTGCACTAGGTCCTTTTGGACTAAAATTTAGTTAAATTTGTTGTTTTGAATACCCACGTTTTTTTTTTTTTTTGGGTGTATGAATACCCTCCACAATGCCCTTTTTAAAGGATTGTAAATTTTCAAACGTGAACAAAATTAATAATTTTGATTGAAAATATTTTATTTTGAGTAAAATTTTTTTTTTTTGTAATTTTTTGTAAAAAATAGAAAAATTATTATTTTTTTTGAGTGTAAAATTTTTTTTGAGTGTAAATTTTTTTTTAGTGTAAAAATATTTTTGAGTGACAAAAATACGTTTTAAATACTTTTCCAATGATTTAAAAGCTTGTTTTTCAATGCTCGGTTTTTTCAGCACGTGAATTTAAGGTGAAGTGAATCTGAAATTTACGGTTTTGCTAATTACTTTTGAACCACTAGACCGATTTGGCTGAAAGTTATCACGAACCATCCTAGGGGAATGACAAATATATATGACAAGCTTTAGCAGCCTCAGAATTGTCCTTAGAAAGTTATCGTGTTTTTTATCTTGTAAATTCGCGAAAAACCCTTGCCGAAATTCACTCTTTGGCTCATAACTTTTGAACCACTGGATCGATTTCACTGGATTGCAACACCAACCTGACCAGGTAAATGCCCAACATATATACCAAACTTCAGTAGCATCCGTACAGTCTTTCAAAAGTTAGCGTATTTTCAACAGACAGACAAACAGATGGACAGACGGACGGACATCGCTAGATCGTCTTAGAATCGAACAAGGAACATGAATATATATGGGGCATTCCAAGCCAAATCAGTCACTTTTAGACCCGACCCCTTTCAATTTATTTTATTATCAGATATGTTTTAGTCCTTATTAAATGCAACTTGGACACCAATTTTCAGCCCTTTATTCCAAGATGGTGTTGAGTAATCAATTTTTCAAAATGGCGATTTTCTCCAAAAAATTAAAAAATTGAAATTTTTAATTAATTTTGAATATTAAAAAATATAGATATTTTAAAAAAAGTTGGACAACATTTTGTTGGTATTTAAATGTAGTTTTAGAAAAAAAAATATGAAAAAATTATTCGAAGTAATTATCACTTATTTTTTGACGTATAAAAAATAAAATCGACTTTTTGAAAATGTCCGAAACCTTCGATTTTTTTTGTAAAAAACTACAAAAATTCGACTCTAAATTACGTAACTTTCAAGCCATAACTCATGATGTGATCACAATTCTTTCTATTTTTTTTAAATTTTTAAAATTGCACCTTTTATTTTTTGGCTCTGATTTATTTTATATGGAGCTCCAAAAAAAAAAAATTGATAGATACTGACCCTAACTTACTTTAAATATATTCATTTGGAGGTAAAAATACGTCTCACAATAGAGACGATCGGACATGGGTAAGGCGTTTAGCATGGTCCTTGAAGTTTAAAAAACGGATTATAAGGAGAAATATGAATTTTTTTCTGTTTTCGCAATTTTTTGGTATTTTAAATTAAGTTTTAATTAAAGTGATTACAGAATTATGATGTGGACTAAAATGCCTTTCTAATAAGGTACTAAAAACTAAAATCGGTTGAAAATCAGCCAAGTTATTACAACTTCCCCAGGCATCTAGCGTGTGTCATACCACTTGATTAAAAAATACGAGTCCCTTTTTTTAAATTTATTGAAATTTTCTACTGTAATAAAATTTTTTCATTATTCATGTTTCATTGTAATATTTTTTTTGGTTTTTCCAAATTTTAAAACAAAAAAAAGAATTTTTTTTTTTAAATAGAGATTTCAAATGGGTGTTGAAAATGCAGGCATTTTTATCACTAATTTAAAAAATGTTAGCAAAACACAATATGAAAAATACTTGTCATCTAATTACATTTGAACTTGAAGAATAAAAAAATGTTATTACAGTAGAAAATTTCAATGAATTTAAAAAATCGGATTGTATTGCTTAATCAAGTGGTCTGCCATACGTTAGATTCCTGGGGAAGTTGTAATAACTTGGCTGATTTTCAACCGATTTCAGTCTTTGGTACCTTATTAGAGAGGCATTTTACTCCGTATTATAATTCTGTAACCACTTGAATTTAAACTTAACTTAAAATACCAAAAAAATTGAGAAAACAGAAAAAAAATCATATTTTTTCTTGTAATCCGTTTTCTAAACTTCAAGGCCCATGCGGAACACCTTATCCATGTCCCATCGTTCTTAATTTTTGTGAGGCGTATTTTTGCTTCGAAATGAATATATCTAGGGCAAGTTAGGGTCAGTATCTACCAATTTAATTTTTTTGGAGCACCATATAAAATAAATCAGAGTCAAAAAAAATAGGTGCAATTTTAAAAATTTGAAAAAAATAGAACAAATTGCGATCACATCTCGGATTATGGCTTAAAAGTTGCGTAATTTATAGTAGAACTTTTAGATGTTTGTAAAAAAAAATTGAAGGTTTCGGACTTTTTCAAAAAGTCGATTTTAATTTTTAAACGTTAAAAAATAAGTGATAATTACTTCGAATAATTTTTAAAATATTTTTTTCTAAAACTACATTTAAATACCAACGAAACGTTGTCCATCTTTTTTAAGATATCTATATTTTTAACTGGTCAAAATTAATTGAAAATTTAAATTTTTCGATTTTTTTGAAAAAATCGCCATTTTGAAAAATTGATTACTCAACACCATCTTGGAATAAAAGGCAGAAAATTGGAGTCCAAGTTGCATATAATAAGTACTAAAACATATCCAAAAATAAAATAAATCGAAAGGGGAAGGGTCTAAAAGTGAGTGATTTGGCCTGGAATGCCCCATATACTTTATGGGGTCTTAGACCAATATTTCGAGGTGTTACAAACGGAATGACAAACTTATACATACCCTCTATCACTAGAGTAGAGGGTATAAAAAAAACTTAATAAATTTTATTAAAAAAAAATGACAGCAAACTATTTCTGTATAATTAAAAAATAATCTGCTAAAAATATGTTCAAAAATATTTTAAAACTCAGCAAACAGAATCAGTAAAAACACAGTAAAATCTCATTTATTTTGTAAAACTAAATGACTGAGCTTGTAGTAAAACTATCAATTTTTGCAGAAAAATCTTCTGAAAGTTTGCTAAGTCAATTTAAATTTAATTTACCGTTTTACAGATTTTGTGACAGAGTTTTTCTTTTGAGTGTACAATATACCGAAGTAAAACCAACGGACTGTTCTTTGTTAAGCCTTTAAGCCATGCTAAATTATAATTATGTTAAAAATTTTACAGCTAAAAGCATAGTGATAGGATTATTACCTAGAGTATGAAATTATGTATGTTCGTACATCTAGAAAAGTATGTTTAATTGATGTGGCCGAAAACTCCTGTTTTGGCGCGGATCAAGGAATGGTGGGGGGGGGGAGATTACCAAAAAAAATTTATGCAATCGGAAAGAAATAAAGATTGGTTAGAAGCCGGGGTGGGCGGTGACGCATGCATTTTTGTTAATATTATAATAATGATAATGTTTTTAGGCTGGTGTCTTATTTTTAAAAAAGTTGTAGGACGCCACCTCAGTTTCAATTCAATTCAATTTTTATTCATAGCAATCCAAAAGCCTCTTAAGGCCAAAACTGATTACACAGATAGAACTAATTTAACAACTAAATTTTTAAAAATAACATTAAACTATAATATATATGGGGCATTCCACGTCAAATCGGGCACTTTGAAATTTTTTTTTTTTAGATTTTCCCAATTTGTTTTTAGTACCCTTCGAAAACTCCTTCGTGGTAAATTTTCAGATTTTTTTGATGACCCGTTCAAAAAATATCGAATTTTTAAAAATTGGTAGTTTGTTCCTTTACTCAAACTTCTTTTACTCATAACTTCTTCAATAATGGTCCAAATTTCAAATTTTTTTTTTTCAAAATTTTTTTCGTACTTTAAAAAAAAAAAAATTCTTAAAAGCGCTCTAGTATTTGATTTTTAAGTTTTAAAATTTAAATCTCATTTTTGAAAATATTTGTACTCTTCGATTTTTTTTAAATTTTTTGGTATAAAACTTCTATTGATTCTAAAAATTTTTTGCCCAGGAGGATCGTGGGATAACGATTATTACTATTTTTTTAAATTTTTTGAAAAATATTAATTGAAATTTTCCAATCTTAAAACATTTCTACTGCTCCAATGGTGCATCATAGAGGGGTCATTTATAAGACCGACCCCCAATAATTTTTACGTCTTAACATTTCTTTGGAACAAACTAATACCCTATGTCCAATTTCTAAGGGGGCTCCCATACAAAACGACATTTTTTAAAATTTGCTTCAACCGCTCTAACTGCCCTTATTGTCAGTGTTACAGTTGTGCGACTTTAGTTGCAATTTGCAACCTTTTTGACGCTCTGAGACTTTTTGTGCGACTTTTTTAAACTTGTCTAATTTGCAACTTTTTCCAACTTTGTGCGACTTTTTTCCCCTTTTTTTGTTAAGTGAAATATTTTTTTCTTTTTAAAGATATAAACTGCAAAATTACACATATTTCAAATATTTTTTTGAAACTTTGGAATTTTAAAAATAATATCTAAAGGTTGCACTAGCGGGTTTTTTACGTAAATGTTTGAATTTTAGATTTTTAAATTATTCGAATTCTTAAAATGCATTAAAATGGTCAAATCAAAAAATAATCAAAAAACCGAATTACATTTTCCATAACATTTTACCCATTTCATAAGATAATATCGTGAAAAATTGCATGGAAACACCCTTATGAAATGGAGATAGATTGTTGGTATGTTCAGAAAAAATGTTGGGGGGTAAAAATTAATAAGGGTCGGTCTCACTTTTTACCGCTCCATCTTGGAGCGGATATAATAAACAAAAAATTTAAAAATAAAAAGCATTGTTTGGGGACCGCCCTAAAGGTTGAAGATAGAGTGTAAGTATGTTCTGAAAAAATGTTGGGGTTGAAAAACTATTGGGGGTCATACATTTGACTCCTCCAGATGCACCCTTGGGACAGTTAGAGGTAGGAGAAATATTATCTTTGTTATCCTTGTATGAAATAAGATAGGGCTTAGGTATATTTGGAAAAAATGTTAGGGAGGAAAAATTAATGGGGGTCGATCTCACATTTTATCTCTGTTTAGCCGTGTAGGTGTAAAAATTCACAAAAAGCCCCACAACTGCCCCGGAGTCTCCAAAAAAGAGGAAAAATGTGAGATTTTTTACCCTAAAATTTTGTCCAAACATACCTAAGCCCAATCTCTACCCCCTAAGGGAGCTTTTATACGAAAACAACAATTTTATACAAAATATTCAACCCTTAAAAAAATGTGCGACTTTTATTTGGAAAAACAACTTTTTTGTGCGACTTTTTTTGTAAAAAACGACTTTTTGTGCGACTTTTTAAAAATTCTCAACGGTAACACTGCTTATTGTGCCCTTAGAGCAACAAAATGTATGACCCACAATATTTCTTTAGTCCAAATATTTTCTCTGAGCACACCTACCCTCTATTTTTAAGGCGGTCCCCATACAATTTTTTTTTAATTTTTTTAAATTTGTTTTATTTTATCAGCTTCTACCGGTCCAATGGTGCGTCCGAGAGGGGTCATTAGTGAGACCGACTCCCATTTATTTTTACCCTACAACATTTTTTTAAAACATACCTACGCCCTATCTCCACTCCCTAAGTAGGCTCCCATACAAATAACAGTTGGAGCAAATTTTATAAAAATGTAATTACGAATGGAAGCCTACTTAGGAAGTGGAGATAGGGCGTAGGTATGTTTTAAAAAAAAATGTGGGGTAAAAATAAATGGGGGTCGTTCTCAGTAATGACCCCTCACAGGCGCACCATTGGACCGGTAGAAGCTGATTAAATAAAACAAATTTATAAATTTTGAGGATGTTTATTCTGGCTCGAGGTCATTATTTTCTTTACTAAATGACCAACATAAATAAATTTAAAACAAAAAGAAAATAATTTTCTTGAAAATTATGCTATGAGAATATCATGGTTTTAATTAGTAAAGAAAATAATGACCTCGAGCCAGAATAAACATCCTCAAAATATAATATTTTAAAGGTCGAATAAAACAATTTTTATTTTTTAATAAAAATTAATCAGAATTTGTATGGGGACCGCCTTAACAGTTAAAGATAGAGGGTAGGTGTGTTCAGAGAAAATGTTTGGACTAAAAAAATATTGTGGGTCGGTCATACATTTTGTTGCTGTGAGGGCACTATTAGGGCAGTTAGAGTTGTTGGAGCAAATTTTAAAAAATGTCGTTTTGTGTGGGAGCCCCCTTAGAAATTGGAGATAGGGTATTAGTTTGTTTCAAAGAAATGTTAAGACGTAATAATTAATGGGGGTCGTTCTTATAAATGACCCCTCTGTAACGCACCATTGGAGCAGTAGAAATGATTTTAAGATTGGAAAATTACAATAAATTTTTTTCAAAAAATTTTAAAAAACAGTAATAATCGTTATCCCACGATCCTCCTGGGCAAGAAATTTGTAGAATCGATAGAAGTTTTACACAAAAAAATTTCAAAAAAATCGAAGAGTACACACATTTTCAAATATGAGATTTAAATTTTTAAACTTAAAAATCGCATACTAGAGCGCTTTTTAGAATTTTTTGGGAATTTTTTTTAAAAAGTACGTAAAAAAACAAAAATTTTGAAAAAAAAACTTGAAATTTGGACCATTATTGAAGAAGTTATGAGTAAAAGAAGTTTGAGTAAAGAATATCAGCCAATTTTTAAAAATTCGATATCTTTTGAACGGGTCGTCAAAAAAATGTGAAAATTTACCACCAATTGTGACAATATAAAAAAAAAAAAAAGTCTCATATGTATTTAAAAATTTCTAATTAATACCTAAAAAAAAGTCATATCAGTAGCACGGATACGGGGTGGAGTCTTTAAATACAGAAAAATATATATAATAACAATAATAACAGGAAGTATCAGCAACGCGGAATAATTAAATAATGCCTATTACGTAATCATAAAAACACTTCACCGATTTAGAGAAATTCTTTCATCATACGGAATTACCGAGTTCCACAATCGCACAACCCTTACTAAAAATTATATTTGCATTATAACTGCATTAAAACGAGGACATATCAATGCAGAGGCTCATGATGAGTTTGATAAAGTAAACCTCGACACTAGGTTAGCAGGCGAGTTAAACTTTAAAGTTTTGTAGAAAAGAGTAATTACTTAACCATCACGAAGTCATCAAAACTACATCCCAGAAAATTATATGTAGACTCAGTTACATGGTCATGTGGACGAAGGTGATACACATAACGAATAATTCTATTAAAACATCCCTTTTCAATTTTTTTAAATATAGTAGCAGTTGTACCAGAAAAATTAAAGGCATTAAGAGTGCATTACCAATCTGTTTTCTTATTTTTAATGGAAAGCTATAACAGGAACTATAAACTCTTTTTAAAGTGAATGCTATTTTTAAAATAACAAAATTAATATGATGATGAAACGTAAGTTGATTATCAACATATGAGGCATTCCACACCAAATGTCCAGCGAAAAAAAACATGTGTACCGTAAACTTCTGAATAGGTGGTATGGATAGCCCTATATGGAACTTAGAAAATTGCGTTTTTGGTTTTTCAATTTTTCAAAAACTGGGCTTAGGAGGCGTGGTCAAATATTAGAAAAATGGTCAAATTTGTGGCGAGTTGCCTTGATTAAATATTTATCACATTAAAACGGAATGCACCACAATCTCAAAAATTTACAGTCTTATAAAGTTTTGTATGGGCTATCGATTAAATTTTTTTTTTTTGGAAAATTTTCAGAACCCGTTCTGAAATTTTCCATTTTTTAAAAAAGTCAATTTATTAAAAATCCGGCCACTTTTTTTTTATTTTTTATTTATTTTTTTTAAAAGTTTAGATGTTTGTCCATCCACACAAAATAAATCAGAAACACGTTCATCTTTTTTTTTCGAGAAAATCGCATTTGAACTTTAAATTTCCTAACAATTTAGTAATTTGCTTGTATTTTCTTGTGTCAACAGAGCGTATGACGAATATTTATGCAATTAATATTACTCATTCGCAACTTTAAAGCAAAGAAATACAAGCAAATAACAAAATTGTTATGAAATTTAAAGTTCAAATGCGATTTTCTCGAAAAAAAAAGATGAACGTGTTTCTGATTTTTTTTTGTGTGGATGGACAAACATCTACACTTTTAAAAAAATAAATAAAAAAAAGTGGCCAGATTTTTGATAAATTGACTTTTTTAAAAAATGGAAAATTTCAGAACGGGTTCTAAAAATTTTCCAAAAAAAAAAAATTTAATCGATAGCCCATACAAAACTATATAAGAAAGAAAATTTTTGACATTGTGGTGCATTCCGTTTTAATGTGATAAATATTTAATCAAGGCAACTCGCCACAAATTTTACCATTTTTCCAATATTTGACCACGCCTCCTAAGCCCAGTTTTTGAAAAATTGAAAAACCAAAAACGCAATTTTCTTAGTTACATATAGGGCTATCCAAACAACCTATTCAGAAATTTACGGAACACATGTTTTTCTGTAGCGGGACATTTGGTGTGGAATGCCTCATATATGGGCAAGAATATTTTTCTTTTGCAGCTCTTGATACCTGAGTTAAGCTGTCAATTATTTCTTTTGTCCACACATTTACATGAATCTGCGAATACGGTCCTCATACAATTTTTTTTTATTTTTTGTGAATTTGTTTTATTTAATCAGCTTCTACCGGTCCAATGGTGTGTCCGAGAGGGGTCATTAGTTAGACCGACCTCCATTTATTTATGGTCATGTGGACGAAGGTGATACACATAATGAATAATTCTATTAAAACATCCCTTTTCAATTTTTTTAAATATAGTAGCAGTTGTACCAGAAAATATTTCCAGTCCATACAAAATTAAAGGCATTTAAAGTGCATTACCAATATGTTTTCTTATTTTTAATGGAAAGCTATAACAGGAACTATAAACTCTTTTTAAAGTGAATGCTATTTTTGAAATAACAAAATTAATATGATGATGAAATAAGTTGATTATCAACATATATGGGCAAGAATATTTTTCTTTTGCACCTCTTGATACTTGAGTTTAGCTGTCAATTAATTCTTTTGTCCACACATTTACATGAATCTGTGTGTACAAAAAGATCAATAATATAAAAAACTAGTTTAATTTTTTTTTTTTGCCCAAAAGTTCTTTTCTGCAAAATTTGTAGCCATTTAAAGTCTAAAAAATTGAATCACATAATGGCAAAAGACTACAGACCGATTAGTTTATCATCTTTTATTTTGAAAACTCTAGAAAGGATTCTAGACCTTTTCATAAGAGAAAATCTAGGTTTTCACTTCCTCTCTGATTCAAAACACGCCTATCAACAGGGAAAATCTATAGAAACTGCGCTTCACTATTGAAAAATCTTTTCATGATAAAGAATTTACACTGGCCGCTTTTCTGGACATTGAAGGTGCCTTCAACAATGTCAGTATGGAGGCAATAATTAACACAATGGAGACGGCATGTATCATAAAATGGATAGGTCGACTGCTATCATGTCGTGAGACATGATAGCTGGTCCCCATGCAAAATGGGGACCAGCAAAGATTACAAGATACGCGTCAAAAGGAACGCCACAGGGTGGTGTTTTGTAGAGTTGTGTCGTTCATGAACGAACTAGTTCAATTGAACTATTCACTTAACTGATCGGTTTATCTAGTTCGTTCATTTCCGCTCTTTTAGGTCTTTTCGTTCATTTAGCTAATTGGTAATTTCTTCATTTTGATCTTTCAGTTCGTTCGTTAAATTTTTTTTTTGGTTAATTTTGGCATTAAGGCCTCTACAGAGGATTCAATATTATGCACAATCTGCATGTATTTTTTTCACTTCAATATTTTATACAGTATTTTTATGTATGCCATTTGTGGGTAAACATCAAAAATATTGTGCATAATATTGCGCCGTCTCACAGTGGAAGATGGACGCGCATCGTAACAAAATCAAAATTTTCAGCGATTTGATTGGTTGAACATGGGTTTGATAAAAGACATCCTAGGGGATAGAAAACCATTCATAAAATATTTATATGCCATTTACTTTGACCAGGGCGTCTCTCCAAAGTCCAAACATTTTCAGTTTTTTTTAAGAAATGAAAATTTTTTTGGAAACCTTTTTTAAATGATTGAGTAAAACTATTTCTAAGTAAGCTAACATCCTGAAATTTTAACACAGCTTTGACAATATATGTAACTAATTAAAACTGCCCTTATAAGCTAAAATTTTAAACCGCGTTATTCGTTAATTGACTGCCAAATGTTGTCATTTTTTAAGAAATGTGTAAAAACGGCTCTTAATTATAGACTGCATCTTTTGTGGAACCTTGTGGATACAGACAAATTTAATATGGGGTGAAACTAGAGGTATTTATCTAACCGAGGAACTTTATTTCGTCTGCAGTAACTTGCAATTAAATTCAGGATAAGGCTCCAAAGTAGGGTTCATAAAAAGAAAAAAAAAACTTATTATTAAATATCAGCTTCAACCTATTTAGATATTTACAACAAAATATTGGTGATGCTGCATAGGCTTGAGAAACTAACTAAATACCCAGCAAAATTTGGCATTACTAGTAATGGGATTTGTAATCCGGAACAAATGTTAATAAGTAGTTACTTGTTGAAACACTAATTATTTTAATAAGGGCTTGAGACAAAAATAAATAGTGAGAATTAAGATAAATAAGTACTTCCCAGCAAAAACTTTGGTAATGGGTAGTGATTATATAACACATTACCAGGTAATGTATATAACTTATTTGTAGCATTATTTTAGGATGCCTTATCAAACATTTGTTCCACAACGTATTATTTTAAAGTGAAAAATAATGCATTACTAATAATTTGCTACGTAATGCATGATTATTGGAAAAAAATGTATTTCATATTTGTTATTTCTAAACATTAAATCGTGAATGACTTATATTTGGTTACATTATGTATTATTTGAAAATTTGAAATAATGTATTATTTATAATTGGATGCATAATGCATTACAATAACATAAAAAATAATTATTTTATAAAAAAATGCATACGTTTAAACTAGAGATGGGCTCACGACAGGAAATTTCTAATGACACACACCCACGAGCATATTTTATCTACTTACACTCACTTACAATCACGTGAGTAAATTTAATACAAAATTACTTTTTCACTACTCGTAGCACCTTATATATTCGGCCTTATTATGAGTGTCGTTTTTTAATTTCGACAATTGTCGTAGTCGTTGTCGTTTTTAAAATTCTTTGGTATCATGTAAAATTTACGACAACGACATTTTTGTAATAGACTTTTTTGTAATAGAAAACAACAGATTGATTCAAAATTCTTACCAGGTAATGTATATACCTTATTTGTAGCATTATTTTAGGATGCCTTACCAAACATTTGTTCCACAACGTATTATTTTAAAGTGAAAAATAATGCATTACTAATAATTTGCTACGTAATGCATGATTATTGGAAAAAATTTATTTCATATTTATTATTTCTAAACATTAAATCATAGATGACTTTTATTTGGTTACATTATGTATTATTTGAAAGTTTGAAATAATGCATTATTTATAATTGGATGCATAATGCATTACAATAACATAAAAAATAATTATTTTATAAAAAAATGCATAAGTTTAAATTAGAGATGGGCTCACGACAGGAAATTTCTAACGACACACACTCACGAGCATATTTTATCTACTTACACTCACTTACAATCACGTGAGTAAATTTAATACAAAATTACTTTTTCACTACTCGTAACACCTTATATATTATCTTCTGGTATGCTATATTATTTCATTTCTGGTAACCTATAAAATATCATATATTTTACACCTTACTCGTATTCTTCGTTATAAATTTATGACTTATTTTATACCTTACTGGTATTCTTTGTGATAATGTGGATGCATTACTTTGAGTCTCATCGCCTGTTAAAATCATCAATGCTGCAATGTATAAAATAAGAGATCCTATACCTTATTTTATACCTTATTTGGTAATCTAAGTTTTGCTGGGTTAGTTACTCTCGTTTTACTAAAAAGGAATTAAAAAACCATTAGCAATAAAAAGTAAAATAGCTATTTACCAAATGGGAGTAATAAACACATTAAAGTGTTAAAAATAAAAAGAAAGTAAAAAATTGTCAAATTTTTTTGAATTAAGTAATTCGACACAGCAAAACTTATAATCTCAATGTATGGATGGTGGACAATGAGTCCAACTGTACATAAGGTCCTGATACACGTAAGTGAGATTATTCAAAATTCGGTGTTACCAGTTGGTAATAAAAATATTTTGAACTATATAAATTTAAATATTAGGGCAGTTATCAGAATAATCGTTAGAAAAGTCGCATAAATATTTTAAGATTTACAAAAGCAATTTTAGCAGAAAAAATTCAAGAATAAACAATCTAAAAGAAATTTTTCAAAAATTTGTAGTAGAATCAGATCCAAAAATTTCCATTTTACGTGAAGAATCATCGAACTTTGTAAAAAAGGTTCCTTATCTAAAGGAACTATTGCAACTAATACAAAAGAACTAATTTTTTTTTTTATTTTATTTATTACGATATTGCATTATCGTGTCTATGTTAATTTGTTTTTTAATGTTTTAATCCTGTTATTATTCATTTTTGGTTTATTACTACTATTTATTTATTATAAATCAATAAAATAAAATTGATAAAAAGGTCATACGTGCCGGATATTTTAGTGTAGGGTGAAAGGTAATGTTTGCAAATATTAAATTTATCTTTTTTGTGCAATTTTAAATAGGTTTGATACAAGCAATTCCACTTATATATTTATATTGTCAGATTTGTTAACTAAAAAAGTCGATACATTTGGTCATAATTTAACTCAATTTTTTATATGTATTTTAACTAATAATGTTTAATGATGTATATTTACTCTATCCGAACGACATTCAGTAATAATTTATCAAAAATGTCAATGATCTTAACATTTTTTTAGCATTTGTTCATATAAATAAATTAACCAACTTTGCATTCAATTTATATGTAGGGTGCAAGGAGGACAACAAACTTTGATCACAGTTTTAATTGCTTAAGGTCCCTAGTTTTTAGAATGCCTAATTTTGTTTTACAACTCCTAACCGTTTAGAAGATATAGTCAAAAGACTTCGATGCGCGCGTTTTCCATACAAACCGTCCACTGTGCGTCTGTAGGTAGGCATTAGTTTTTCCTTCTCTTTTAGCATGCTTTCCCATCATTTATGTTTTTTGACAAAATTGGATATATTTGTTTGTTTTTTTTTTTTAATTTTTGTATTTTTTGAACGAAAGCCAAAACACAGACATGATCGAAATGATTTGATCACGAACTGTTGAACGAAAACGAAAATTGACCGATTTGAACTAGATGAACGACCAACAGACATGATTAAAATAGTTCGTTCACGAACTGTTGAACGAAAAAGCCAAAAGAGGGATTGAACTAGATGAACGAACTAGGTCTTTTATCTGAAATGAACGAAAATGAGCGCTCACTCAATTGAACGATTAAGCACAAGTCTAGTGTTTTGTCACCACTACTCTGGCTTTTAGTAGTGGACCCCATTTTAAAGAAGTTGAAATCGCAAGGGACAACAGTGGTAGCTTATGCAGACGACGTTGTCATTATGTCGTGTGGAAAGTTTTTCGGCACAGTATCGGAACTTTTGTAAGTGTCACTGAGGCAAATGTGGAAATGGGCTAATAATAATGGCCCAAACGTTAACCCGGAAAAAACGTACTTTTTACGAACAGGTACAAAATAGAGACGTTTAAGGTCGAGATAAACGGAGTTAGAATTCCTTTATCAAACCAAGCGAAATTTTTAGGAATCATTTTAGACAGTAAACTGTCATGGAAACAAAACACCGAAGAAAGGGTCAAGAAGGCATACAACGCCGTCTACGCATGCAAAAAAATGTTTGGCGCAACTTGGGGACTGGAACCAAGGATCACTTACTGGATTTATACTTCTGTAGTAAGACCAATCTTACTGTATGGTGTTATGGTCTGGTATAACGCACTGGAGCGTAACGTGACGCACTTAAAATTTTAGAGAATTCAACGTTTCATGGGTTTATGCATCACAGGCGCTCTGAGAACAACATCAGCTGAATCTACTGACACGCTACTGCACCTGATACCAATTGACATTTTTGCAAAGGGGGAGGCTTATAAGTCCTGCCTTCGTCTCAAAGAGTCAAATTTATTCAGGCAACGCAATTTTGGACACAGTAACATGGACAATTTAAATGATATTGCCACTGATTATAGAGTGCCCAAACTTATTTTCGACCGGAAATACGATGTAGAATTTCCGACTCGAGAATTTTTGTCAAACTATTAAAACCCCCCAATGAACGCTATTAACATATTCACAGACGGCTCCAAACAATCCATGGGAGTCGGTGCAGGTTTTTCAACGAGTTTGCGAGATTTAGAGAAGACTTTTATCCTTCCATTGGACTCTAGCATTTCCAGGCCGAAATAGTTGCCATAAGCAGGGCGGCTTTACAGTTCGGTGATGAGACAAACAGAGAATTTAACATTTACGTTGACAGCCAAGCTGCTCTAAAAGCTCTTAATAGCTTTTACATCAAGTCGAAAGTAGTTTTCGAATGCTTCGAGAACTTACAAAGTTTAGGGAGTATGAACAAGGTGAAACTAATATGGGTACCAGGTCACATTGGTATTCAAGGAAACGAGAGAGCGGACGAGCTCGCGAAACAAGGTGCTGATGGTATCGGTATTTCTGTGCATATTGATCCACCAATCCAGCACTTCAGATCGCTACGCGACATTCAAAACACTGCAAGGGCTATTAGAAAGTGGAGAGAGCTAACAACAAGTGCGATCAGTAGAAGATTGTGGGCATGCTAAGAAAAACTGAATACATGCTCTTACTCACTAGATGGAACTGCCGTGTACTTACTGGAGTGATCACCGGTCACTGCCTAATAGGTTATCATAGAAAGAAGATTGGAATTATTTCTGATGCAAGATGTAGAAGGTGCAATGAACCTAACACTGAAGAAACGGTCGAACATATTCTTTGCCTATGTCTTGCTTTGGCCAGAACCCGACTGCACATTTTAGGCAGACATGACTTCTAGAGCTTGGAAACGGTTTCGAATGTCGACCTAAGGCAAATAGTACAATTCGCGATGAGAACAAACGCGTTCTATCAGCGCCTCTGAGGAATTATTGTGGTTTCGCTATGGACCATCCGGTCTATGTGAGGAGTCTTTGACTCCGCCACCTCTAACCTAACCTAAAGTCTAAAAATTGAGTAAAAACGGCTTGAAACTAACCAATATTTTTTCATTCTTTTTTATTTTGCGTCCTTAGTTTTTTGTTTTAGATGTCAACCAGCATACGATAGACTGATTACAACTTAGAGATAAATCTGACATTAATAGACCGGCCAGAATATCATTTAGTCATTTTCACTTAGAAAAAGTCTAAGGTTCTGAGATATTTCTTCTTTAGAAAAATTCCCAGATTCTGAGACATTTCTCCTTCAGAAAAATTCCCAGATTCTGACACATTTATCGTTTAGAAAAAGTCTCTTATGCTGAGTCATTTTTCCTATAGAAAAAGTCTTGGATTCTGCGACATTTTTCGTATACAAAAAGTCTCAGATTATGGAACAGAAAAAAACAAGTCAGAGTGTTAAATTCGGCAATGCAGAATCATTTATACACTCCAATATGTTAAAAAAATACAGGGTTTTGGCGGGTGATGTGGTGACACCTCTCCCTCGTAAAAAATGTTAACTAATTGATACATTATGTTTTTAGGACAATGTTAAACAAGTTTATCATTATTTAAACTGGTTTTTAAATACACGCTCTTAAAAGGGGCCAAGCCAAAATCACAACATTGAGTTTGGAGGGTCAAAATATACAAAAATATCCGTAAAACGTTTTTTTTATTAAAGTATAGTAGGTTATTTTAAGTTTTGAGTAGGTTATATTTAGCGGTAGTCAAGATTTTATTCATGTAAATCTTGAAAAATTTCTTTTCCTGTAGAAAAAATATCTCTGAATCTCAAACTTTTTCTTTAGAGAAAATGTGTCAGAATGTGAGACTTTTATATAGGAAAAATATCTCAGAATCTGAAACTTTTTTTGAAAATGTAAATTTGATAATTGAATAACATTAAAATTCCAAAAATTGTAAATTTAGTAACAATTTCTGAATCAGACTGCATAGTTTCTGTATTTTAGCTTCATCAGTGATTCTTTGGTATTATATTTATATGTTTAACATTTGAAAATTGTTAATTTGTCTCTATATAGAAATTTAATTTTCTTAAACTGTATCTGAGACTTTTATATAGAAAAAATATCTAAGAATCTGACACTTTTTCTTTACGAAGAATGTCTCAGAATGTTTTCTCAAAAAAATGTCTAAGAATCTGAGATCTTTTCTATAAGAAAAATTTCTCAGAGTCTTATACTTTTTCTACATAAAAAGAATTTCAAAATCTCAGATTTTTTTATAAAGGAACTTAGAAACTTTTTACGTTTTAAAAAATTTCAGAAAGATATCTGTTTTCCAAAAATTGTGCAGCCTTTTGCTTAAAAGTACAGATTGATTCAGTTTTTGCTGAAATTGAGTTCATACTCTAATAAAATTCTGTTTTAATCTGAAAATCTTATGAAAAAATGTGTTTACATTAACTTTAAGTGGTTTTAACTATTTTTTAAATTTTCGTTGGAGCGTATGATTAATATAGTTTTAATGCAAATACATATCACGTATACGCATCACTAGTTCAATCTCAAAATATATATTTTTTTTAAATCGTATTTTAATGAATTTAAACCTACTTCAAATTGTTATTTAACACAAGTTTCAAAAATTTCTCGAAAAAATGTTAAAAATCAGAAAATTCAGGATAATTTAAAAAAAAATATTGAAAAATCTTAAAATTTGCAAGAAGACCCAGAAATTAGAATTATTATATTTTTAATAAATTTTTCAGAACTTTCCTATGGTTTTCTGAATTTTCCTTATTTTTGAAAAATTATTCTGAATTTTTCAAACTTTTTATTTTTATACTTAATTATTTTTATACTTAACAGAATTTTAACTTACTTTCTGGATTTTTTTGCAACGGTTTAGATTAAATTTATTTTTTTTTTTTCGAATTATCCTCAATTGTTTTTAATAAAAATTGGAAAAGGTGGAATACGGTATCGGACTTATAAAATTAAACTTTTACTTTGCTTGCTACTTTTTAAGATTCATTAAAATGCTATTTAAAAAAAAATTAATATTAAATTTGAAAAAGCGACGCGTATACGTTATTATGTATTTGCATTAAAATTATGTTAATCATACGCACCCATGAAAACCATTAAAATATAGTCGACACAACTCTAAGTTATTTTAAACACATTTTGATCGGACTTTTCAGCCAAATTCAAGTATTATTTATAAACATCATTGTTCCTACAGAAAAAGTTTTAGATTCAAAACATTTTTTTTAGGTTCTGAAACATTTTGCCTATAGATTCGCTTCTAAGATTATGAAACATTTTCCTATAGCAAAATTATCAAATTGGGAAACATTTATTTATTTATTGAATTTTTAACATATAATTACAAATCATATACTAAATTTACCTTACAGAGACGGGTAACTATGACCATTTTCTCGTTGTAGCGAAACAGACCAAGGCCTCTGGCGTGAATCGAACCCACGACCACCAGACTCATAGACTCTACCAACTAGCCTTTTCTGAAACATTTTTCCTATAAAAAATCTCAGATCCTGATTCATTTTTTCTACGGAAAAAGTCTTATATTCGGACACATTTTTCCTATAGAAATTGTTTCGGATTCTAAAAAAAAATGTCTTAAATTCTAAAACGTGAGACACTTTTCAGAATTCGAAACGTTTTTCCTGCGGAAAACGTCTCAAATTCTGAAACAGTTTTCCGATAGAAAAAGTCATTGTTCCCAAATTATTATTAAAACAAATACATTTTTCAGGTTCTGAAATAAGTGTTCTGAATTTTCGAGAGGTTTATATTGTTTTGTCTGTATATTATGCACGTTTTTCATTATTTTACTTTATTTTGCAAAGTTTTTCTGATTCTTTAATATTTTTAATTTCTTACTTTTGTAAACTTTAAAGAATTTCAAATTCTGATTAATTTTTATTAAAAAATAAAAATTGTTGTATTCGACCTTTAAAATATTTTTGAGTATTTTAACATGATAATGTTTTTAGGCTGGGGTCTAATTTTAAAAAAGTTGCAGGACGCCACCTCAGTTTGGCTATATAAGCTAACGATTCAACAAAAAAGAAAATGAGAATTACATTTTTCATTTTATTACAACCTTAAACTTCGACAATAATTTAAAATTAATAAATAAAATAAAAAAAAAATAGTTCTTGTAGCGACACCTAGCGCCGTTACTCTATTAACGCAGTATTGCCATACCAAATATCGCATTTCCAATTAGATTAGTTGCCATTATCGCAAATTTTTTCCAATAAAATATTACCACATCGCAAAACTAGCCAGTATATTTGAAAAAAGCTACAGTGGCCTTGCTGAAGTGAGCCAGACTGGAAAACAGAAGGTGGGTGATCGAATCCGTGATTTGTCATTTTTTTTTTTTTTTAACATGGTAATGTTTTTAGGCTGGGGTACAACTTTTGACTATATAAGGGTGTCGTACTTAGATGACTTAGCATTAACCAGACCTTCGAAAATTGAATTCAACGCATTATTATAAAAATTTTAAGAAATGAATTAATTTGTGTCCAAATCGGTTCTTTGAATTTAATCTTTACCCGAGTAAAAGAAAGGATATGACGCTATATATTATTAAATATGGGTTCGTGTCTATTTTGATATAATCTTATACGAAAAATGGTTTCATAAGATTTGATCGAATATTATATATTTATATCAGTTTTTATAACTTTATATCGACTTCGATACGAGTTTTGGTCTAATCCAATGATATAAAAATATATCCAATTATATTAAAATTTATACAATTTTATAAATCGGATGTTTTTTTAGTTTTTAATAAAAAGTTAAAAAATTAAAATAATAAAAATTAGTTGTTCTTGAAAAAAACTTAGAAAAATTTCAAAAAATGGAGTCATGTTAAATTTTATATAAACCACTTAGAAAATATTCTCATAAAAAGTTTGTCCTTGGAAAAACTTAGAAAAATTTAAAAAAATGGAGTCATATATAATTTTATATAAAACACTTAGAAAATATTTGCGATAAAAAAAATGTTCCTTGAAAAAAACTTAGAAAAAATTTTAAAGATGGAGTCATAAAAAATTTAAAACACTTAGAAAATATTCGTGATAAAAAAATGGTGCTTGGAAAAAACTTAGAAAAATAAAAAAATATGAAGTCATATGAAATTTTATATAAAACACGTTGCAAATATTTGCGATAAAAATATGTTCTTGGAAAAAACTTAAAGAAAAAATTAAAAAATAATGGAGGCATATACAATTTTATAAAAAACACTTAGAAATTTGGAATAATGCATGGGACCAGATGTTACAACATATAATTATGTATGGCGATATCTTAAAAAAATCGCACATCAAAATTTATTATATAAATTTATCTCGCAAGACATAGTGTCACACATGATCATATATGAAATAATATGACTATATAAAAGTATATAAGATCATATTAAATTATTTTTACTCGGGTATTTAAAAAAAAAAAAATTAATTTGTGAATAATTAAATTATAATAATTAAATTAATTATTTAAAAATTATTATAAATTAAACCCTACATAACTGATGATTGTAACTACCCGAAATATTGGTTCTATTGGTCCAACCTTCAAGTATGACGATCAACTCAGAATCACTTTATTAGCTGTTTAGTCCATCTGTTCACACTGAAAGAATTATTGTTCATTATATCTATGAACAAATTTCATAAAACCAAATTCATAGAATCTATGAAACAATTCATTGGCTGAATAAATATTCATTAGTATTCTGAAATATTTCATAGAATTTTACTCACAGATTTTATTAAATTCATAGAAAAAATTCATAGAATTAATGAATGTCATTCATAGAAGAAAATGCCATCAATATGCCTTTTAATTTTTTTAATAATTAAAAAAACATTAAAAAAAATATCATTGCTGCCCTGACCGGGCCTCGAACCCAAGACCTACCGGCTGAAGTGGTAATTGTCGACGCCTTAGCTATCAGCGCCACCAAAGCAGAAAAATCTCGGCAACTAACGCTTGGTTTTATAACGCTTCATTTTTGTAAATAAACAAAATATTTGTTTTCTACAAACACACACACACCTTTTGGCAGAGCATTGTGACAGAGCATAGACACAAACTATCGGCGCTAGGTGTCACTCGATTAACGCAGTATTGCCATACCAAATATCGCATTTCCAATTAGATTAGTTACCATCATCGCAAATTTTTTTTAATAAAATATTACCACATGGCAACATTAACCAGTATATTTGAAAATCGAAAAGAGAAACATAACAAAATGTAAATCATTATTTAAATAAGCTACGGTGGCCTAGCTGAAGTGAGCCAACCCTGGAAAACAGAAGGTCCGGTGATCGAATCCCTGATCTTTCAATTTTTTTTTTTTTTTTATTTAGTTTTTTTAGCTTCCCGAGTAAAAAAAAATTGTATGGTAAAACATGTTATCTTATAAAATTATATATAATTTATTGGATCTGATTTTGCTAAATTTCATCCGAAAATTGGCCGCGCCAAAGTTATCTCATAACATCATATAATATATGAAGTTACAGTTTAATATTTGATTGTATGTGATTTCATCCGGAAATTGGCCGCGCCAAAGTTATCCCAAATTATCTATTATCATGATTTTGTATTAAATATTATACACTCCGCATCATAACTATAGCCGCATTGCATTTTTCGGTCTACTTAATGTTCAAGAAGTATTTTTATGAAACCTATTATGGTATATTACAGTGTTATAACAGTTCTCTTGTTTTTGTAAATTTGAGCCATCAGCTGTTTGAATTGAGAAAACGGCGACCTATAACTGTATTTCTCAGTGTTTCATAACTATAGCCGCATTTCAATAAAATCAGTTGAAATGAGTTCAAATCAAAGTTTCGTGGCCAAATTAATTTTTTTTTATGGTAAAGTTCGTGCCTCTATTAATTTTTAAATAAAATGCCACATGGTAAATTTTTAAATGAAGTCGAAAAAGGCAAAATCTTAGCCTTTTTAGAAAGTGGTCAAGGTTATCGCGAAATTGGACGAAAAATTAAGCGATCTGACAAAGTTATCCGAAATTTTGTAAAAAATAAAAGTCTTGTTATCGTTCCAGACTCCTTTAAGACTCTACTTATTGTAGAATTGGACACATTGAAGCCGCATTCATTACCAATCTGCGAAAGAGTTTTCATAGAATTGCTAGCAGCGTTAATAATACGGCGTTGATCTCTCTCAGAGGGCTTTTTTTCGACCCCCTGTTTTGTTCATCCAGTATCCACTTTTATTTTTTACAAAATTTCGGATAACTTTGTCAGATCGCCTAATTTTTCGTCCAATTTCGCGATAACTTAAACCACTTTCTAAAAAGGCTACAATTTTCACTTTTTATACCCTCCAACCACAGTATGGGGGTACACTCACTTTGTCATTCCGTGTGTAACGCATCGAAATATCGGTCTAGGATCCCATAAAGTATACATTTTATGGATCAGTGATCGATTCTAAGACATTCTAGCGATGTCCGTCCGTCCGTCTGTCCGTCTTTCCGTCTGTCCGTGTGTAGAGGACACGATACAGTCCAAAATAAAAGAGCTAGACTTCCGAAGTTTGGCACGAATATGTCTTATATTCCTAGGCAGGTTAAGTTCGGAAATGGGCAAAATCGGACCAAGGGGAAAAAAGTTCCCCCTTGGAAAACTAAACCATCCCAAGAAAAAACGCATTTTTTGCAGAGTTTTTTGTACTTTTGGTAAGCAAATGCAACATTCTTATCTCAGAAGAAGTTCAAAATCGCAAGGGGAAGGTGCCCCCTAACGTCTCCCATGAACCCCCCCCAAAAAAACGCCCCTGGATTTTTTTTTTTACATTTCGGAGGGTATAAAAGATTCGGCACAGCCGAATGTAACACTCTCATTTGTTCGACTTCATTTAAAAATTTACCACGTGGCATTTTGTTTAAAAATTAATAGAGGAACGAATTTTACCAAAAAAAAAAATTAATTTGGCCACGAAACTTTGACTTGAACTCATTTCAACTGATTTTATTGAAATGCGGCTATAGTTATGAAACACTGACAAATACAGTTATTGGTCGGCGTTTTCTCAATTCAAACAGCTGATGGCTCAAATTTATAAAAACAAGAGAACTGTTATAACACTGTAATATACCATAATAGGTTTCATAAAAATACTTCTTGAAAAAATACTACTTTAAATAAACCGAAAAATGCAATGCGGCTATAGTTATGATGCGGAGTGTATAATATGATGTAATTTCATCCGGAAATTGGCCGCGCCAAAGTTATCTTAAAATATCCAATATCATGATTTTATATTAAATTGGATATTATGTAATGTAATTTCATCCGAAATTTGGCCGCGCCAAAGTTATCTTATAATATCTGATATCTTGATTTTATAAAAAAATTATTGGACACATTTTTATCCAAAAAATGTTTCTGTTTTTAGATTTATTTTCAGATATAATAATGTCAAACTGAAAATAAATAAAAAAAAAAAAAACTTCGAACGGACGGGGATTAGAACCACAAGTCTTCCGTTTTGTAATCGCAATCTCTACCCTCTAGACCAGCGGACGTTGTTAGCAAATAACAACTTTAAAAGACTTAGTTTTAAATAAATTGATCGTATCTAATTATATCAAATTGATCTAACATATAGTAATATATGATTATATCCAATTAAATATGTTATTCACCTGTACACAATTTTCAAAAAGACTTAGAAAATTTTTGATAAAATTTGCAAAAAAAAAAAATTGGAATGACGTACAGCGATATTAGGGGCTTCCATGGTAAGCTTAAACAATAATTTTAATGTAGTGGTATGCCTTATTTCCAAGTCATAGGCTTCCAAAGTGAAATAAGACTTTGGCTTATAAATTTGAAATTTTTCTTGGAATCAGGAAATCAGAATTAGATTTGAGATCGGGTTCCAAAAATCATTGATAATTTGATAATTTAAACCAAATATATCTATTATTAACTATATAAATGCAATATAAATTTTTAAAAATGACTGCAAAAATTCAAAAAGTAAAGTTTTTTAAGTTCTAAAAAAACAAATGCATTAAAAAAGTGTTTTCTATTTAAAAAAAAAATAAAAAAAATATATTTTTTTCTGGAATCGAACTTGGGTTCGCAAAAATGATAGATAATTTTATAATAAATTAAATATAGTTATATATAACTATATAACAGCAATATAATTTTTTAAAAATGATTGCAAAATTTAAAAAAAAGAAAAATTTTTAGTTCTAAAAAAAATAAGTGCAATAAAAAAGTGTTTTCTATTTAAAAAAAATTAAAAAAAAATATTTTTTTTCTGGAATCGAACTCGGGTTCCCAAAAATTATAGATAATTTTATGATAAATCAAATATAGTTATATATAACTGTATAAAAGAAAAATATTTTTTTTTAAAATGATTGCAAAAATTCCAAAAATGAAAATTTTTTAGTTCTAAAAAAATTAAACGCAATAAAAAAGTGTTTTCTATTTAAAAAAAATAAAAAAAAAACTTTTTTTTTCTCGACTGAGCCGGGAATCGAACTCGGGTTTCCAAAAATCATATGTAATCTTATATGATACAATAAAAAGTTTTGTATAACCATATATGTTGACACACAAAAATAAATTTTGAAATACTGGCATATATAATTATATATGGCTAGTTGTTTGGTCAAAAAAATATTTTTTTTATGCATGATTATATCAAAATATATATTCCATTACATATGCGACCATTCATAAATATATATTGAGTTTAGACGAAATTTGCGTATATATAGTACCATACAAACACAGATATGTTATCGTTTAAGACACATATAATTATATCTATTATTTTTGTTGGAAATTTTTTTAGTATGGAACCATATATAATTTTAAATGGTATTATATTAGTCATATATAATTATACATAAATTGATACTGGATTTTTTGTTTAGTAAAGTCCTATACATAATTAGATAAAAAATCACGTATAATAATGTATGAAATCGGATTAAGTTTTATGTGCAACGTATGATTACATCTACCATTTATATTAATATATTATGAACAATATAATTAGATATGATTTTATATGACATCATTTAAAAAAATTGGAAAATTTCAAAATGAGATATAATTTTATACTTTGACTCATATAGTTGTATATGGTTTTATGAAAACATATAAAATAATATACATTTATATAAATTCCTTTTTACTCGGGTTGTATATTTCTTTTTGTTAGGGCAAAATTTGTTTGCATTAATTCTTTATACTTCTTTATTTAATTATTTAATTATTAAGTTTTTCAGTTTTTTCTAAATTTTTTTAGTGGTTTTTCTTTCTGAATTTTTTAATTTTTTCTGCATATATCTGCATTTTTCTGACTTATTTTGCAAATATGTGAGGGTTATTCGAAAAAAGTTTTTATTAAATAAAACATTATCATGATTTAATATTTTGGGCAAGAGTACAAAACTCTACGACATTTTTAGTAAAGTCCTATACATAATTAGATAAAAAATCACGTATAATAATGTATGAAATCGGATTAAGTTTTATGTGCAACGTATGATTACATCTACCATTTATATTAATATATTATGAACAATATAATTAGATATGATTTTATATGACATCATTTAAAAAAATTGGAAAATTTCAAAATGAGATATAATTTTATACTTTGACTCATATAGTTGTATATGGTTTTATGAAAACATATAAAATAATATACATTTATATAAATTCCTTTTTACTCGGGTTGTATATTTCTTTTTGTTAGGGCAAAATTTGTTTGCATTAATTCTTTATACTTCTTTATTTAATTATTTAATTATTAAGTTTTTCAGTTTTTTCTAAATTTTTTTAGTGGTTTTTCTTTCTGAATTTTTTAATTTTTTCTGCATATATCTGCATTTTTCTGACTTATTTTGCAAATATGTGAGGGTTATTCGAAAAAAGTTTTTATTAAATAAAACATTATCATGATTTAATATTTTGGGCAAGAGTACAAAACTCTACGACATTTTTGTTAAAATTCAGGGATTTTATTTTTTTTTAAATTTGAAAAACGAAAACGCATTAAAAAATCATTTAGATTAAAAAAAAATTAAAAAAAAAATATTTTTTTTCTTGACTTAGTCGGGAATCGAACTCAGGGTCCTCAAGAATTATATATTATCATATATGATGCAATATAGAAAGTTATATTACGATATATAAATAATATTTATTTCTAAATATTATCATAAAAAATAAATTAATCAATATTTTTAAGTTTAGTAAAAAATTAAAGCTTCTAAAACATATTTTCTTTAAAAAAAAATTAAAAAAAAACAACTTTTTTTCTTAGCTCAGCCGGGGATCGAACCCAGGGTCCCTAGGAACCATATATTAACTTATATGATGTAATATATAAAATTATATAACTATAAATAAATAATATTTATTTTTCGATTTTATCATAAAAATTTAATTATTCAATATTTTTAAGTTTAGAAAAAACAAAAAGCTTTAAAAACATATTTTCTTTTTAAAAAAATTAAAAAAAAAAATAGTTTTTTTCTGGGTTGAGCCGGGAATCGAACTCGGGGTCCCCAAGCATCATATATTATCTTATATGATCTTATATAAAGTTACACACAACTATTTAAGTTATATGCATTTTTTAAACATTTAACTTTTAAAATCCAATATGCATTTTTTTAAGTTTTAAAATACAATGGATTAAACAGATTTTTTTTTCTATTTAAAAATTTATAGAATTTATATATATTTTTTTTTACTGATTTTAGGTGCTTTGAGAATCATATATAATTATACAAGCTCTCTTGTATACTTAAATAAAAATATATATGATGCAACATTAAAAAAAAATATTGAAATACTGTCATATAAAAGTATGCATAATTATATATAAAACTAGCTATACCCGGTCCGCGTTGCTGGCCCTAAGAAAAAAACTTTTTTATATTGCATCTTAATTTAAATATAGTGTCGGACAAAATTAAAGCACGGGTCCGGGCCCAGCTAGTAACCTTTGGTTCCACCCTCAGTTAGCACTATCTATAGAGAAATCTCAACAAAATCGGTTCAGCCGTTTTTGCGTGATTACGAAACAGACAGACATAACGTTAAGTATAGTACTAAGGGGCATGTAATTTAACGCATTTTTATCGAATCTTGATAGTCTCAAGTTCCATGCTGCATCCTCGATTAGTACTATCTGTGATGCAAATTTCATTGACATCAGTTTTGTCGTTTTTGTGTGATTGCGAAAGAGGAGGAAATAACTTTTTATTTATGAAAAACGGGAGTGATATTGTAAACCCTTTTGCCGAATCGCGCTATACATATGACCTACAGTTTCCGCTCGGTTAGTTCTATTAGTAGTGACAGATTCGGCTTATCCGTTTTGCGTGATTTCACAACAGGCAGATATAACGTTCAGTATAAAACTAAGGGGCTTGTCAATTTACGCCTCTTTGTTCAATCGTGGTCAGTATAGTACTAAGGGCGTTGCAATTTTGATCCCTTTTTCCAATAACGATCTTATATGGCCTACATATGCACTTGGTTAGCACTGTATGTAGTGAAAATGTCAAGAGAATCGGTTCAGCTCTTTTTGTGTGATTGCGAAACAGGCAGACAATGTCCAGTATAGTACAAAGGGGCGTGTCATTTTACGCCCCTTTTTCCAATCGAAGTAAAACATGGCCTATAGTTCCGCACTTGGTTAATACTATCAGTGCTGAAAATTTAATTAAAATCAACAGTTTTTGCGTTATTGCGGAGCATGCAGAAATAAAATTCAATTCAATACAAAGGGGCATGGCATTTCACGCCCATTTGTCCGATCACGCTCTAATTTGGCACACAAATAGTACTTGGTCAGTACTATAGTTGGTTTAAATTTCATCGAAATCGGTCCAGCCGTTTTTTATATATAGATGTCATTAGTGGTGCAATGTAAAATTCGATTTTGCCCACCCCTCCGCCCACTGGCAAAAAAGCATGGCATTTTACGGCCATTTGTCCATAAGGGGCATGGCATTTCACGCCCATTTGTCCGATCACGCTCTAATTTGGCATATAGTTAGCACTTGGTTAGTACTATCTTTGGTTTAAATTTCATCAAAATCGGTTCATCCGTTTTTTATATATAGATGTCATTAGTGGTGCAATGTAAAAATTCGATTTTGCCACGCCCCTCCGCCCACACGCAAAAAATTAAAAATCTGACTGCACAGTGTTACTCCCTAGGCTATTCTGAATATTCCCTGAAAATTTTATCAAGATCGGTCCAGCCATTTTCGCGTCCATAAGGAACATACATATAGCCGTTTTTTGTATTATTGAAATAACTTTCAATTCAATACAAAGTTGCATGGAATTTTACGCTACTTTGTCCGATAACGCTCAAATTTGGCACATAGTGAGTACTCAGTTAGTACTATCTTTGATATAAATTTCATCAAAATCGGTCCATCCGTTTTTTATATATAGATGTCATTAGTGGTGGAATGCAAATATTGGATTTTGCCACGCCCCTCCGCCCACAGACGGAAAATCAAAAATCCTACTTGACAGTGTTACTCGCCAGGCTATTCTGAATATTCCCTGAAAATTTCATCAAGATCGGTCCAGCCGTTTTCGAGTCCATACGGAACATACATACATACATACATACCCACATACATACACACATCCATTTTTATATATATAGATATTGTGAAAGAAAAAAATATTTTTTACCTTATACAATTGTATAACATTTTATATGGCGTTACATGTGCCACCATTTAAAATTATATATAGAGTTTAAAAAAAATTGTATTTATATGGTACCTTACAAAACTATATACGGTGTCTCATAAGCCATTTATAATTATATCTTTGATAATATTAAAAAAATAAATGTTTGATGCCATGTATAGTTTTATATAACTGTATATAGAGTTATATGTGCGAACATATATAATTATATTTGAAAATTTTTTTTTCGTTTTTTAAGATGGAACCATATATAGTTTTAAATGGTTTCTTGTAAGTCATATATAATTTTAAATGGTTTCTTGTAAGTCATATATAATTATATATATAATGATATTGGATTTTTTTTAAATATGCTCGTATACGTTATTTGATATTAAGTCACATATAAATATGTATGCAATCAGATTAAGTTATATGTGTCACATATGATTATGTCTCCCACATGTATTTATATATTAATATGGTTATCATTAGATGTAATTTTATATAACTCCATTTAAAAAATTTGGGAAAACTCAATGCGAGATATAATTATGTACTTTGTTTGATATGAAAACATATTATTTCATATGGCTATATACATACATCAAATAATGTAAAATTATATGTATTCATTTTTACTCGGGTAGGAATGTAAAAATTTTTTTATGTGAAACAATTTCAGAATTTTACTATAGGAAAAATTTGAGAATTTTTTTTTAGGAAAAAAGTGAGAATTGTTCGATAGGAATAACTTGCGAATTTTTCTATAGAAAAATCCCTAAAAGTTCCCTATAGGAAAAATCTGAGAATTTTACTACATCAGAAATTTTTTATAAAAATACTTCTTTGAAAAATGTCTAAGAATCTTAAAACTTTTCTAAAGGCAAGATGTTTCTGAATGTTAGAATATTTCTATAGATATTGGTCTCAAGATATAAAAAAAAATATTTTTTAAAAATACCAGAATTTTTCTAGACAAAATATTTGGAAATTTTTTTAGACGAAAAATTTTGTTATTTTTCTAAACGAATAATTTGGGAATTTTTCTAGACAAAAAATTTATGAATTTTTCCATAGAAAAAAGTTGAGAATTTTTTTATAGGAAAAGGCTTTTAATTTTGTTAATTTTGATATGAAAAATCAATTTTCTATAGGAAAAATTTTGAGAATTTTTATATTGAATATCCGACAATTCTTCTGTGTAAAAATGGATAATAAATCATGTGAGATTTTTTTTCCAAATTTTTAAGAATCTCACAATTTTTATTAGAAAAGATGTTTTTAAATCTAAAAATTTTAAAAGTAAAATTTAAAGAAAATTTTTCTATAGGAAAAATAAGAAAAAAAAAATTTAGGTCTAGGAATTTGAGATTTTTTTATAAAAAAATATTGGTGTAACACCGAGTAATTTTTCAATTCTTTTTACCACTTGACTGTAGCTTTTTATCTTCTTGCAATAACAAAGTAAGGTTTTTCAAGCTTTTTTCTTTACATAACATTTATATTAAATGCAAATATTAACACATATTGTAAAAATTAAAATAATAAATTCCAAAAAATGATTAATATATTATATTAATATACAAATGAAATGTACTTGAGCGCCCGAATATGGAACAGTGTATAATAAGATGTAAATATATATACTATTTGTTTATTTATAGTTTAAGTATATTAAGTTTGTTTAAATAAACGTTATTAAAAAAAAAAAAAAAAAAAAAAAAAAAAAAAAAAAATGTCTTAGAATATAAGATTATTTCAATTCTTTCAAATTTCAAATCTCAGAATCTAAGACGTTTTAAAAGGAAAAGCTAAGAGCTTTATTATAAAAAAGGCTTATAATCTTAGATAGAAAATTTCAGATTTTTTACTGGCAAAAATATCACAGAATTTGTGAGGTTTAATATTAAAAAAAACAAAATTCTAGAATATAAACCTTTTCGATAGGAAAAATAGTTCTGAGAATTTTAGGAAAAATACCCAGAATCTGAGACAAGGTCATAGATTATGAGATTTTTATATTTTGAAAATTTCTTAGAATCTAAGATGTTTTCTGTAGGAAAAATGTCTGAGACTCAGACTCTTAGACTTTCTTTAAAAAAATATGCCTAAGAAGCTGAGACATTTTCATTTAAACAAATGTCTCAGAATCTAAGACATTTTTCAGAAAAATTTCTTCGATTCTCTTATAACACATGTCTCGAAAAATGCTTAAGCATCTCAGACTTTTTCTAAGCAAAAATGTCTCAGAAAACTATACTTTTTCTATAGAAAAATGTATCAAAATCTAGGAAATGTAAAAAAAAAAATCTCAGGTAGTTTCTAAGGAAGAGTTTTTCAAACCCTAAAACTTTTTGTGTTCGTGTCAATATCCTAGATATTTTCTGTAGAAAAATAGAATAAAAAAATATTTAAGAACATAAGAAGTTTTCTTTGGGGAAAAACTCACTAGATCTGTGCATTTTTTGACGATTTTTTTTTCTAAATATAGGAATTTTTCGGTGGAATAGTTGCATATATCCAAGTACATCAGAATTTGAAAATTTTTGTATAAATTTTAAAAGTTTTTCTGTCCGCTTTTTAGAACCTCAGAATTTTTCTATTGGAATAAATTAAATAAAAATAGATAAATTGGGTAAAAATGGGTAAATACCCGGGTATTTACATAAAAGGTGGGTATAAACTATTTTGCAACCAAATTTAATGAATTTTATATTAAATTTAATTAATAAAAATAAAAATGATTACAGAGCAGTTGGAAAAAAGAACTTAAGTCAATAACTATATTTTATATACATATTTATTTTTGGAACATTACATTATTAAATCGAAACAACTGTCACTGAATGTTTCATCGTCATTTTAAAGAATGTGTGATATCAGTGGAAGCGGAAGGTGTTTCCTCAAATGAATTACCAAAATCGATTTCACCCTCAGCCGGTACAATCTTTTCGGAAATATCCTTTATTGGCGAGATTCCAGTTATGTGCTATAAAACATAATTTTCCGGCATTATCAGCAGTTAATCGGTTTCGTTTTTTTGAGTGGATAAAACTTTGAGTGCTAAATGAGCGTTCAGTGGCAGCAGAAGTGCATGGAGCAGTCAATATAAGAACCGTATCAATTATGTGGACACACAAATACATTTCCACCATGTAGAAGGAGATATATCTTCTACGCAGCTCCACACAAACTTGTTGGCCCACAAATCCTCTCTAGCTTTATAGTTTTCTAGGTCCACTATTACATGTATTTTCATATTGGTAATCGTTTCATAAATAAACTCCATTGCAGATGAACTTAAATCGTGCCTTTGGGCACGATTTAGGAAACTAGCAGCCAAATGTATTGGTTTAATAGACATTTCCATCCGTTTATCAACATAAAAACAAATTCTTTGATCAACATAAAAACAAATTATTCATTTCATATGTCGTTTCAGTTAAATGACAGACAGAGCTTGCCATATATTGTATTTCAAATGTTTTTTATAAATACCCAAATAAATTCCCAAAAAAGGTATTTATCTTTTATTTACCCATGCCTCAGGTAAATACCGGGTAGAATCCCATCTCTATCTCAGAATCATAAACTTTCTCTTTAATTTGAAAATGTTTCTATAGAAAAAATCATAATAAACAATAGTTGAACACTAAAAATCTAAAATAATGATTCAAATCCTACTTGAGGTTCCTTGAAAAAAAATTTTGAAAAAAAAACAAATGTCCCCCCCCCCCCCCAAACTCAAGAGCTGGATCAGCGCCTGGTTTCGACTCATACTCAGTCACGCTCACGCAAACAATGGAATCACTCACTTATAACTTACGCTCACGCGTGAGTCTCACTAAAAGTTAATAACGATGAGCCATGTCGAAGGATAAGAAAGATAACCGAATACGGATATTCTTCACAGGAGGAATCCCGACCTTTATTTGAAGTTCACAACATCAACAAAACTTTGCTTATCTTTACGAACGCGTGGATTTGTTAAAGTGACAAAAAGTACTAAAAATACCGAAAATCCCGGGATCCAGAAATCGGGATCCCGAAAACTTTTCTTCCATCCCGAATCCCTAGATTCAGAAAAACCAATCCCGATTGGAAGCCCTAGTTTACACTAACCTAAAGTTAAGTCAACTATATTTAAACGTTTCCATTGGTGTGTATGATTAACACAATTTTGATGCCAATACATATTACGTATACGCATCACTATTTCAATTTCAATATAAATGTTTCTTTAATCACATTTTAATTAATTTTTTTAGAAAAAAGTCATTCGTCCGAATTGGACCAAACCTTTTTCAATTCTTATTAAAAACAATAAAGGATAATTCGAAAAAAAAAATTAAAAATTTAACCCGTTGCAAGAGGAGTATGTTAAAATTCTATTAACTAAAGAGGACAATAAATTTAAAAAATTTGAAAAATTCAGAACAATTTTTCAAAAATAAGAACCGTTCAGATAACCAAAGGAAAATTCTTGAAAGTTTATTAAAAATATAATAATTCTTATATTAAGAAAAAATCAGGAAAATTATGAGAAATTCGAAAAAATTTTAATGTTTAATAAGGTAAGTATAGGCTAAAGTAAGGAGTTATGGTGCTGGATTGATGATTTTTGTTTGGAATGATACTCAAATTAATGGGTGCGGTAAGCGGTAAAGAAAAATATCTGAGAATCTGAGACTTTTTTTATACCCTGCAAAAAACTCATTACCACTTTCCAGTGGAGTGCTTTAAAACTATAACAAATGTAATGAAATAAAACAATAATAACAAAAAACACAAGACAAAAATACACAAATATTCTTTTCTACTCACAAATTCATAGATATTCAGCCCTTAACTCATTACCTATCGCGAAACCTCCATACTAAAGTAAGTAGATTTTCAGTAGATAAGAACTACATCACGGAAGTAGTTGGAAGTTGTTTAAAATCTCGGAGTACTTCTTATCTGTTGAATATCTTCATACTTTTGTATGGGAGTGTCGCGGAAGGTAATGAGTTAAGAGCTGAATATCAACTTTTTATGGAGTATTTTTGTTATTTTTGTTGTATTTTTTTTTTGTTATTTTTGTTGTATTTTATTACATTTATTATAGTTTTAAAGCACTCCAAATAGAAGTACTCCGCAATCTTTTTGCTGTGTAGTTTATGAATGATATTTTAAATTTTCCTGAATTTTTCGTGAATCACGCGTGAGTGTGAGTGATTTTCATTCCAATCACGTGATTGTGAGTGAGCATGAGTTGAAAAAAATCTGAGTGAGTGATTAGTGAGTGAGTCATTTATTTTTTGCGTTAGATTGCCTAAACAGTGTCCCATTGACGTCTCTAGCAGAATACCTTAGGGAATCGGGGTGGTTTGAGAGGTAGAACTTTGTATATCAGAAGAGTAGGGAGACAACTTTAGGGGAATCACAATGGGCCTTATGGCCTCCGAGTGAATTCGCCAAATCGGCGGACGCCCATCCGTGATTTGATTTGCCCAATTTTTTTTTTTTTTTCATTCCTTGTATAAAAAATATTTTTTAGTTTTTTTTTTGTAAGAAAATTTTATTGCGTGAGTAGATTTTGCGTGGCTCACGCGTGAGTGTAATTTAATCTTGCGTGAGTCACGCGTGAGCGTGAGTAATTTTTTTATTACTCACGTGAATAGTGAGTGAGCGTGAGTAAAAAACAGTTTGCGTGAGTGATTAGAGAGTGATTCGATTATTGTTTGCGTGAGCGTTAGTGAGTGTGAGTCAAAATCCACTCACGCGCCCATCTCTACCTCCAACCACAGTATGGGGGTATACTCACTTTGTCATTCCGTTTGTAACGCATCGAAATATCGGTTGGGGACCCCATAAAGTATATATTTTATTGATCCATGATCGATTCTAAGATATTCTAGCGATGTCCGTCCGTCTGTCTGACCGTCTGTCCGTCTGTAGTTAACACGATACAGTCCAAAATAACTGAGCTAGACCCCTCAAGTTTGGCATAAATATGTCTTATGGTCTTAGGCAGGTCAAGTTCGGAAATGGACCAAATCGGACCCGGGGGAAAAAAGTTCCCCCTTGAAGAACTAAACCAACCTCTTTAAAATGCTAATTTTTTTGACGTTTTTTGTATTTTTGTGAACCAAATGATACATTTCTATGTTCGTAGAAGTTCATAGTCCTGCGCTTGCATCCAGGGGATTAGAAAATTTTGCGTTTTTGCCCGCCCCTCTTTTGAGGGCGTGGATAAAAAAAATAATTTAAATAATTATAAAACTATAATACTTTAGTGCACAAAGCAGACAAAAATGAACTTGTAAACATATACTGCGAGGGCCAAGGAGTCACCCCAGCTCCGTCACCGACCCCTCCCTCTGCCTTGCCCCCTCCCCTTAAAACAACGCCCCTGTCAAATTTTTTTTTTTTTAATTTTTTTACATGTTGGAGGGTATAATAGATTCGGCACAACCTAATTTAACACTCTCACTTGTTTTACATGTTTTTTGGTTTTTGTTAAATAAATAAAACATTTGGTATATTTATCGCAACGGGAAGGTGGTCCCATTGTCTCCCACTGACCCCATCACCCCACACCCCCACCTCAAAAAAAAACGCACCTGACAATTTTTTTTTTAATTTTTTTACATTTTGGAGGGTATAAAAGATTCGAATTTAAGACTCTCACTTGTTTTTATTTTATTTTAATTGCATTTAAGGAATGTTAAAAATTTCCAATCAAAATAAGAGTTAAATTTTATTTGAATGTAAAAATTAAAAAAAAATATTTAGCCCTATAGAACTACATCCTTTGAAATTGTAATTTAAAACAAATTTAAAAAATTTCTCAAAGAAATATGAAAAATCAGCAAATTTCAGGATAATTAAAAAAAAATATTGAAACATCTTTAACGTTGCAAGAAAATCCAGAAATTAAGTAAAAATGCCTGCAAATTTTGTACTTTTGCCCAAAACATTAAATCATGATAATGTTTTGCGGAAGATTTGGGTGTACTTGCCAAAGCAAAGTTTTTTTAGAAAAAAATAATGCTATATTACTTTGCTATTCCATGCAAAACGAATTGAACCCCATTAAAAATGCCTGCGAATTTTGTACTCTTGCCCAAAACATTAAATCATGATAATGTTTTGCGGAAGCTTTGGGTGTACTTGCCAAAGCAAAGTTTTTTATAGAAAAAATAATGTTATATTACTTTGCTATTCCATTCAAAACGAAATGAAATATCAGTCTTGGACCCCATTAGAAAACCAAAAGAGCTGTACATTTCGTAAGTAAGTGCAAAAATAAGTGCAAAAAAGTGTTTTTACATTTTGGAGAGTATAAAAGATTCGGCACCAAAGAATATAACACTCTCACTTGTTTTATGTACATTTGATAAACAAATGGAACATTTTTATGCGAATAGCTTAGACTTGGTGAAAAAGTAGTTTTGGTAAAAAAAAAATGTTTTTTTTCACGAAAAACTAAATTATGTTAAAAAATATTAATGAACCCAAAAGTTTTGGTGAAAAAAAATTTTGATGAAACAAAAGTTTTTGATGAATTTTTTTGATGATAAGAAAAATTTTTTGAGGTATAAAAAAAATTTATGAAAAAACAAATTTTTGGTGAGAAAAAAAATTGATAAAAAAAAATAAAATATTTGATGAAAAAAAAAAAATAGTGAAAAAAAGTTTGATGAAAAAAAAGGATAAAAAAAAAAATTTATGAAAAAAATTATGATGAAAAAAAAAAATGCATGAACCCGGTGAAAAATGTTCGTATATGGAAACATATACGAGGATATATGGCTACATATATGAAGATATTTAACCATATATTAACCATATATGGACATTAGGGTGGGGCGATTAGTAAGGAAGGAAAAAAATCTTAATGGGCGCTTCGCGTTTCTGATTCTTGGGATTGTACTAAGCAAAAAAGACAACTAGACCATAGGTCTACGTTGAAAATCGAGCCTCCCGATTTTGACTTGAAGTTTTTTCTCAGACTTTATTTTTTTTGGAAAATTTGCAAATTTTCTTGGGCTCATATTTCGTAAACTATTTGAAATTTTGAATTATTTTTTAAAGTAAAGTTGTAGCTATTGTCTCGGGCTACAATTTCTCTGAAAATATTACTTAGAAAAAACTTCGTTTTCATAGTCAAAAAGTCGAAAATGTAGAAAATTCACCACTTTTAGTAATTTTTTTTGGATATTTTGGCCTATAACAGCCAAACTATTGAGATTTTCGATCCAATACTCAGACAAAAATTGTAGCCAAGATAATAGTTAAGAACTCTCTGGTACATCGCAAAAGCATTAGAATGTTCCTTCAGGCAGTTTTGGCCTTGTGAAAGTGTAATTTTTTGTGAAAATATTGATAAATTACCATTGTCAGTTGTTCACAGCGCAAAATCATAAAAATGTTCTATTTCATATTTTTATTCTATTTATTTATTTATTTATTTTATTCTATTTATATTATTTCTTATTTTTTATTCTTGTATTGTTTTAAGTTCATTTAACGAATTTTTGTTAGTTTATTGTAAACGATCATCAGAGACTTTATAATATAGAGATAAAACAAATTTAGTTCTTCTACTGGCTCCTAAAGAGCGCCAGACTTTAATATCAGCTCAAGAATATTACTAATATTTTCTATTGTAAAAATATCATTTCTATAAAAGTAATGTCTCAGAATCTGAGTATTTTTCAGAATCTCAGACTTTTTCTTTAGGAAAAATGCCTCAGAATCTGAGGCTTTTTCTTTATGAAAAATTTTTCAGAATCTGTCAATTTCCTATAGGCAAAATGTCTCAGAATCTGAGACTTTTTCTATAGGAAAAGTGATTAAGCATCTGAGACTTTTTCGATAGGAAAAATGTCTCAGAATCTAAGAAATTTTATGGATAAAAAAAGTGGAAAAAATAAGAAATAGAAAATTTTTTTGATTTTGCGCTATGAACAACTGAAAATGGTAATTTATCAATATTTTCACAAAAAATTTGCACTTTCACAAGGCCAAAACAGCCTGAAGGAGCGTTCTAATGCTTTTGCGATGTACTAGAGAGTTCTTAACTATTGTCTTGGCTACAATTTTTGTCTTAGTATTGGGTCGAAAATCTCAATGGTTTGGCTGTTATAGGCCAAAATATCCAAAAAAAAATTACAAAAAGTGGTTAATTTTCTACATTTTCGACTTTTTGACCATGAAACCGAAGTTTTTTTAAAGTAATAAGTTCAGAGAAATTGTAGCCCGAGACAAAGGCTACAACTTTACTTTTGAAAATAAGTCAAAATTTCAAATAGTTTACGAAATATGAGCCCAAGAAAATTTGCAAATTTTCCAAAAAAATAAAGTCTGAGAAAAAACTTCAAGTCAAAATCGGGAGGCTCGATTTTCACCGTAGACGCATGGTCTAGTTGACTTTTTTGCTCAGTACAATCCCAAGAATCAGAAACACGAAGCGCCCATTAAGATGTTCAAATCGCCCCACCCTAATGGACATATATGTACATATGAGGCATTCCACACCAAATGTTCAGCAAAAAAAAAGTTGTGTCGTGTCAATATGAAATCATTTGCAAAATATTCGCTCTTAGGGTACTATTAAATAACAAAAATAAAATTTAATATTTATGAAAATTAAATGAAACACAGTAAAGTCTTTAAGACAAAAGTTTTTTATAGATTTTTGTATGGGCTATCGATTAAAAAAATAAAAATTGGAAAATTTTCAGAAGAAGTTCTGAAATTTTCAAATTTAAGCTTAAACTTTATTTATCAAAAAACATGCCGCATTTTTTTTTTTTAATTTTTTCAAAAAAAGTTAAAGTGTTTTTCTATCTGTTCTGAAATTTTCAGAGATGTGTTTTGCCTTGTTTTCTAGAAATCAAATTTCAAATATTGCAATGCGCAAATTTTATACAATAATGGTGTATATAACGTGTGAGTATGGGTAATAAAAATACTTAAACAATATTTAAAATAGAGATGGGATCGTAAATGAGTTCTTAATAACGATTACGCACGCTCATGAAAGAAAAAAATTAGTCACGCACGATATTTTATTTTGTTCACGCTCATTCACGCACACGTGAGTAGAAAAAAATAAGTCACGGTCACGATGTTCACGTGAGCGTGAGTAAAATAAAATAACGTGCTTGAATATTTTTTTTTCTTTTATTAGCGTGCGTGATCGTAAATAAAAACTCACTCACGCTCCCATCGTCTCTTAAAATATTTTTTAAGTATTGATATTACTCATACGCAACCCTTTTATACACCATTATTGTATAAAATTAGCATATTGCAATCATTGGCGGGGGGGTGAAATAAAGCCATAGGCAATAAGGCCATATGGCCTTATTTCTCAATTCAATGGGAAATAAGGCCATATGGCTTTATTACCAACACGATTGAGCAATAAAGTCATATTGATTTTGCAACCAAAGTGGAAATAAAGCAATATCAGTTGAAAATGTGGAAATATATTTCCCCGTAAATCCTGTTAACCAAAAAAAAAAAAATATTTAGCGAAGCCGCTAAATTAATTTATGGAGTTTGTAATCCCTAGAAAAAAAAATTTTTTTTGACTATCTTTAAATTAAAAAACCACATATACCAGGAACCTCGGAACTTTGAGGGGTCTAGAGGCACCAATTTTTTATTGGCAGGGTTTTTTGTTTAACAAAACAAGTTTTTCTGTGTAGCCGGCCTTCGGCCGGGCTAAGGGATTACATAATCCATGCATTAAACCCACCCTCTCCGCAAAGTAAAGTTTTCTAGGGTAGCAGGCCTTTGCGCTATCAAATTTGTTATGCCTCAAAAAGCCTGATAACCAAAATAGCTTTGGTTTGCAGAGGGGGTGGGTTTAATGCATGGAGTATGTAATCCCTAAGCCCGGCCGAAGGCCGGCTTCGCAGAAAACCATTATTACAAAAACACAAATCATAGAAGTCGTAAGTACGACATTTCGCCCAAATAAAATATTTCGGATTTTTTGACAATTTTGTTTTGCGAGAAGTAACATTTGGGGGGGTGAAATGAAGCCATAGGCAATAAGGCCATATGGCCTTATTTCCCAAAGAGTTGAGAAATAAGGCCATATGGCGTTATTACCAACCACTGCACGGTGGGCAATTCCGGCCAAAAATCAATAACTTCTTTATTTCTGCGTGTTAATAGCTGAAATTTAATATTCGAATTAAGAATAACATATCTGATACCTTTCCCAAATGTTGGACCTACAAATACAGTGGTTGGCCAAATAATCATGGACGTCCCAAATGTACCAACATGACTGCATATAAACAGCAATAATTTTATATCCGAATTAAGAATAATATGTCTGATCTATTTTCAAAACGTTGGACACACAAATATAGTGGTTGGCCAACTAAGCATGGACGTTTCAAATGTATCAAACTAATTAAGATGGGGGTTGGAACTAAAAAAAAAACAGCCTTAGTGTTAGAAATTTTTTAAAAAAATAGATACACAATACTTTTTAATTCTGTTTTTTTATTTGAAATATTAACAATCGTAATATTTTTAAAAGTTTAAAAGGCAAAGAATTGCCAGGCTTTTCAGTTAATTGTGGGTTGCGTTTTTTTAAGGACAAAATTTTGATGACATTTTTTTTTTGATTTGTAGATTATTTAATTTTCTAATACTTATCGTGGCCATTTTTTTAAAATTTTACCTAACTAATATTTGAATGAAAGAAGAAATTTAAATTTTTCTATTTTTTGACTTTACGTTAGCATATCTTCAACAAAAATCAATTTTTCTTCCAAAAAAATGGCCACGTTAAGTGCTAGAAAATTTAATTATCTACAAATCAAAAATAAATTCATCAAAATCGGTTTAGTAGTTTTTGCTGCAAAAATGCTGCCAATTTTTCCCTTCAAAAAAAATAAAAAAACAACACACGATTGACTGGCAACCCTGAAAATTCTAGTTGACCAATTTTTGTGTTATGAAATTTTTAAAAATACTAAAATTCTCTTTCTTTCAAATGAAAAAAATATAATTAAATAATATTGCGTATTTATTTGTTTAGCTGTTTAAAAATTGCTAACATTAATGCTGTTTTTTAGTTCCAACCCCCCTTAAACCACATTTTTTTTTATTTCGTCTTTTTCTAACGCAAATCAATGGATTTTTAGTATAATTGTTAGTATCTCTTCACATTCCCTATTATGGTGGAGTTTGTAGGTTTAAAAAAGTCAACCATTTGTAAAAAAATGAGTCCACTAAAAATGCTCTGGTTTAAAGAATCGGTAAAAGTAGGGGCTGAAATTTAAAATACTTACTTTTAATAGTTGAAAGTACAAACTCCTTTTTATAGCTAACCTCTAATAGCCTCTAATTGATTTTTATGGTCTTTCAAAATTTATTTTTTTTAGAGTTTTTTTTTTAATTTTTATCTAATTTTCATACACATCACTTTAAGTCAAAAACGCACACAAAATCTGCAAAAACCACATGGAATGATTATTTACTATAGGAATTTAAAAACCATGTGCGAACTTATAAAAATAATGTGAAGGAAAATGCATAGCCAACTTTTATTGAAAATTAAAATATACGTTTTAAAAAAAGCTGAAATAAGAAGCCAAAAATACTCAACTTTGAACCACTTTGGGCAATAATATAGTGTTACAAGGCCCAAAAAAAGATTTAAGTTGTATGTTTTGAAGTATTAGCTATAATATAGCATACAAATTTCATCAAGATTAAAAAAAAAAATAAAATGATTTTTGGCCGGAATTGACCACCGTGCACTGTTGGAAATAAAGCCATATATGGTTTTATTACTCATTTAAAAATTTTTTAAAAATGTTCATCATTATTTTGCGGAGAGTGTGGAAATATATTTCCACGTAAATCCTTTTATCAAAAAAAAATGCCGCAGAGTTTTGTACTCTTGCCCAAAATATTAAATCATGATAATGTTTTATTCAATAAAAAGTTGTTACGAATAAACATCACATATTTCCAAAAACGATATTTTCTCAGAAAAAAATAACTCCAAGAAATTTCTTAAATACACTTGCAGGATTTATTCAATATTCAGAAAAAAAAATTAAAAACTAAGAAAAAATCCAGACAAAACAAAAAATTAGTCAAAAAAATGCAGATAAATTCAGAAAAATCACAAAATTTAAAACAAAAACTACTGGAAAATTTAGAGAAACCTGAATATGTAACATTTTAACTGATTTATAAGATTCTAATTATTTTTTTTTATTATTTTAATAAGCTTTTATTTATTCCTTTTTTTTATTCAAATCAAATAGTCTTTTAATTTTAAATTATACTTAACAATGACCAATACTTAAAACAATACCTTTTTCTAACTTTTTTTATAATTTATTAAAAAAAAGTATAAAGGTTTAAAAAAAATTTGGTCTTAACAAAAAAAAAATAAACAAGCTAAAAAAAACGAAATTTAAAAAAATAAGTTGACTGATCACGGAGACGATCCCCGGACCCACTGTTTCCGAGTCTGACACACTTCAGCTAGGCTACCGCATAATATTTAAATGCCAACATAAACAGTGTTTTGTTCTTGCTTGTGGTTATCCGACAATATTACAGATACATACTACAAAATAGAGATGGGCGCGTGAGTGAATTTTGACTTACTCACGCACACGAAATAAAAGTATACCTCACTTACAAAATTGTTTTTTCTGCTTACGTTTACGCACGCTCACGTGAGTAGGTAAAATTTTTGTCACGCTCACGAAATAATCGCGCTTACAAAGACTCACGAAAATAAAATAAACTAAGGTGCCTATTCACAAAAAAAGTCATAACTCAATTTTTTCCATGTGGTTGTTGTAAACAATCACAAAAAAATTCAAATTTTGTTTGAAAATTTCAAAAAAATAAAGACCTGCTACCCACATCGTCTCAATATTGACAAATAATTTTAAATTTTGAGACTTTTTGTAATTGTTTTTACAACAAACACAGGGAATATGAGGTTTCAAAATAATAAAATTAGTCATAACCAGTCATAACTGAGAATAGGCCTGTAAATTTTATTTGACTTTATGTCAAATTCTTGTACAAAAGGTATTTAATTTCCTAAAATTAATCATAAAAGCTTATTTTAATCACAATTTTGTATTAGTTACCCTTTAAATTCAATATGATGACGATTTTCTTACTACACCATTTACAGATGTAATTCGAAAAAGATCAATTGTAATTTGAAGATCCTATTTGTAATTCGAAGATTCCATTTGTAATTCGAAGATTCCATTTGTAATTCGAAGATTCCATTTGTAATTAGAATACTCCAATTGTAATTCGAATATTCCATTTGTAATTCGAAGACTCCAATTGTAATTCGTAAATGATCAATTGTAATTCGTAAAAGATCAATTGTAATTCGTAAAAGATCAATTATAATTCGTAAAAGATCAATTGTAATTCGTAAAAGATCAATTGTAATTCGAAAAAGATCAATTGTAATTCGTAAAAGATCAATTGTAATTCGTAAAAGATCAATTGTAATTCGAAGATTCCAATTGTAATTCGTAAAAGATCAATTGTAATTCGAAAAAGATCAATTGTAATTCGAAGATTCCAATTGTAATTCGTAAAAGATCAATTGTAATTCGAAAAGATCAATTGTAATTCGTAACAGATCATTTGTAATTCGAAAAAGATCAATTGTAATTCGTAAAAGATCAATTGTAATTCGTAAAAGATCAATTGTAATTCGAAGATTCCAATTGTAATTCGTAAAAAACATCAACTGAATTTCCATGGATAATTTACGAATTACAATTGGAATCTTCGAATAACAATTGATCTTTTACGAATTACAATTGATCTTTTACGAATTACAATTGATCTTTTTAACATGATAATGTTTTTAGGCTGGGGTCTAATTTTAAAAAAGTTGCAGGACGCCACCTCAGTTTGACTATATAAGCTAACGATCAAACAAAAAAGAAAATAAGAATTATAGTTTTCATTTTATTGCAACAGTAAACTTCGACAATAATTTAAAATTAATAAATAAAATTAAAAAAACATAGTTCTGGTAGTGACACCTAGCGGCGCTAGGTGTCACCCGATTAACGCAGTATTGCCATACCAAATATCGCATTTCCAATTAGATTTGTTACCATCATCGCAAATTTTTTCCAATCAAATATTACCACATGGCAATACTAACCAGTATATTTGAAAATCGAATATGTATCTACAAGCAAGAGAAATATACCAAATTGAAATCGTTATTTAAACAAGCTACGGTGGCCTTGCTGAAGTGTGCCAGACTGGAAAACAGAAGGTTCGCTGATCGAATCCCTGATCTCTCAACTTATTTTTTTATTTTTTTTATTTAGTTTTTTCTTTTTGTTAGGGAAAAATTTATTTGCATTAATTCTTTATACTTTTTTATTTAATTATAAATAAAAAAAAAAAATTATATATTCAGATTTTTCTAAATTTTCTAGTCGTTTTACTTTCTGAATTTTGTGATTTTTTCGGAATATATCTGCATTTTTCAGACTTATTTTTTGTATTTTCTTTTTTGTTCTTACACTCAAAATAATAACTCTGTAAAATACATTGTTAAATGACTGTAATCACAATTCAACAGATGTTTGACAGAGTTTTCTGTCAAAATACAGATTTAAAGAAAATACTTTGAATTTTTTGTGACAAAAAACAAAGTTTTATCTGTTATATTACTTTTAACCTTGTAATCTTTATTTTACAGATAATTAACAAATATTTCTGCAAAAATACAGATTTTAGCAAAATTCTTTGTATTTTTTGTAACCAAAAACTAAGTTTTGTCAGTATTTTAAACATTAATTTCACAGAAAACTTAAAAAAGAAAATTCTAGAATAAACTGCATTTAAGTACAGAGTTTTTTGTATAAAATTTTGGTTGCATCAAATATATTTTACAAATATATGTAAATAAACAGAGTTTTTATTTGCTAAATGGTGCTTTATTTAACCAATATTTTACTTAAGACTCTGTAAATTAACAGTTTTTTGTCCAAAACATTTTACAGAGTTTTATAGTAAAAAACAGAGTTTTTTTCTGTCAAAAGAGGCTAATATTTAACCAATATTTTACTATAAAGTCTGTAAATTAACAGTTTTTTTTTAAAGAGTTTTTTAATAAAATTACCAAGTAATGTTGCTAGCTGGAAAAGTACGGTGAACTCTGTTAAATTAGCAGAGTTTTTCTGTAATTTACTAGAGTTATTATTAACATGATAATGTTTTTAGGCTGGTGTCTAATTTTAAAAAAGTTGCAGGACGCCACCTCAGTTTGACTATATAAGCTAACAATTAACGAAAAAGAAAACAAGAATTACTATTTTCATTTTCTTAAAACCAAAACTTTTAATAACTTGGGTTTGTAACTTGGATAATAATTCACCTCGTGGTGAATAAAACCGTTTTTCACCAGCTGGTGAATAAAAAGTAACATAATTATTTATCAACAAAAAAACATTTTTTTTTCATCAAATTTTTTTTTTTCATCAAATTTTTTTTTTCATCAATTTTTTTTTTTTCATAATTTTTTTTTTTATAAAATTTTTGTTTTTTTTTCTTCAATTTTTTTTCAAAATTTTTTTTTCATCAATTTTTTTTTCAAAATTTTTTTTTTTCATCAAATTTTTTTTTTCATAAATTTTTTTTTCATCAATTTTTTTTTTCATCAAATTTTTTTTTTTCATCAATTTTATTTTTTCATCAATTTTTTTTTTCATCAAAAATTTTTTTTTCTATCAAAATTTTTTTCCTCCATTTTTTTTTCATCAATTTTTTTTTTCATGAAAATTTTTTTTTTATCAATTTTTTTTTATCAAATTTTTTTTTCATCAATTTTTTTTTCATCAAATTTTTTTTTTCATCAAAATATTTTTTTTCATAAATTTTTTTTTATCATATTTTTTTTCATCAATTTTCTTTTCATAAAATTTTTTTTATCAATTTTTTTCTCACCAAAAATTTTTGTTTTTCATATTTTTTTTTCATCAATTTTTTTTACATCAAAAAATTTTTCTTTTCATTAAAAAAAAATTCATCAAAAACTTTTTTCATCAATTTTTTTTTTCACCAAAAATTTTGGGTTCATTAAATTTTTTTTAACATAATTTTGTTTTTCGTGTAAAAAAAATATTTTTTTTTACCAAAAAGTCTAAGCTTTTCGCATAAAAATTTTCCATTTGTTTATCAAATGTACATAAAACAAGTAAGAGTGTTATATTCTTTGGTGCCGAATCATTTATACTCTCAAAAATGTAAAAACACTTTTTTGCACTCACTTACGAAATGTACAGCTCCTTTGGTTTTTAACATGATAATGTTTTTAGGCTGGGGTCTAATTTTAAAAAAGTTGCAGGACGCCACCTCAGTTTGACTATATAAGCTAACGATTCAACAAAAAAGAAAATGAGAATTACATTTTTCATTTTATTACAACCTTAAACTTCGACAATAATTTAAAATAAATAAATAAAATAAAAAAAATAGTTCTTGTAGCGACACCTAGCGCCGTTATTCTATTAACGCAGTATTGCCATACCAAATATCGCATTTCCAATTAGATAAGTTACCAACATCGCAAATTTTTTCCAATAAAATATTACCACATCGCAAAACTAGCCAGTATATTTGAAAAAAGCTACAGTGGCCTTGCTGAAGTGAGCCAGACTGGAAAACAGAAGGTGGGTGATCGAATCCGTGATTTGTCAATTTTTTTTTTTTTTTAACATGGTAATGTTTTAAGGGTGTCGTACTTAGATGACTTAGCATTAACCAGACCTTCGAAAATTGAATTCAACGCATTATTATAAAAATTTTAAGAAATGAATTAATTTGTGTCCAAATCGGTTCTTTGAATTTAATCTTTATTAAAAAAAAAAAAAAACAATTAATTTTGTGAATAATTAAATTATAATAATTAAATTAATTATTTAAAAATTATTATAAATTAAACCCTACATAACTGATGATTGTAACTACCCGAAATATTGGTTCTATTGGTCCAACCTTCAAGTATGACGATCAACTCAGAATCACTTTATTAGTGGTTAGGTCCATCTGTTCACACTGAAAGAATTATTGTTCATTATATCTATGAACAAATTTCATAAAACCAAATTCATAGAATCTATGAAACAATTCATTGGCTGAATGAATATGCATTAGTATTCTGAAATATTTCATAGAATTTTACTCATAGATTTTATTAAATTCATAGAAAAAATTCATAGAATTAATGAATGTCATTCATTGAAGAAAATGCCATCAATATGCCTTTTAATTTTTTTAATAATTAAAATAATGTTACAATAATTAAAATAGTTGAATAAATTTATTAAAAAAATAAAAAAAAAAATAAAAAAACATTAAAAAAAAATATCATTGCTGCCCTGACCGGGGCTCGAACCCAAGATCTACCGGCTGAAGTGATAATTGTCGACGCTTTAGCTATCAGCGCCACCAAAGAAGAAAAATCTCGCCAACTAACGCTTGGTTTTATAACGCTTCATTTTTGTAAATAAATAAAATATTTGTTTTCTACAAACACACACACAGCTTTTGGCAGAGCATAGACACAAACTATCGGCGCTAGGTGTCACTCGATTAACGCAGTATTGCCATAACAAATATCGCATTTCCAATTAGATTAGTTACCATCATCGCAAATTTTTTTCAATAAAATATTACCACATGGCAACATTAACCAGTATATTTGAAAATCGAAAAGAGACACATAACAACATGTAAATCGTTATTTAAATAAGCTACGGTGGCCTAGCTGAAGTGAGCCAGACTGGAAAACAGAAGGTCCGGTGATCGAATCCTTGATCTTTCAACTTTTTTTTTTATTTAGTTTTTTTTAGCTTGTACATTTCTTTTTGTTAGGGCAAAATTTGTTTGCATTAATTTTTTATACTTCTTTATTTAATTATAAAGTTTTTCAGTTTTTTCTAAATTTTTTTAGTTGTTTTTCTTTCTGAATTTTGTAATTTTTTTCTGAATATATCTGCATTTTTCTGACTTATTTTTTCCATTTTCTTCATTTGTTCTTAGTTTTCCAAATTTTTTGTGAATATTGAATAAATTTGAGAAATTTCTTGGAGTTTTTTTTTCTGAATATTTTTTTAACCCTTACATATTTTTTTGGAAATATGTGAGGGTTATTCGTAAAAAGTTTTTATTAAATAAAACATTATCATGATTTAATATTTTGGGCAAGAGTACAAAACTCTGCGGCATTTTCGAATTACAATTGATCTTTTACGAATTACAATTGATCATTTTCGAATTACAATTGATCTTTTACGAATTACAATTGATCTTTTTAGAATTACAATTGATCTTTTTCGAATTAAAATTGATCTTTTTCAAATTACAATTGATCTTTTTCGAATTACAATTGATCTTTTACGAATTACAATTAATCTTTTACGAATTACAATTGATCTTTTTCGAATTACAATTGATCTTTTACGAATTACAATTGATCTTTTTCGAATTACAATTGATCTTTTTCGAATTACAATTGATCTTTTTAGAATTACAATTGATCTTTTACGAATTACAATTGGAATCTTCGAATTACAATTGATCTTTTTCGAATTACAATTGATCTTTTACGAATTACTATTGATCTTTTACGAATTACAATTGATCTTTTTCGAATTAAAATTGATCTTTTTCAAATTACAATTGATCTTTTTCGAATTACACTTGATCTTTTACGAATTACAATTGATCTTTTACGAATTACAATTGATCTTTTTCGAATTACAATTGATCTTTTTCGAATAACAATTGATCTTTTTCGAATTACAATTGATCTTTTACGAATTACAATTAAACTTTTTCGAATTACAATTGATCTTTTTCGAATTTTACGAATTACAATTGATCTTTTACGAATTACAATTGATCTTTTACGAATTACAATTGATCTTTTTCGAATTACAATTGATCTTTTACGAATTACAATTGGAATCTTCGAATTACAATTGATCTTTTTTTAATTACAATTGATCTTTTACGAATTACAATTGGAATCTTCGAATTACAATTGATCTTTTACGAATTACAATTGATCTTTTACGAATTACAATTGATCTTGGTTGATAATTGATAAATGGTGTAGTTTTCTGTTTTAGAGAGCACACAACAATCACGCAAACTGACGAAGCCAAAATTACTCACGCAATCTCACGCAAGAAATTTTTTTTTAATCAAGCGTAAATTTCACTCATGATCACGCGTAATCACGTGTCACGTTCGCATCTCTACTACAAAAAACGAATACTTATAAAATTTCCGCCAGGCGGCGCTTTTTATGTTGTTCTTGCTTGTAGATATTCTATTTTCAAATATACTGGTTAGTTTTGCGATGATGGTAACTAATCTAATTGGAAATGCGATATTTGGTATGGCAATACTGCGTTAATCAAGTAGCAGCGCCTAGAACTATGTGTTTTTTTTATTTTATTTATTAATTTTAAATAATTATCGAAGTTAAAGGTTGTAATAAAATGAAAACTGTAATTCTCATTTTCTTTTTTGTGTAATCGTTAGCTTATATAGTCAAACTGAGGTGGCGTCCTGCACCTTTTTTTAAATTAGACCCCAGCCTAAAAACATTATCATGTTAAAAAAATTATTTAGCGAAACCGCTAAATTAATGTATGGAGTTTGAAATGGCGTACGGACATAGCGCCCAAGGTCTTATCGCCCAAAACCGCAAATGTCATATCGCCCAAGCTGCGACATATAGCCCAAAATGATAGGTCTAAAAATGTTATTTCTCGCAAAACAAAATTGTCAAAAAATCCCAAATATTTTTTTCGGGCGAAATGTCGAAATTAAGTCTTCTATGATTTGTGTTTTTGTAATAAAGGTTTTCTGCGTAGCCGGCCTTCGGCCGGGCTTAGGGATTACATACTCCATGCATTAAACCCACCCTCTCTGCAAACCAAAGCTATTATGGTTATCAGGCCTTTTTGAGGCATAACAAATTTGATAGCGTAAAGGCCTGCTACCCCAGAAAACTTTACTTTGCGGAGAGGGTGGGTTTAATGCATGGATTTTGTAATCCCTAAGCCCGGCCGAAGGCCGGCTACACAGAAAAACTTTTTTTGTTAAACAATCTTTAAATTAAAAACCCTGCCAATAAAAAATTGGTGCCTCTAGACCCCTCTAAGTTCCGAGGTTCCTGGTATATGTGGTTTTTTAATTTAAAGATAGTCAAAAAAAAAATTTTTTTTCCGCGTAGTCGGCCTCGGCCGGGCTTAGGGATTACAGACTCCATAAATTAATTTAGCGGCTTCGCTTAATAATTTTTTTTTGGGTAGCAGGATTTACGGGGAAATATATTTCCACATTTTCAACTGATATGGCTTTATTTCCACTTTGGTTGCAAAATCAATATGACTTTATTGCTCAATTATGTTGGTAATAAAGCCATATGGCCTTATTTCCCATTGAATTGAGAAATAAGGCCATATGGCCTTATTGCCTATGGCTTTATTTCACCCCCCCGTAACATTTTTAGACCTATCATTTTGGGATATATGTCGCAGCTTGGGCGATATGACATTTACGGTTTTGGGCGATAAGACCTTGGGCGCTATGTCCGTACGCCATTTCAAACTCCATAAATTAATTTAGAGGCTTCGCTAAATAATTTTTTTTGGGTAGCAGGATTTACGTGGAAATATATTTCCACACTCTCCGCAAAATAATGATGAACATTTTTAAAAAATATTTAAATGAGTAACAAAGCCATATATGGCTTTATTTCCAACAGTGGTTGGTAATAACGCCATATGGCCTTATTTCTCAACTCTTTGGGAAATAAGGCCACATGGCCTTATTGCCTATGGCTTTATTTCACCCCCCCCATCATTGGCATTTGATTTCTAGAAAACAAGGCAAAACACATCTCTGAAAATTTCAGAACAGATAGAAAAGCACTTTAACTTTTTTTGAAAAAATTAAAAAAAAAAAATTGCGGCATGTTTTTTGATAAATAAAGCTTAAGTTTAAATTTGAAAAATCCAGAACTTCTTCTGAAAATTTTCCAATTTTTATTTTTTTTATCGATAGCCCATACAAAAATCTATAAAAAACTTTTGTCTTAAAGACTTTACTGAGTTTCGTTTAATTTGCATAAATATTGAAGTAAAGATACTTAGACAAAAAAGTTTGATATTCTCAATATTTGACCACGCCTACAAGGCCCACCTTTTGAAAAAACTTAAATTTTATTTTTGTTATTTAATAGTACCCTAAGAGCGAATACTTTGCAAATGATATCATATTGAAAACTCTATGGTTTTTCTGTAGTGGAACATTTGGTGTGGAATGCCTCATATATGATCATATGTGTAGGCATACATAATTATGTATGAATAATATACGTCCATATACATAAAGTGAACCCATATGTAAATATATGGCATACATGTAAATATATGAACCAGTGGCGTATACAGGGGGGGGGCCCGGCGGCCCGGGCCCCCCCCGAAATGATTTCACAAATTTCAGGATTTGGTATCAAATAACAAGTACCATATTAAAAAACTTCTTAAAAAAAATCGAAAAACATTAAGAATCTAAAATTTGTTGAAGAAAAATGTTTTGAAACTGAAAATTTTTCTGTTAAAAAAATCTCAAAATTTGAAAATTTTTTCTTAGAATTTGAAACTTTTCAACTTAAGAATCTAATGAAAAAATATCTTAGAACCTGAACTTTTATGTACACAAAAAATTAACCTAATTGTATATAAAATGTAGTTAAATCTTAAAATGCGACTTTGTCTTTTAGAAAAATGTCTCAGAACGAGACTATTTCTTTAAAATAATGTCTCAGAGTCTTACACTTTTCTAAAAAAAATGGCTCAGAACCTTAAACTTTCTATAAGAAAACTGTCTGAGAATCTAAGACTTTTTCTATAGGAATAATGTCTTTTTCTATAGGAAAAATGTCTCAGATTCTAAGATGAAAAATGTTTGAGAATCTGAGAACTTTCTATAGGAATAATGTCTCTGAATCTCAAAAATGTCTCAAAATCTAAGATTTTTTTTATAAAAAAAATTCTTAGAATCTGAGGCTTTTCTAAATGAAAAATGTTTTAGAATCTCTGAACTTTCTATAGGAATAATTTCTCTGAATTTTTCTTACAATCTAGGAAAATTTCTCAGAGTCTTATACTTTTTTTTTACGAAAATGTCTCAAAATCAACGAATTTTTCACAAGGAAAATTATCTCAAAATCTAAGATTTTGTGTATAGGAAAAACGTCTCAGAGACACAAGCTGAGATTTTTTGTATACAAAATGCTCAAAATCTGAGACTTTTTCTATTGTAAAAATATGTTTGTCTATAAGAATAATCTCTCAGAATCTGAGTAATTTTCTATGGCAAAAATATTTCAGAATCTGAGACTTTATCTTTAGGAAAAATGTCTCAGAATCTGAGGCTTTTTCTATACAAAAAAATTTTTCAGAATCTGACAATTTCCTATATGCAAAATATCTCAGAATCTGAGACTTGTTCTATAGGAAAATGTCTAAGAATTTGAGACTTTTTCAATAGGAAAGGGGTTTAAGCATCTGGACTTTTTCAATAGGAAAATGTCTCAGAATCTAAGAAATTTTCTGCAGAAAAAATGTCTACGAATCTGAGGCATTTTCTATAGGAAAAATGTCTCAGAATTTGAAATTTTTTGTATAGAAAAAATGTCTAAGAATCTGAGACTTTTTCTATATGAAAAATGTCTAAGAATTTTAGACTTTTTCTGTAGGAAAATTTTCTTAGAATCCGAGAATTTTTACTTTAGGAAAAAGGTTTTAGAATATAACACTTTTTTATACTGTTTTCTTTTTAAAAAGGTCTCAGGATCTAAATTATTTTTCTTATAGAAAATGCGAAGATTTTCTCAGAATCTAAAACTTTTTGTAGAATGTTTGAGAATCTGAAAAAATGTGCTATACTAGAAATATCTCAGATTCTGGGAAATGTCTTACAATGGGAGTATTTTCTTTTGGAAAAGTATTTTATAAATATGTTTATAGAATCATTTTCTAAAGTGACTTTTTCCCGAGAAACGTTTTTTATTGAAAATATGATTTAGAGTCTTTGACTTTTTCTATAACAAAAACTGTGTTAACTGGAAATTGTCATAGAATCTTAGACTTTTCTTTGAAAAAAATTAAGATAATCTTCTTTGTAAAAATGAATCAGCATCTGATACAATTCACTCTTTAAAAAAGGCTTAAGTCTCTCAAAAAATTTTAATATATAAAACAAATTTTATTTTTTTCCCCCAGCAGTTTTAAACTTACGCAAAAATTAAGAATCTGATTGTGTTACATTCAGATCAAGGAAAAGATCGAGAAAAATTCTAAAACATGTGCTGTTATGTAAATTTTTTGTAAAAAAAAAAATTAAAAAATGTTGGGCCCCCAGCGAAATAAAATCCTGGATACGCCCCTGATATGAACAATGTTCATATATTTACATGTATGTGGGCATATTTGAACATATTTGTGGGCATATATGATCATATATGCTTCATATATCGTCGAACTATATTCAATAAATGCCAACTCGAAAAAGCTTACTGTTCAGGAGAGCTAAAAAACTAGTTATTTCGCATATTATTGCAAAAATAAACAATGTACCTTCCACAAGATGGTTTAAATATTCTAAACAATTTTTACCTATGCAAAAATTTTCATATTTTGCACTTGTTCGCGTATTTTTCAGAGATGGCATTTATTACTATATCAAAAAACAAATATTTTTTTAGAGTTGGCATATTTTGTCGGAAAATAAAAATAAATTTTTTTTTGAAAAATTTTTAAATTTTTTTTTTTTTTGGTTTTTGTTATCCTTAGTACGGTAATTGCAAAAACTGAACAAAAAATTAAAAATCTTTGCATATTTTTAAAAGTTACTAGCTCCGAAAGCCTTTTAATCTCAGGGTGGTCAACTTTGGCACTCTGTAACTCACGCTGTATTGCAATAGGGTCACTCCAAACTAGCTATTTTGAAAGCTAATATCATTGACTTTATTTGCCCCATTCATTATGTTTCAATCTGATAAATAGTTTGAAAGTTACATAAATATAAGCAATTTTTTTTTTTGCAAACACTATTTACCGATATTTTCAAAATGGCAATATCTCGAGAACCAGTCATTAGATATCAAAATCTTTACAAGATTCGTGTTTAGCATGGCAAATGCAATAAGATATGTGATCTAATTTTTTTTTTTTAATTTTTTGAAAAATTTTTGGAAATTTACAATGGGAGTTGGCATTTATTTCCACCAAAAAAGTATGTACTTTGAGTTAGCAGAATAACAAAAATGGATGTAAAACGACAACAAATTATTTTTTTGCTCTGAAATTTTTATGGCAGATAGGTATTACATAGGGGAGCTATTTGCCATCGGAAACTCATTTCCGTCAAATTTGAGTTGGCATATTTTGAATATAGGTTCACGATATGTAAATTAGGGTTATGACTTTTTGCATTTTTTTGCAAATATCAAAATTTACATGCCCTAGCCAAAAAGGCCATAAAAAATGTCTGCGAAGTTTGTACTCTTGCCCAAACCATTAAATCATGATAATGTTTCTAAACCAAAATTTTTTTTAGAAAAAATAACGCGGTATTATTAATTTGTCATTCCATGCAAAACACATCAAAATATCGTTCGAGGACCCCATTATGTTTATATATTATTGATCCGTAAAGGTTTCTAAGACATTTTAGTGATATCCATCAATCTGTTTGTCTGTGTTGTCGATAAAAAAACTTTTTTATGAAAAAAGTTTTTAATAAAAAAAGATTATTGATAAAAAAAATTTTATGAAAAAAAAAAAATTTGTCTAAGGTGCACTGTACGGGACACGAATATTTTGGAAAACAGAAATATGCCACGTTTAAATTTAAGGGGACTGGGCCCCGGAAGACCCCCCTGGAGCAAAACAACAGCCCCACCCACCAACATGTATGTGTGGGTATTCAAATGAAAGGTAATTTGCTAACGATTGCAAATATGTATTTTTTGTATGTATTTTAACAATACTGTACCCCCTAGATCCATTTTAGTATTTTTCGGTTCAATAGTTTAGCCATTTAGTAATTAACCGGGTAAAAGGCTTGATACACAAAACAAACTTTATTTTGCGATGCCACTAAATTAATTTATGGGTTTTGTAGTCCCTGAGCCCGGCCGAAAGACCGGCCGGACGTTCTTTTTAATAATTTAGAAAAATTTTATATTTTTTTTTGAAAAAATCTCATTAGACGTTTTTATGGACCTAGAATGCCCCTGGGACATAGCCCTCTTAATATTTATTTTTCGTTTTTAATTACCTTCACCTTAAATTTTAATTTCGTTTTCCCCCAAAAAATGTTTGTGCTCCGTAAAGTGCACTTTTGCCAAAAAATTTATGAAAAAAATATAGATGAAAAACAAATTTATGATAAAAAAATATTGATGAACAAAACAATTCGAAAAAAAAATTTAATAAAAAAAATATTTATGAAAAAAAAAAAAATATTGATGAAAAAAAAATATTGAGAAAAAAAAAATATTGACGAAAAAAAATATTGATGAAAAAAAATATTGAGGAAAAAAAATATTGAGGAAAAAAAAATATTGATGAAAAAAAAAAATATTGAGGAAAAAAAAATATTGATGAAAAAAAAAATATTGAGGAAAAAAAAATATTGATGGACCAAAAAAGTGTTGATGAAAAAAAAATATTGATGAAAAAAAAAATATTGAGGAAAAAAATATTGAGGAAAAAAAAATATTGATGAAAAAAAATATTGAGGAAAAAAAAATATTGATGAAAAAAAAAAATATTGATGAAAAAAAAAATATTGATGCAATATAATTATGTTACGTTTTATTCACCAGCTGGTGAATATTTTCTTTATTCCCCACGAGGTGAATTATTATCCAAGTTACAAACCCAAGTTACAAAAATTTTTGGTTTTAAGAAAATGAAAACAGTAATTCCAATTTTCTTTTTTGTTAATCGTTAGCTTATATAGTCAAACTGAGGTGGCGTCCTGCAACTTTTTTAAAATTAGACACCAGCCTAAAAACATTATCATGTTAAAATATTAAGAATTGCATTTTTACTTTTTCGCTTCCGGCGAAAAAGTTCCCGCACCAAACCAGATATAATTTGGTCTATATTTTCCTAGTTTAATTGAAACTAAGAAAATATGAGATCAAACGATTCGTAGAAAAAGCTATTTAGGGTCAAAATGACAAATGCTTTTTGGAGGGACTTTTTTGACTCCTTCCAGATTCAAATTTGGCGGTTTAACCCTTAACTGCATAATGTTAACTATTTATAACGTCAACTTTGGCAGCATGTAGCCCCAAAAGTAAAAGTCCGGGTGGCTTAATTTTTATTCGTAGGTGTTCACAAGATCTTTTTTTATAAAATTAATTCATTGGAAGGGTTAAAATTACCTTATTATTTAAAAATACGACTTTAAACAAAAAATATTTGTGACTTTAAGGAAATTGAGTTTGGTGCGGAAGTTTTTTTTTGCCAAAATGACCCGCAAATACGATTTTTAATATTAATTTTGTATTGTCTATCACGTGGTGATAGGTAAAAATTTTGTCAAAAATGAGTCATAACCCTAATGTACATGCATGCCATATATTAACAAATGGGTTCACTTTACATATATGGACGTATATGATTCATACATAATTATGTATGCCCACACATACAGCTGCGGTCAAAAAATGCCGCAGAGTTTTGTACTCTTGCCCAAAATATTAAATCATGATAATGTTTTATTTAATAAAAACTTTTTACGAATAACCCTGACATATTTGCAAAAAAAAATATGTAAGGGTTAAAAAAATATTCAGAAAAAAAACTCCAAGAAATTTCTTAAATTTATTCAATATTCACAAAAAAAACTAAGAACAAATCAAGAAAATGGAAAAAATAAGTCACAAAAATGCAAAATGCAGATTTTCAAATATACTGGTTAATGTTGCCATGTGGTAATATTTTATTGAAAAAAATTTGCGATGATGTTAACTAATCTAATTGGAAATGCGATATTTGGTATGGCAATACTGCGTTAATCGAGTGACACCTAGCGCCGATAGTTTGTGTCTATGCTCTGTCACAATGCTCTGCCAAAAGCTGTGTGTGTGTTTTTAGAAAACAAATATTTTGTTTATTTACAAAAATGAAGCGTTATAAAACCAAGTGTTAGTTGGCGAGATTTTTCTTCTTTGGTGGCGCTGATAGCTAAGGCGTCGACAATTACCACTTCAGCCGGTAGGTCTTGGGTTCGAGCCCCGGTCAGGGCAGCATGATTTTTTTTTAATGTTTTTTTATTTTGTTAATAAATTTATTCAACTTTTTTAATTATTGTAACATTATTTTAATTATTAAAAAAATTAAAAGGCATATTGATGGCATTTTCTTCTATGAATTACATTCATTAATTCTATGAATTTTTTCTATGAATTTAATAAAATCTATGAGTAAAATTCTATGAAATATTTCAGAATACTAATGAATATTCATTCAGCCAATGAATTGTTTCATAGATTCTATGAATTTGGTTTTATGAAATTTGTTCATAGATATAATGAACAATAATTCTTTCAGTGTGAACAGTTGGACTAAACCACTAATAAAGTGATTCTGAGTTGATCGTCATACTTGAAGGTTGGACCAATAGAACCAATATTTCGGGTAGCTACAATCATCAGTTATGTACACTAGGGGTGGGATAGTGCACGAGTTTTCGATTTCGACACGCTAGAACCGCTTATTTTGTGAGGTTCGTAAAAAAAATGCATGAGCCAAAAAATGAGGCAGGTCGGATAGGATCTAGGGGTCGCTCATCGGGGTCAAAGTTGGGCATATAGGGGAAAAAATCCACAAAAGCCCCACAGCTCTCTTGGTTTTGCCCCAAGAGGGGTCAAATGTGAGACCGGCCCCCATTATTTTTTCGCCCCAAACACTTTTGTCAAATCAACCTAAGCCCTATCTCCTCTCCTTAAGGGGGCTCCCATACAAAGGTTGAATGTTAAAAAATATTTGCTCCTACCTCTCTAGCTGTCCTAGAAATGACCCTAGAGGAATCAAATGTATGACCGACCCCCAATATTTTTTCATCCGCAACATTTTCTTAGAACATAGCTACCCTCTATCTTCAACCGTTAGGGTGGTCCCCATACATTTGTTTTATTTTTTTCTTAATTTTATTTATTAAATCCGCTCCTACCGGTCCAACGGTGCTTCCTAGAGGGGTCATTAGCAAGACCAACCCCCATTTATTTTTAGCCCCCAACATTTCATCTGAACATGCTAACACCGTATCTCCAATTCCTAAGGGGTCTCCCACACAAAATGACATTTTTATAAAATTTGCTCCTACCGCTCTAACTGGAGCAGGGGGGACCCTAGAGAATTTAAATGTATGACTGACCCCCAATATTTTTTCAGCCCCAACATTTTCCCCAAACAAACCTACCCTCTATTTTTAAGCCTTAAGGGGGTCCCAACACATTTTTTTACTTTTTTTATAAAATTAGATCTTATGGTGTCTCTTAGGGATAGGGAATGCAGACTTAAACCCATTAGTTTTTGCCCCCCCCCCCCGACATTTTTTCCGAACATACCTACGGCGTATTTCCACTTTGTAAGCGTGCTCCCCTTAGCAAAACCAAATTCCTAATTGTACTGGAACTCAACGTTGGAGTATTTAGAATTTACAAAAGTACAATAATAAGCAACACTTTTATTTATAAACTCAGCTCTTACCCATAGTGCCTCTTAGGGACGGGAAATGCAGACTGACCCCCTATATCTGCTGTGCAAACATCATTTTAATGAACTTCAATTAAAAGAAATGTTTGAAACCAAATTCGGCAAAACGTCTGGACCAGAAGTGCCAATGTTTGAGCGTTTTAAAGAGCAATGGGAAAATATAAAAGACAAACCATACAGTCCTGGCATAAAAGATTAGAATGTGGCAGGCAACATACCAGCTCAAGTCCAAACTGCATAATGTTGTTTTGTTGGGCTCAAATAAAGGAAAAGCAACCCAGAGACGACTTCAAGGAGTTCCCTAAAATTGTTTTATTATACCTTGGTGAAAATATTAATAATAATCATTTTAGCCCACCAGGACCCATCAGTCATGCTCGATGGATGGCAAAAGGCATATATTGCCTAAAAATGTTTTAGGTTTGACCAAAAACAATTTACGTGAAATTTTGGTTTAGCGCCACTAAAGCAATAGAACCTCCAAATAATGATTTGAATTTTTTGAAAGCGATGATTCAATTAATAAGATGTCTCAACGATTGGAGAAGAGATTCTGTGACATCTTTGGTATCTCAGTGGTGAAGCAGTTGCTCTATTTGATTCGAATGGTACTGCGCAATAACTCCCAAATGAAATAAGTCCCAATGAAATAATTCCCAATGAAATAAGTTCCAAGAAAAATGAATTAACTCCACACTTTAAAAAATGAAATAACTCCCAAAGAAAAAATGAAATATGTCCCAATATTTGGGAGTTATTTAAAATCAAAATAATAACTCCCAAAAAAAATGAAAGAACTCCCAATGAAATAAGTGCCAAAGAAAATGAAATAAGTTCCCATTGTTTTTTTGTAATAAAGTTTTTCTGCGTAGCCGGCCTTCGGCCGGGCTTAGGGATTACATACTCCATGCATTAAACCCACCCTCTCTGCAAACCAAAGCTATTTTGGTTATCAGGCCTTTTTGAGGCATAACAAATTTGATAGCGTAAAGGCCTGCTACCCTAGAAAACTTTACTTTGCGGAGAGGGTGGGTTTAATGCATGGATTTTGTAATCCCTAAGCCCGGCCGAAGGCCGGCTACGCAGAAAAAATTTTAAGCAAAAAAAAAAAACAATTGCACAGAGGTGTATATTGTTTTCAATTAAATTGAAATAAGTCCCATCATTGATGAAATTACTCCCAATGCTTAACAAGAAATGAAATAACTCCCAATCTATTTTTTGTTGGGATTTTTTTCATTTGGAAGTTATTTCATAATGAAATAAATCCCAACAAAATTTGTGCAATAAGTCCCACTACACTGGGACTAATTTCATAATGAAATAAGTCCCAAATCGTATGTAAAATTTTTGGGAGTTGTTTCATTTTTTTTTTGGAGTTATTTCATTTGGGAGTTATTGCGCAGTACCGATTCGAATATCTCTTGTTAAATAAAAAGAAAAATGGCAAATGCAAGGAGGAAGAGTTATCTGAGGAAAAGAAGGACGAATCGTCCGACGAAGGCAGCGAAGAAAAATAAGACGATGATATCGGGGAAGATTATGACTCGGGGGATAGCGGCGAAAGTGGCAACAAAGATCCTGATCATCCAGTACACGTTGTTGGATTCGAAGGTGTGAAAATAATTAACATGGAATCGAAACAAGTAAATCCAGAACTTATAATATAAGAGACACCAAAATTTATTGCACGCTTCGGATTAACAACAAATTTCATTGGTTCCGGTCCAAACACTTGGGAAAATTGTGGGGACTACCAGCAAGTGCTGCAAATATTACTTCAATTACATGTTTTCAACGACGCTGCCGAAATAGGCGTAAAATTAATTGAGGACAATAACAACGTGTTGTGCCGTAATGGAGAGGAAAAAAATATTACCCTAACAAAGTGGAAATACAACGTAGGTATGTTGTGACAAAAACTAGGGGGCAAAAATTATTGGGGGTCAGTCTGCATTTCCCGTTCCTAAGAGGCACCATGGGAGTGGTAAGATCTGATTTTATATACAAAAATTATAAAAAATGTGTGGGAACCCCCTTAAGACTTAAAAATAAGGGGTAGGTTTGTTTGGGGAAAATGTTGTGGTTAAAAAAATATTGGGGCATCTTTCTTTTGATTTTATAAAAAAATAAAAAAAATGTGTGGGGACTCCCTTAAGGCTTAAAAATAGAGGGTAGGTTTGTTTGGGGAAAATGTTGGGGCTGAAAAAATATTGGGGGTCAGTCATACATTTAAATTCTCTAGGGTCATCCCTGCGCCAGTTAGAGCGGTAGGAGCAAATTTTATAAAAATGTCATTTTGTGTGGGAGACCCCTTAGGAATTGGAGATACGGTGTTAGCATGTTCAGATGAAATGTTGGGGGCTAAAAATAAATGGGGGTTGGTCTTGCTAATGACCCCTCTAGGAAGCACCGTTGGACCGGTAGGAGCGGATTTAATAAATAAAATTAAGAAAAAAATAAAACAAATGTATGGGGACCACCCTAACGGTTGAAGATAGAGGGTAGCTATGTTCTAAGAAAATGTTGCGGATGAAAAAATATTGGGGGTCGGTCATACATTTGATTCCTCTAGGGTCATTTCTAGGACAGCTAGAGAGGTAGGAGCAAATATTTTTTAACATTCAACCTTTGTATGGGAGCCCCCTTAAGGAGAGGAGATAGGGCTTAGGTTGATTTGGCAAAAGTGTTTGGGGCGAAAAAATAATGGGGGCCGGTCTCACATTTGACCCCTCTAGGGGCAAAACCAAGGGAGTTGTGGGGCTTTTTTTGGATTTTTTCCCATGTACGCCCAACTTTGACCCCGATGAGCGACCCCTAGATCCTATCCGACATCCCCCATTTTTTGGCTCATACACTTTTTTTACGAACCTCACAAAATGAGGGGTTCTAGCGATTCCAAATACTGCTGCTTAAAATCTCACACATCACTATCCCACCCTTAATGTACACCCAAAAAAAAACGTGGGTATTCAATACTAAAAATTTAACTAATTTTAGTCCAAAAGGACCTAGTGCAGAAATTGGTAACCAATACTAAAATTGTTAACTAATATTAGTCAAAACCAGTAAAAAATACTAATTTTAGTACTTTGAAGATACTAAAATTAGTAACCAATTAGTAGATTTGGGTACAATATCACTTACTAAACCTTTTACTGTAGAATTATTTTGAGTGTAGGGTTTAATTTATAATAATTTTTAAATAATTAATTTAATTATTATAATTTAGTTATTCACAAAATTAATTGTTGTTTATTTTTTAAATAAAGATTAAATCAAAGAACCGATTTGGACACAAATTAATTCATTTATTAAAATTTTTATAATAATGAGTTGAATGGTGAAATCAATTTTCGAAGGTCTGGTTAATGCTAAGCCATCTAAGTACGACACCCTTATATAGTCAAACTGAGGTGGCGTCCTGCAACTTTTTTAAAATAAGACCCCAGCCTAAAAACATTATCATGTTAAAAAAAACCCTAAATCTGGGGGGAAAAACCCCTAAACTGGCAACACTGATAACAATTCACAATTCTATTTTTAAACGAATTCCTTATTAAGCATTTAAATTTTTATTTTATTAAAAAAACTAATTTAACTTTGCCGTTAAGTAAAAGAAAACTTCAGTGAATTCATTTTTTAATAATTGTTCTTTTAAAAAAGTTCACAGAATTCATTCATTATTTATACTGACAAAAAAATTCAAATGCTAAAAAAATTAATTAAAAAAAACTAATGAACAACTTCAGAATTCGAACCTTAACTTAAGTGAACAACATATCTACATTCAAGCAGATTAGGGCAATTTTCACACAAAGCAGCAAATTATTTTTTAAATTTTTTTTAAATAGTTAAATTATTTAAAAAAAATAATTGTTATATCAAATAATAATATGTAAGCTAAAAAAAAAATAAAAAAAAACGTGACAGATCAGGGATTCGAACTCGATATCCCTTGCGTGGTAGTCTGACACACTTCAGCTAGCCTACCGTCGGCGTTTTAAATATTAATCTAAATTCTGATATAATTTTGTCATGTTTCTCTTTCTTGTAGATATTCGATTTTCAAATATACTGGTTAGTTTTGCGATGTGGTAATATTTTATTGGAAAGAATGTGCGATGATGGTAACTAATCTAATTGGAAATGCGATATTTGGTATGGCAATACTGCGTTAATAGAGTAACGGCGCTAGGTGTCGCTACAAGAATTATTTTTTTTTATTTTATTTATTAATTTTAAATTATTGTCGAAGTTTAAGGTTGTAATAAAATGAAAAATGTAATTCTCATTTCCTTTTTTGTTGAATCGTTAGCTTATATAGTCAAACTGAGGTGGCGTCCTGCAACTTTTTTAAAATTAGACCCCAGCCTAAAAACATTATCATGTTAAAAATAGCACCAGGATAAAACAGAATTTTCTTCGTTGGTTTCTTTTTAACAATTTCAACTTATGTCACTGATAACGTGTCATAAGATACTTACAAGAGTGTGAAACAATATTACATAAGAAAAGGCTAATTTGGTTTTTTATTTTATTAAAAATTTTCAGAGTTTTTAAAAAAACTTAAAAAAGACTCAGTCAAAAAAATAGCACCACAGTACTTTTTGTATTAAAATTAAATTCTTAAATTTGAAAAACGAATGGATTATGAATTCATCATTGTTGTAATATCTTTAAATATTAAAAAAAAAAATTGTCGAGTACTCATTGTTGACAATTACCTCTGTACAACGTTTTTGTACCGAATTCGCGAGATTTTTGGATCTTTAGTTCGAAATTCAGTTCCAGAGTTGCTGAACAGCCACCCAAAGAGATTCATTACAAGTTGGTTGTATTCGAGAGACTCCCTTCTCTATATCTGTCCATCAACTATCGATTTGGTCTAGATCTGGGGACTGACCAGGCCATTCCATCACGTTTGCTTTATTGTCCAGACCCAATTTTTTGCCAATTTCCCGTCATGCTTTGGGTAATTGACGTGCTAAAAGACCTAAATTAGTGGCATTTGCTTAGAAACTTATTGCAACATTACTTTCTGGAGGATATAAACGTTAAGTGTATATCCACGGTTGTCCTAGTCCAATATGTGAGCCATGGTCCAATATATGAACACCACTCCACAGTAAGAAAATAACCCCCAACCCATAAGCACCATTTAAAGTTACTTTTATTTTGAATTTTGGATTGAAATCGGCGTTTTAGGGTCTTCTGACATAGATATGCGATCCCATGTCTCAAAATAAAACAACATTGGATTCATTTGCCCATAGATCATTGATCCACTTTTAAGCTGGTCATTCTGAGTTACTGGTAGCAAACTTCAAAGGACTTGCAGCATGCTTAAGTGAGAGTAGGCGCACTTTTCCGAATCTACAAGCGTTAATGTTGTTGTTTTGTAATCTTTGACGAACATTTTCGCCATTTGCTGTCCTTTTTTAGCTGTAGAGCTGCCGCAAATGGGTCTTTCTTCCATTGTCTTTACAAACACCTAACCACTATTGGTGACAAACGTCGCATGTGTCTAAGTTTTTCAAGCACTAAAGTTAATTTTGTTGAATTTCCAATCATTTAATAAGCGCATCCAACCAATTTTCCTTTTTCGGAATATGGTTTATGTTCAGAAATCATATTTTTTTACAAAAGAACGTTTTTGAGGAGTGTTATTCTTTCCACGTCATATTTTTATGAAAATAAATATGAAATTTTGTAATGAATTAAATTTTTTTATAAATAAAAACTATCTTCCTTTAGTATTTAACACTTTTATTTTAATCATTAAAATATTATTAATTTTTTTAAAGAAATTTTGTAAATTGGTGCTATTTTATTGACTGCACTGATTCGCAGTTTTTTTAAAATATCGATCATTAAAAAAGAACCGTTCACAATTTTTGGAAAAAGTAAAAACATTTAAGGGGTTTAGACTTAGTATAAGAGTATTGCATATTTACTCTAAACGAATACGCACATAATATTTTGTTTTAATTGAATGAATAGATATTTTGTCATTGGTGCTATTTTTTTGACCGGCACTGTATGATCATATATGTACATATGTGCCCATATATGGTCATATATCTTCATATATGTAGCTATATATCGTCGTATATGTTTCCATATACGAACATTTTTACCGGGGCAAAAAAAAAAATTATGAAAAAAAAAAGTTTGATAAAAAAAAAATTGATGAAAAAAAAAAATTTTATGAAATTTTTTTTTTTTTTGTTGAAAAATAATTATGTTACTTTTTATTCACCAGCGGGCGAAAAACGGTTTTATTCACCACGAGGTGAATTATTATCCAAGTTACAAAACCAAGTTATTAGATTTTTTTGTTTTAAGAGAATGAAAATAGTAATTCTTGTTTTCTTTTTCGTTAATTGTTAGCTTATATAGTCAAACTGAGGTGGTGTCCTGCAACTTTTTTAAAATTATACACCAGCCTAAAAACATTATCATGTTAAAAACCAAAAGAGCTGTATATTTCGTAAGTGAGTGCAAAAATTAGTGCAAAACAGTGTTTTACATTTTGAAGAGTGTAAAAGATTCGGCACCAAAGAACATAACACTCTCACTTGTTTTATGTACGTTTGATAAACAAATAGAAAATTTTTATGCGAAAAGCTTAGACTTGGTGAAAAAGTAGTTTTGGTAAAAAAAAAAGATTTTTTTTTCACGAAAAACAAAATTATGTTAAAAAAATTTAATGAACCCAAAATTTTTGGTGAAAAAAAATTTTGATGAAAAAAAAGTTTTTGATGCATTTTTTTGATGAAAGAAAAAAATTGATGAAAAAAAATATATGAAAAACAAATTTTTGGTGAGAAAAAAATTGATAAAAAAACAAATTGATAAAAAAATTTGATAAAAAAAATTGATGGAAAAAAATTTTGAAAAAAAAAAAATTTTGATAAAAAAAAAATTACAAAAAAAAAAAAATTTGATGAAAAAAATAAAAAAAAAAAAACAATTTTATGAAAAAAATAAAAAAAAAAATTTTACGAAAAAAAAAAATATTTTATGAAAAAAAAAAAAATTGATAAAAAAAAGTTTGATGAAAAAAAAAATTATAAAACAAAAAAAAAATTGATGAAAAAAAAAATTGATGAAAAAAAAAAAATTGATGAAAAAAAAAAATTTGAATGAAAAAAAATTGATGAAAAAAAAAATTGATGAACAAAAAAAAAATTGATGAACAAAAACAAATTGATGAATAAAAAAATTTTATGAAAAAAAAAAAAAATTTTTGTTGAAAAATAATTATGTTACTTTTTATTCACCAGCTGGTGAAAAACGGTTTTATTCACCACGAGGGGAATTATTATCCAAGTTATTAAAATTTTTGGTTTTAAGAAAATGAAAATAGTAGTTCTTGTTTTCTTTTTCGTTAATTGTTAGCTTATATAGTCAAACTGAGATGGCGTCCTGCAACTTTTTTAAAATTAGACGCCAGCCTAAAAACATTATCATGTTAAAATTCTATAGAGTGCAGCGAACAATAAAACAAAAACTGCTGAAAGTAAAAACAAGTAAAAAAGTTAAATTCGGCCTTGCCGAATGTAGTGATACCCTCCACAATTTCATAAAGATTATTGCAAACAACTTTATTTAAAAGGAGTTACTTTTGAAAAAAAAAAAAAAAATTAAAAAAAATTTCCGCGAAAAAAATTTTGGTAAAAAAAAATCCGCGATTTTTTTCTTTTTTTGTCAAAAAGTATGTTCGTACTTGTTTAAATACCATTTGGTATTCAATTATGTTCACATATGTCAACCAGAAGCCGAATTAAAGCATTTTGTATTTTTAGGTTATGTTGAATGTACTGAAATTTTTGAGGTATGCTTACATTTTCGTTCATAACTTTTGAACCGCTGAACCGATATCGCTCAAATGCAATACCAAACTTCTCGGGAGAACTTCCAATATATATGTTAAGTTTCAATTATCTCTGTGCAATATTTTATCCGCGAGAGCATTTTCAACAGACAGACAGACGGACAGACGGACAGACGGACAGACGGACAGACGGACAGACGGACAGACGGACATCGCTAGAATGTCTTAAAATCGATCGGGCATCATGAATATATATACTTTATGGGGTCCCAGACCGATATTTCGATGAGTTACAAACAGAATGACAAACTTATATATACCCTCTATCACTAAGTGGAGGGTACAAAAAAATAGAAAATTCAGAAAACCATAGGAAAAGTCTGCAAAATTGATAAAAAATTTAATAATTCAATAATATTGGGAACAAATCATATGGAAAAATTTCATATGAACAAAAAAAAATCATAAAACAAGTAGAAAAGTTAAATTCGACTTTGCCGAATCTATGAATACCCTCCACAATGCATTTTTTTAAAGGGTAGTACATTTTTTAACGTGAAAAACTTAACAATTTTGATTAGAAATATTTTATTTTGAGTAAATAACTCTTTTTTTGTAATTTTTTTTTTAAAAAAAGAAAAATTACTAATTTTTTTTTTTTTGAGTGTAAAATTTTTTTTGAGTGTAATGTTTTTTTTACTGTAAAAATATTTCTGATTGAATGCACGTACGTATGTACACAAAATATTGTCATTTTTTGTAAAAAAAAAACTAAATTTTTTTTTGTGTAAATGTTTTTTGAGTGTAAAATTTTTTTGAGTGTAAAATTTTTTTTGAGTATAAAATTTTTTTCGAGTGTAATTTTTAAGTTACCAATGCTTTTAAAACTAAACAAGTTTAAAAAGCATTGCTTTAAAATTAAACAAGTTTGAAAAGCATTGTTTAGTTACCACCAATGCTTTTAAAACTTGTTAAAACACGTGGCATTTTAGATGAAACTAATCTGAAATTTAGGGTTTTGCTTATAACTTTTGAACCACTGGACCGATTGAGCTAAAATTTAATACCAAATAGACCCGGGGAACGACAAAGATACGAGCTAAGCTGCAGTAGTCTCATTATTGTCTTTCGAAAGTTATCGTGTTTTTTATCTCGTAAATTCGCGAAATACCCTTGCCGAAATTTACTTTTTTGCTCATAACTTTTGAACCACTGGACCGATTTGGC
>OY992538.1:109691993-109899351 GCA_963921195.1 Pegoplata infirma
TTATAACCTATTTCCAAGTATTAGTGATACGATTTGCCGGGTTTAAATAATTTTGTATGAAAAATTATTTGAATTTGACAATTGTTATACCCCAATACTGGGAAATAGTAGATAAGGGTGGTCTAGGGTAGTTAACGTGTAAATCAAGCTTAACGAACGTGATTGCCGATTGCCACTTCTTTTGGAGACTCTTGCTACCTTTTACTCCGGCCTTGCTCAGGGAAATTGGGGGATTTGTTTAGTCTCAACAAAGTTGGCTTATTTACATCAAAATTACCGACAAAACAAAAGAATAATTAATCAAAATAAAAAGTAAACGAAACGGAACTGGATGTATACAAGCCGAAGAAAGGGTTGGAGGGTATTTCCTTTCCCCATAATCGTAACCCGCCCATGACCTTGCTATCGAATTTCCATATATTTCGACAGCCCACAATCTGTCTAATTAATCACCTTAACTTTCCGTGAAATAAAAAAAAAAAGTTTACCATTTTGATTTTAACAAATTTATTTAACAGAAACCAAAACCACTTAAAACCATCATATTGAGTTTTTACAAAAAGAAACCATGCACGGTGAGCCACAGCGATGTTCAGGTTGAACTTTAGTGTCGACGAAAAGTGTAAGCGCAGTTCTATTTCTACAAGATTAAATGTCACAAAACTGTTAACAGCGAAATCGTAGCTGCTCGCATTCGCGAGATAACGCGAAATTAGTGTTTTCGTATTTTTTAAAATTTTTACATTGAAGTTTTGTAAATATTTTCAAAACTGAGTACAGAGTTTTAATTGTACTTATTTAAAGGTCACAAAACAGTAAACATCAAAATCCTATCTTCTTTAGTTCCCGAGAAATGGCGAAATTAATTTTTTGCTGTTTTTGTTTATGTTTTTTTTATTTAGATAGGTTTCTTTAAAATTTCGCAAAAACATGGTATGCAGTTTTACTTGTGCTTGATCAAAGGTCACATAGCCGTTGACATCAAAATTTTAGGTGTTAAATTTCGCGAGATATCGCGGAATTATATAATTTTTTTTTATTATATATTTATATTTTAAAATCGGTTCTTTAGAAATAATAAAAAAAAGTGGTATGTAGTTTGATTTGAACATGTTGGAAGAAATTAAAAATGCACACAAAAAAAAAATATATCTGCTCACTTTCGCGAGAGATAGCGTAAAACAGCTTTTTGGGGTAGTTCTTGTTTTGATTAATAAAAGAAGTTTGATTTGCAGTTTGATTTGCTATTGATTAAAGCTGATACAGCTGTTAACATTTAAATTTTAGCTGCTCAATTCTTCGAGATATCGCAAAAAAACTCGCTAAACTGCTATTTATTCATTACTTTGTGTTACTTTTGGTCTGTAAAAACATTTCCTTCAATTAACGAAAAAAATGTGGCATGCAGTTTGAATTCGAGGTTATTAAAGTTGACAAAACTGCAAGCAGAAAAATTATAGATGATCAATTTCCCGAGAAATTGCAAAATTACTGTTCAAGCTTTTATACCAATTAATTTATTTTTTCTTTAGTCTCTAAAATAAAGGAAAAAAATCAAGAAACGACAAATATATTGCATGGTGGTAAAACTGCTCAAATCAATATCGTGACTGCTAATTTACGCGAAAAAAAAATGTCCATACTGTTTTGCTGTTTTGTGACCTGTAAATAAATACAATTATAACTGCATACTCAGTTTTTGAAGATATTTAAAAAAACTTCATTGTCAAAATTTTAGAAAATACAAAAACACTAATTTCGCGATATTTCGCGAATGCGAGCAGCTAAGATTTCGCTGTTAACAGTTTTGTGACATTTAATCAAGTAGAAATCAAACTGCGTTTACACTTTTCGTCGACACCAAAGTTGAACCTAAACATCGCTGAGGTTCACCGTGCCTGACCATTAGCGCGTCCCGAATTCGGCTCTTTTTCGAATTTGAAAATGCTTGCCCCCTCAAAAGATGGGGAGTTAGGACCCTTTTAAGGGAAAAATAACAAAAAAAAATTTGTACAAAAAACCAGTATGCTACCAGCGGCTAAAGATTGCAATCTTAGTGCATTTTGAAAAAAAAAAAAAATTTTTTTGTTTTTTAAAAAATGTATGCCAAAAGTTGCGCAATATGGAGTACATTCCTGGAAAAATATTAATAAAATTTCCATGGAGTAATTTTGGTGCAGCGTTGCACATTAAAGATGAAAAGTGTGACTTAAAATTTTTTTATATTTTCTTTTAAGCAAAATTGGTCTCAAAACGTGCGCAACAAAGATCACATTCGTTAAAACTGTGTCAAAGCAGATTTTGAGACTAATTTAGCTTAAAAGAAAGAAAAAGTAAAAATTAAGTACACCTTTTGTCTTTGAGATGCAACGCTGTACCAAAATTACTCCATGGGAATTCTATTAATAATTTTCCTCAAATGTACTCTGTATTGCGCAACTTTTGGCGTCAAAATTTTGGACAACAAAAAGAAAAGTTTTTTAAAAATGCACTAAGATTGCAATCTTTAGCTGCTGGTAGCCAACTGGTTTTTTGTCCAAACATTTTTTTGGACAAATCCCCATCGTTTAAGGGGGCAAGCTAAAAAAATTTGAATTCGGGATGCGCTACTGGCCATACTATTATTCTGTTTGTTTAGAAAAAAAAAACTTATGAAAACCAACAATATTTTAATCAATTTTCAAATTAAAAATCAACAAATTTTTGAAAACTTTTGGAAAAAATTTTCTAAAACAACCTGATTTGAAAATTACTTGATTTTTTTTCCAAATTTTCAAAACTCACTTTAGGTAGGGTATTATTGGCAAAGGTTTACCTCACAAGCTATTAAAAAATAACAAAGATAAAAAAACAAGTAAAAAAGTTAAATTCGGCCGTGCCGAATTTTAAATACCCTCCATCTGTACCCAGTATTTATAAATTAATACGATTTTCTAATGCACGGTCTTTAAAAATTTAATATCAATGGCACAGATTAATACAGACTCGACAATTATAACAAGTGTCAAAAAAGTAGTCTTTAACCATATGGTTATTTTTTTTTTAAATTATTCTACTAATTAGGTTAGAGAGAGAAAACCAATATAAGATAATAATCACAATTGGAGCGGGAAGCGTTTTTCCGCAACTGTTCACATACGTTTTATATGACAACAAAATTCCACCGCGTTTTTCCGCCAAACTAGATTCAATTCTATTTTTATGAGGACAATTGCGTTTTTCCGCTTCCCGCTCCAATTGTGATTATTCTCTAACACGCCATACGAAAAAAAAGGTAGAAACCGATCTGTATCTTCTAAAATCGCTAAGTTTTTACCCATTTTTGTTTTACAACTCTACTGTCTAGTCTGTATATAGTCTGTGTCTATGGTGTTTCGAAAATATTTTTTTTGCCCATTACCAGGGCTGGAAAATCTCTAAACACCGTTTCTGTTAAAATAGCGTGTTTTTTTTTAAATTTATATGAATATGTATATCAAAATTGCTACACTCAAAAAATTATAACGGTAGATTCCACTACAAAAGACAGTTAAAACAACTACATTTGTTGTTGTTTAGACGTCTACGTTGTTGTTTTTAACTATTAATTAAAACGTCTCCCTATTGTCACCCGCGGATCTTTATGGAATTGGTTTTATTTTGTAGATCAGAAAAAGTAAAGGGACACATATTTTTTTTAGCGGCCCAAATTCATATTTAAGCTAAGTACTCTGTTTTTTGCGGTGAAAATTTCACTTCAACTTTAAACGCCTCAAATCGCAATAAAACAATGAAAAATAAACAACTTTTGACAATTATAAGAAAGAAACGATCATAACAAAACTGAAATGTCACTTTTTCACGGCAATTTAAATTGTCTTGTATAATAAAAATGCGTGAAAACTTTTTTAACAATTTCCCTATAATTCCTCGCGTTGCCAAATTTTATTTTTTTTATATGGAGTTTGACAGATTTTTTCACGTGAAATCGAACAGAGTACTATGCTTTAGGGGGTAAAAAGGAGGGGGAAGACAAGGCATTTTTTAAGTTTTTAATTCAATTCCATTTTTATGAGGACAATTGCGGAAAAACGCTTTCCGCTCCAATTTGTTAACATTCATCAAAACAAAAAAAAACAAGTAAAAAATTTAAATTCGGCCTTGCCGAATGTAGTGATACCCTCCACAATTTCAAAAAGATTATTGCAAACAACTTTATTTAAAAGGAAATTACTTTTGAAAAAAAAAAAAATTTGAAAAAAAATTTCCGTGAAAAAAATTTTGGTAAAAAAAAAAATCCGCGATTTTTTTCTTTTTTTGTCGAAAAATATGTTCGTACTTGTTTAAATACCATTTGGTGTTCAATTATGTTCACATATGTCAACCAGAAGCCGAATTAAAGCATTTTGTATTTTTAGGTTATGTTGAATGTACTGAAATTTTTGAGGTGTGCTTACATTTTCGTTCATAACTTTTGAACCGCTGAACCGATATCGCTCAAATGCAATACCAAACTTCTCGGGAGAACTTCCAATATATATGTTAAGTTTCAGTCATCTCTGTGCAATATTTTGTCCGCGAGAGCATTTTCAACAGACAGACAGACGGACAGACGGACAGACGGACAGACGGACAGACGGACAGACGGACATCGCTAGAATGTCTTAAAATCGATCGGGCATCATGAATATATATACTTTATAGGGTCCCAGACCGATATTTCGATGAGTTACAAACGGAATGACAAACTTATATATACCCTCTATCACTAAGTGGAGGGTATAAAAAAAACGAAATGTTAACTTCCATTAATTTCTCAATTTAATTTAGCATCGTTTGGAATAGTTTTGTAAAATATTACACATTTTCGATGAAATATTGATAAAATTAGCTTATTAAGGTACCTACAGACGACGCAATATTATGCACAATATTTTTGACGTTTTCCCACAATTGGCATACATAAAAATACTGAAATCGATTTGATTTATAAAAATAATATTTATAAAATTTATTCTTAATGAATAAAATTTATTTAAAAAAAAAAATTAATTAACTTAATTTATTTCAAATTTTTAAATTAAAAAAATCAAGTAACTCAAAATAAAAACTTATTAATGGTAAAATTAAAAAAAAGCCACAAATGAAAAAAAAAAAAAATTATACTCTCGGCCAAACCGGGAGACGAACCTGGTGCCCCCAAATTAATATCCGACGACACTACCATTAGACCACCGGCAGCATTAAAAATGCATGTCAAATTCGCAATTTTGTTTGATTATAACACAGCAATGCTTAAAATAACTTACCTAGTGGTAGGTATACCCAGTGGTAAGTATACCCAGTGGTAGGTATACCCAGTGGCAGGTTTAAAAATATATTCCTAGTTTTTTATAGGGATCATACTACATATACTATAAGCTAACAAAATTAACCGTTACTAACAGTGTTGCCAGAAATCGTCAATAGGCAAAAATCGTCTGTCCGTTTGTAAGAATTGGATGCAAAATATAAATATATTGAATGTGTTTGATATTGATCTTATCCAAGAAATTATCAAAAAAAAAAAAACAATCAAAACACAAATAAAGAGTGGATGGTATAAAAAAAAAATGTAGAAAATATAAATTTTTTTTCAAAAATTATTTCATTAGCAATTTAACGACTATCTTAAAAGAGATAAACAAAACCGGGCAAATTACAACAAACCATCTACTGTTGTGTATAAAAGAAGTTTTGTTGAATATACCATATTTTTTCCACCAAAATTCAATTTCGCTTTTAAAGAAAAACAAAACGACATTTAATTAATAATTAATTACAGCACATTTATATATTTGCAAAAACTGAGAAAAATCAATGACTCGATAAATATAATGAAGGGTATAGATTTAGGTGATTTAAATAATATTATAATAATAAACAATATTAACAAAAAAAAAAAAATCTTGAGTCCTAACATGATTCGAACCCGGGACTCCATGTATGAAAAGCCAACACTCTAGCCATCATACCACAGACTGATTAAAAGTTTTACAATTTTGCGGGTATGTTAAAAGAACGAGAACCAAAACAGATAAATTAGTGTTGCCAGAAATCGTCAATGAAATCGTCTGTCCGTTTGTAAGAATTGGACGCAAAATATAAATATATTGAATGTGTTTGATATTGAACTTATCCAAGAAATTATAAAAAAAAGAACAATCAAAACACAAATAAAGAGTGGATGGTATAAAAAAAAATGTAGAAAATAATTTTTTTTTCCAAAAATTATTTCATTTACCCAATGACAAAGAATACAAAAGATTGTTAGGCCGAATATAAATTATTAAGGGGATTTTAATAAATTGTAATTTTATAAACAATATTGAAGCTAAAAAATAAATAAAAAAAAAAAAAAAAACTTCATCCCGACCATGACTCAAACCTGCGACCATATGAATGATAAGCCAACAGTGAAGCCATCATACCACAGACTGCTTCTGAATATCTTAGCAATTTAACGACTATGTTTAAAGAGATAAAAAAAAACTGAGCAAATTACAACAAACCCACTACTGCTGTGTATAAAATAAGTTTTGTTTAACCCATTACTGGCCACTGTACACAACCGTGTACACGTCGTTAAAAAAATCATTAAAATTTAAACGTACAGCATTTTTATGTTTTATTTGGACAAGAATGATCATTGAAGGGTTATCTTTACGATATATGTGTTCCGAAAAATAAATTTTCAAACCGAAGGGGTAGACACAATATTTGTTGGCATAACCGAAATTTTTCAAATAACGTAAAAAAATTTTAAAAATAAAATAAACGTTAAAAAATGCTAAAACATTGAATAATAGTAGCAAAAGCTTTCTCGAAAGCGAGTTGTGTAGTACTTTTCTGTACAAAAAATACAAAATTAAAATTTTGAAAAAAATTTAACTTGTTCGGGAGATATTGTATGTGAAAGTTTTAAGTTTGATTGCATATATCTCCGCTAGAGGGCGCAGTAGACCAATGAAATCTACAAAAAAGTTTTCTTTAGTATAGATCAACATTTTCACAAAGTTTGGTTAAGAAATTCCTAGCCAAAAAAATTTGGCTTTAGGGTTAATATACCATATTTTTTCCACCAAAATTCAATTTCGCTTTTAAAGAAAAACAAAACGACATTTAATTAATAATTAATTACAGCACATTTATATATTTGCAAAAACTTAGAAAAATCAATGACTCGATAAATATAATGAAGAGTATAGATTTAGGTGATTTAAATAAAATTGTAATAATAAACAATATTAATAAACAATATTAACAAACAAAAAAAAAAATATATTTTGAGTCCTAACATGACTCGAACCCGGGAGTCCATGTATGAAAAGCCAACACTCTAGCCATCATACCACAGACTGATTAAAAGTTTTACAATTTAGCGGGTATGTTAAAAGAACGAGAACCAAAACAGATAAATTAAAAAAAAGCATTTAAGTAAACTGGAGTTATAACTCTTAAAAAATAAAATATTAACAACATTTTTCAAATGTATTTAAATATGTTTATTAAAGGCCAAGATAAATCATCTTCTAAATGTGCCAATTTTGCTCCAAATTTGCTCATATTTTCTATATAGGCCACAAAGACCATATTTACACTCCATGTTAAAATTTGTTTACATACGTTAATCAGAATTTGAGTTATAGTATTTTACATGCTAGGTTTGTATGGGGGGTGTTACACCCCTTTTTTCTATTCCGCCCAAATTTTACATAGAGATCAGACATGCTAAAATATCATTCTATACCAAATTTCATTCGAATCTGTTAAACAGAAGCCGAGTTATTGCATTTTGCATGCTAAGCTAATGTGGGAGGTGCCACTCCCCTTTGTCCAATTCTTCTAAAATTTTACACAGACATTGTACATGGTATAATATTATTCTGTACCAAATTTTATTTTAATCTGTAAAGTAGAAGCTGTGTAAACGCATTTTGTATTTTCCAAATTTAAGAGGTGTCGTTAAACTTTCACTCATAACTTTTGATCGGCTGGGCCGATTTCGCTCAAATGCAATACCAAACTTCTCGGGAGAACTTCCAACAAATATGTTAAGTTTCAGTCATCTCTGTGTAATATTTTGTCCGCTACAGCATTTTCAACAGACAGACAGACGGACAGACGGACAGACGGACAGACGGACAGACGGACAGACGGACAGACGGACAGACGGACATCGCTAGAATGTCTTAAAATCGATCGGGCATCATGAATATATATACTTTATGGGGTCCCAGACCGATATTTCGATGAGTTACAAACGGAATGACAAACTTATATATACCCTCTATCACTAAGTGGAGGGTATAAAAATATTTACGATTTTTTCCTACTTATTAAGTATCTATTTTATGTAGAATTTTCCGCTCTACACATTGATGCTAAATTTTTGTAAATCCGTCCAGTAACTTCGGAGATATAACGATTTTAAGATTTTTTTGTTGTGAGAAAAAATTAAAATTTCGAATTCTCTCAAGGGTTTCCACAATTTAGTTTTTCGTCAATAACTTGACATTGGCCCGATTCGGCTCGGAAACCTATACGTCCCAACTTGTTATGCTCTTTCAGAATATGTAACCCAAATTTATACCCAGTAAATAAAATTTTTCGACAAACTTGGCAACCCTAGTCAGTGCGTAAGAAAAAATAAATGTTTACAAAATTTTAGCGTCAATATGTCGAGAGTGAAATTCTTAATAATATTGCGATTAAAAAATAGCAAAAATAAAAAAAAAATATTTTGGCCAACAAAAAAATTGGGCTGAATTTTTTTGTCAAATTTTTTGTCAAAAAACTTTTTGATTTTTTCCTACTTTACTTTATAACTAGAATTTTTCGCTCTACACATTGATGCTAAATTTTTGTAAATCCGTCCAGTAACTTCGGAGATATAACGATTTTTAGATTTTTTTGTTGTGAGAAAAAATTAAAATTTCGAATTCTCAAGGGCTGCCACAATTTAGTTTTTCGTCAATAACTCGGGAAATATTGGCCCGATTTGGCTCGGAGACCCATGCGTCCCAACTTTTTATGCTCTTTCAGAATATGTAACCTAAATTTATACCCCGTAAAAAAAGATTTTTCGATAAACTTGGCAACCCTAGTCAGTGCGTAAGAAAAAATATGGTAAAACCGCTATAACTCCAAAACTGCTGGACGGATTTACAAAATTTTAGCGTCGATGTGTCGAGCTTGAAATTCTAAAAAATAAAGCTATAAAAAAATAACAAAAATAAAAAAAATATTTTGGCCAAAAAAAAAGATTGGCCTATCTTTTTTTTTGGCTAAAATATTTTCGTTTGTTTTGTCATTGGATCTAGATAACATAGAATCACGCTTACACAGAAAAAAAATAGAGGAAAAATTGAAGTAATCACTTGTTTAAATTTAAAAACAAAAATTGAGTAATTTTTTAATTGACGCAATTAAAAATTTACTTAACAATTTTAAAAACAATTTAAGTAAATAATTTAATAAAAATTTAATAGTTTTTTCAATTTTTTTTAAACTCTCATAGTTTTTTGAATTCTCGTTTAGTTTATAGTTTTAACATGATAATGTTTTTAGGCTGGTGTCTAATTTTAAAAAAGTTGCAGGACGCCACCTCAGTTTGTATATGAGGCATTCCACACCAAATATCCAGCGAAAAAAAAACACGTGTACCATAAACTTCTGAATAGCTTGTATGGATAGAACTATATGGAACTTAGAAAATTGCGTTTTCGGTTTTTCAATTTTTCAAAAACTGGGCTTAGGAGGAGTGGTCAAATATTGGAAAAATGTACACAGGGAAAAAATTATTTGGAACTCAGTTGAAACTCCTCAAATTTGGTTTCAGAATATAAGGTTTAGTTACAACTACTTAAATTTAATTCTCATGATTTTAAAACTAACTTTTAAACCAAAAATCTGAACATATTACCAAAAAACAATCACATTTTGAAAAAATATTAGTTGCATTTATCAATTTAAAAAAAATATAAGTTCAAAAACATTCATAATTGCCCGAACCATTCATTTATATTTTGTTTTTTTATGCAATAAATTTTTAGTAACATGCACAGAATATAAGTTCAGTTTTATTAAAAATCAGTTACAGCAACTGATACGTGGTATAAATTGTTTCAAATTTTGAAAAATTCAAAATACATTTGAAATTAAAAATTTTAATACAATACTATCTAAGGACTATTAAGTATTGGTAAACACAATCGTTTTTTAATTTTGTGAAAAAGTTACTGCAACTAATTGTATGTTGCTTATACAAAAACTAAATTATTAAAACGTCATCAAAAAACAAAATAGTTTTCCAGCTAATATTTTTTTAAAAAATATTTTCTACAAAGATAAACATCAAAATATGAATTAAATATGGTGTTAACAAAAAGGAAAATAAACCCCAAAACGTAAGTATAATTAAATCTGTGCAAAAAACATGTGTAGGTATTTTTTTAATAAGGATTGGTTTCATTTGCAGAAAAAAAATTACCACTTAAAGTTCAAACAAGAAATTTGGATGCATGCTTCCTGCGGATTTACCAACTTATCAACATTCAAACTTTAGAGGCAAATATAAATCTCTATTGAAGAGCTGTATTGCGACGATTTTTAAGAGGTAACCTGTTTGCATAAAAAATTGTGTGTCATATTATAATTTTCTACAAACAAAATATCGCTGAATATCAGAATTTTTCAATTGCAAAATGTCTGAGAGTCTGAGGCCTTTTTTCAAAGATTCTGAGATTTTTTTACCATAGACAATTTCATAAATTCTGAGACTTTTTCTATGGATAAAATATCTCGAAATCTCACGCCTTCTATAGGAAAAATGCCTCAGAATCTAAGAATTATTTTATTGGAAAAATCTCTCAGAATCAGAGACCTTTTCTTTAGGAAAAATTTATGTTTTTCTCTTTTTCTTTTTTTTTCTCTTTTTCTGTAGGAAAAATATCTTAGAATCAGAGACACTTTCTTTAGGAAAAATATATCAGAATCTGTGACTTTTTCTTTCAGAATCTGAGACATTTTCTATAGGAAAAATGTCCCAAAATATGAGACTTTCTAATAAAAAAAAGGTTTCAGAATTTCAGACTTTTTCTATTCGCAAAATGTCTCAAAACCTGAGAATTTTTTAACAGGAAAAATGTCTCAGAGTTTGAGACTTTTTTTATAGAAGAAATGTCTCAGAATCTGAGACTTTTTCTATACCAAAAATGTTTTAGAATCTGAGACTCTTTCTATAGATAAAGTGTCTCAGACTTTGAGACTTTTTCTATAGAAAAAAAGTCTCAGAATCTGAGACTTTTTCTAAAAAAAAATGTCTCAGAATCTGAGACTTTTTCTATAGAAAAAATGTCTTAGAATCTGAGACTTTTTCTATGGAAAAAAATGTCTCAGAATCTTAGACTTTTTCTATAGAAAACCTGTCTCAGAATCTTAGACTTTCTATAGAAAAAATTTTTCTATAGAAAATATGTCTCAGAATCTGAGACTTCCTATAGAAAAAGAGTCTCAGAATCTGAGACTTTTTCTATAAAAAAATGTCTCAGAATCTGTGACTTTTTCTATAGAAAAAATATCTCAGAATCTGTGACTTTTTCTATAGAAAAAATGTCTCAGAATCTGAGACTTTTTCTATAGAAAAAATGTCTCAGAATCTGAGACTTCTTCTATAGATAAAATGTCTCAGAATCTGAGACTTTTTCTATAGAAAAAATGTCTCAGAATCTGAAACTTTTTCTATAGATAAAATTTCTCAGAATCTGAGAATTTTTCTATAGAAAAAATGTCTCAGAATCTGAGACTTTTTCTAAATAAAAATGTCTCAGAATCTGAGACTTTTTCTAAAGAAAAATGTCTCAGAATCTGAGACTTTTTCTATAGAAAAAATGTCTCAGAATCTGAGACTTTTTCTATAGAAAAAATGTCTCAGAATCTGAGACTTTTTCTATAGAAAAAATGTCTCAGAATCTGAGACTTTTTCTATAGAAAAAAATGTCTCAGAATCTGAGACTTTTTCTATAAAAAAAATGTCTCAGAATCTGAGACTTTTTCTATAGAAAAAATGTCTCAGAATCTGAGACTTTTTCTATAGAAAAAAATGTCTCAGAATCTGAGACTTTTTCTACAGAAAAAATGTCTCAGAATCTGAGACTTTTTCTATAGAAAAAATGCTTCAGAATCTGAGACTTTTTCTATAGAAAAAATGTCACAGTATCTGGGACTTTTTCTATAGAAAAAAATGTATCAGAATCTGATACTTTTTCTATAGAAAAAATTACTTAGAATCTGATACTTTTTCTATAGAAAAAATTACTTAGAATCTGAAACTTTATCTCACAATCTGAGACATTTTTTCTATAGTAGGTTCTCAGATTCTGAGTAGTTTGGTTTTTACAATGTTTTTTCTACAGATTCTAAAACGTTTTTTTATAGAAAAAGGCTCAGATTTTAAATGTTTTTTCTATAGAAAAAGTCTCAGATTTTGAGACGTTTTTTCTATAGAAAAATTCCCAGATTCTCTGAGATTTTTTCTCTATAGAAAAAGTCTCCGATTCTGAAACGGGTTTTCTATAAAAAAAGTCTCAGACTCTGAATCTGTTTTATAAAAAAGTCTCAGATTCTGCGATGTCTCAGATGCTAGGACGATTTTGATATAGAATAATTCTCAGATTCTGACACGTTTTTCCTATAGAAAAAGTCTCAGATTATGTAACTTTTGTTGTATGGAAAAAGTCTCTGATTCTAAGACAGTTTTTATATAGAAAGTTTTAGATTGTAAGATATTTTTGCTATAGAAAAATTCGAAGATTCTATACAAAAAGTGTCAGATTCTGGTACATATTTTCTATAAAAAAAGTCTTGGATTCGAAGATATATTTTCTATAGAAAAAGGCTCAGGTACTGAGACGTTTCTCGAGAATTTTTATAAAAAAATATGTTTAAAAATTGTATTAAATATCAACTTTTGTATACCTTCTTGTAAAATTAACTTATTTAATAAATATATTACAAAAAACACTTTTTTGTCTTTTTATTTTACGGTTAAAGGACCCCATTAATAAAATATTTTAGTCGTGGTGCTATTATATCGGTCACAACAACCATTTTGATCTTAAAATTTTTCGTTGCTTCAACAGATATATTCAGTTGCTCTTACTGAAATTCGATATCTATACCAATTGACTGAATCAAAAATATTAGTAATTACAACTGATAAAAGTGATAGTTGGCTGGACTACAATAATTTGGTTGGTTCTAAATTTGGTTGGCACAACGAATCCGTTTTCTGTGTGTGGTCAAATTTGTGGCGAGTTGCCTTGATTAAATATTTATCACATTAAAACGGAATGCACCACAATCTTAAAAATTTGCATTCTTATATAGTTTCTTATGGGCTATCGTACAAAAATTTTTTCCTTGAAAAATTTTCAGAACCCGTTCTGAAAATTTCCATTTTTTAAAAAAGTCAATTTATCAAAAATCCGGCCACTTTTTTTTCTTTTTTTAATTTTTTTTTTTTAAGTTTAGATGTTTGTCCATCCACACAAAAAAAATCAGAAATGTATTTATTTTTGGTTTTTTCGAGAAAATCGCATTTGAATTTTAAATTTCATAACAATTTTGTAATTTGCTTGTATTTTCTTGTATTAACGTTGCGAATGAGTAATATTCATGCAATTAATATTACTCATTCGACACGTTAAAACAAGAAAATACAAGCAAATTACAAAATTGTTATGAAATTTAAAATTCAAATGCGATTTTCTCGAAAAAAACGAAAAATACATTTCTGATTTTTTTTGTGTGGATGGACAAACATCTAAACTTTTAAAAAAAATATAAAAAAAAAGAAAAAAAAAAAGTGGCCGGATTTTTGATAAATTGACTTTTTTAAAAAATGGAAAATTTCAGAACGGGTTCTGAAAATTTTCCAAAGAAAAAAATTTTATTGGATAGTCCATACAAAACTATGAAAGAATGTAAATTTTTAAGAATGTGGTGCATTCCGTTTTAATGTGATAAATAGTTAATCAAGGCAACCCGCCTCAAATTTGACCATTTTTCCAATATTTGACCATGCCTTCTAAGCCCAGTTTTTGAAAATTAGAAAAACCAAAAACGCCATTTTCTTAGTTCCATATAGGGCTATCCAAACAACCTATTCAGAAATTTACGGGACACATGTTTTTCTGTAGCGGGACATTTGGTGTGGAATGCCTCATATATAAGCTAACAATTAACGAAAAAGAAAACAAGAATTACTACCCAGCAAAACTTTGGTAATGGGTAGTGATTATATAACACATTACCAGGTAATGTATATACCTTATTTGTAGCATTATTTTAGGATGTCTTACACTCAAAAAAATACGTTAGTAGATTTACTAATTTTTTTTTGCTAACTCTAGTTAGCTAACTTTTAGCAAATTTTTAGTTGAGATTAGCATGTTAGCAAAAAATTCTTGTAAACTTCATTTAGCACATTAGCAATTTTAAACAAACTTTGAACTAATTTCTTTTGCTAAATTTGAAATCGAGTTGACAACATTTTTACAAGATTTTTTGCTAATATTAGCAAAAGTGAATTGTAATTTTTTTTATTTCTCTTATTTTTTCTCTCCTTTTTTTCTTCTTGTGCGCGGAATTTTTTAGAACAATTCAGTACAAACAAAAGCGTTGATCGTGGCGGTCGCGATTACGGCATTTTATAATTAAACGTAATATTTTTAATTTTGAATTAAATGTAAAAAAATATTTTGAAGTAAAAAAACGGGTGTTTGTGTGTTTATTTAATAATTGTTTCTCCATAAGTATTGATCGCAAAAAACAAATATGTAGATAATTCGGGGTTGTTTTTTTTTTCTATAGTGTGTTGTTTTTTACGAATGTGTTTGGCTTTGCATTTGATGTACACAAAAGAAAAAAAAACCCAAATTATCTATTAAAAATCTTTATATGTAAAAGAAATTTGGCGTGAAAACCCAACATACATTTATTATGCCTTGTCCTACTTGTGTTTTTTATGATGGTCATGTCATCCTCAATATACATAGCAGGTAACTTCTTCATATTATTAGTTTTTTTTCACTATTTATATTTTTTTACTGTGTTTTACATTTCAGACAATTTTTTTTTTTGGCGGTGTCAACATTCAAATAAGTTTTATGACGGTATTTTTTTCCTTATACAACTCTAGCATTGATAATTGTTTCCTTTTTTTGTTGGGTTAGTATTACTATGTAATGGAAATCAATGTAGAAACAATAATCAATAATTAAGGATTATTGTTTAATATTTTATCATTTATAATAAAGAATTTCGTTTTTTTCTAATTTCGGAAACATATAATAATACATGGCCTGTTCATCATTTGCAAGAAACTCTAAACCAATGTGTAAATTTTATTAAATAAAAACATGTTTAGGCATGTACAACCCACCCTCATTTCAAATAAAAAGTATATTTTTTTTCAAAATACATAATTGAAATTTCATTCTACTAAAATTTTAACAAAAGAAGTGGTAAATTTCAGCTAATCGGTTTTCAAATAAATTCTACTAAAATTTTACTAGATTTTGTGGTAAAAGCTACAGTTTTTCCTGCTAATTTCAGTTAACTAATTTTTAGCAAAACATTTTTGCTAACTTTACCAAAAAAATTGTGGGTTCAAAATCAGCAAATTTTCTAGTAAATTTACAAGCTTTTTTTGCTATCATTACAGTTTTTTTTTTTTGAGTGTACCAAACATTTGTTCCACAACGTATTATTTTAAAGTGAAAAATAATGCATTACTAATAATTTGCTACGTAATGCATGATTATTGGAAAAAATATATTTCATATTTATTATTTCTAAACATTAAATCATGGATGAATTATATTTGGTTATGTTATGTATTATTTGAAAGTTTGAAATAATGCATTATTTATAATTGGATGCATAATGCATTACAATAACATAAAAAATAATTATTTTATAAAAAAATGCATAAGTTTAAACTAGAGATGGGCTCACGACAGGAAATTTCTAACGACACACACTCACGAACATATTTTATCTACTTACACTCACTGACAATCACGTGAGTAAATTTAATACAAAATTACTTTTTCACTACTCGTAACACCTTATATATTACGTTCTGGTATGCTATATTATATACCTTACTCGTAACCTATAAAATATCATATATTTTACACCTTACTCGTATTCTTCGTTATAAATTTATGACTTATTTTATACCTTACTGGTATTCTTTGTGATAATGTGGATGTATTACTTTGAGTCTCATCGCCTGTTAAAATCATCAATGCTGCAATGTATAAAATAAGAGATCCTATACCTTATTTTATACCTTATTTGGTAATCTAAGTTTTGTTGGGTATTTTCATTTTCTTATAACCAAAAATTTTAATAACTTGGGTTTGAAACTTGGATATTAATTCACCTCGTGGTGAGTAAAACCGTTTTTCACCAGCTGGTAAATAAAAAGTAACATAATTATTTTTCAACACAAAAATTTTTTTTTTTTCATCAAATCTTTTTTTTTTTTCATAAAATTTTTTTTTTCATCAATTTTTTTTTTCATAATTTTTTTTTTTCATCAAATTTTTTTTTTTCATAATTTTTTTTTAATTTTTTTTTTTTCATAAATTTTTTTTTCATCAAATTTTTTTGTCTTCAAATTTTTTTTTTTCATCAAAATTTTTTTTATCAATTTTTTTGTTTTTTCATCAAATTTTTTTTCTTAATTTTTTTTATTAAATTTTTTTCAAAAAATCAAAAAAAAATTTTTTTTCATCAAAAAAATTCATCAAAAACTTTTTTCATCCAATTTTTTTTCACCAAAAATTTTGGGTTCATTAAATTTTTTTAACATAATTTTGTTTTTCGTGAAAAAAGTCTTTTTTTTTACCAAAACTACTTTTGCACCAAGTCTAAGCTTTTCGCATAAAAATTTTCCTTTTGTTTATCAAATGTACATAAAACAAGTGAGAGTGTTAAGTATATTCTTTGGTACCTAGTCTTTTATACTCTCCAAAACGTAAAAACACTTTTTTGCACTTATTTTTGCGCTCACTTACGAAATGTACAGCTCTTTTGGGTTTTTAATGGGGTCCTTGACTGATATTTTAATTCGTTTTGCATGTTAATATAAGATTAATTTTTCTAAAAAAACTTTGCTTTGGCAAGTGCACCCAAATCTTCCGCAAACCATTATGATGATTTAATGTTTTGGGCAAGAGTACAAAATTCACAGGAATTTTTTGTATATGAAAGTTTGTAATCGTCTTTGTAAAACTTTCATATGTTTTTGAGACATAAATATGTTTTGTAAAGTTTGAAAAATCAAGTTTTTTGTTTTTTTTTTTGTAAAAACATTTAAAACTTTTTTAAACTTTAAAAAAAAATAAATAGATAAATTTTGAGTAAATTTCTAATTGTGTCAATTAAAAATTTACTCAAATTTTTTTTCAAACATTTAATAAATTTTTATTAAAAATTTACTCAATACTATTAAATCGTTTACTGGTGCAAAATTGAGTAATTTCTTACTCAATAGTATTAAAAACTTACTCAATAGTATTAAAACCAAATTCAATTACACTGTGCAACAAATTTTGGGTCATCGCTTTGAGCCTCAATGCCTTCAACGCCATATGAAAGCAGACCATCAAATAGATAAATTCACTAAAGGGTTTTGCTAAGTCAGTTCGGATTTCTTTTTTATAGCCCACTGAATTTTTCACTTTTTTTAACAAAGGCGTTTGGAAAACGTCAAAAATGCTATAATTGAAACACATCTGAGCTTCAAAATATGGTATGATGTCTTCAGTGAAACTGTGTGGCGGTTCTTTTCTTAGAACAATTTAACCCTCTAACTGCAATTTGTTGGGGTCATTTTAGTCCTTTTTCAAAAACTTAAAACAGAAGTCTAATAAATCGTGCATTTAGAGGGTTAAAATGTTCTACAAATATTTTCCTCGTAAAATTTCCCTAGGGGTTGTAAAATGTTCAAAGTTTGTGAGACATGCTCAAAATGCTTAAAAAGGGTCAAGCATAAACAATCAATGTTTGTTATTTTTTTTTACCAAAGCAGTGTTAAACAAGTAAAAAAGTTAAATTCGGCCGTGCCGAATGTATTGATACCCTTCACAATATCAAAAAGATAATTGCAAAAAACTTAAAAAAAAAAAAATTTCCGCGAAAAAAAATTTTGGAAAAAAATCCGCGATGTCCAGCGAAAAAAAACATGTTTACCGTAAACTTCTGAGGCAGCATGAAATAACCCCCCAGGAAATAAGTCCCCAAAACGAAAATGAAACAGGTCCCCAAAATTGGGGACTTATTTCATAATGAAATAAACCCCCAATTTCAAAAATGAAATAAATCCCTATCGGAATGCAAAAACACCCCAAAATAAAATGAAATAACACCCCAATTTTAGGGGTTTGTTTCATATGAAATAAGTCCCCATTTTGAAAAATGAAATAAGACCCCAATTTTAAATTCATTAAACGCTCTCAAAAAAAAAAAACAAATAAAAGAATTTTTGAAATTATTTTTTTATTTTTGTGCTGAAATCACAACTTACATATATTGCAAACTACGCATTTGTATTCGTTGTTTATAGTTAAAGAATTTATAGTTTTGGTGTAGAATATATCTATATATATAAAAATGGATGTGTGTATGTATATATGTATGTATGTTCCGTATGGACTCGAAAACGGCTGGACCGATCTTTATAAAATTTTCAGGGAATATTCAGAATAGCCTGGGGAGTAACACTGTGCGGTCAGATTTTTGATTTTCTGTCGGTGGGCGGAGGGGCGTGGCAAAATCAATTTTTTACATTCCACCATTAATGACATCTATATATAAAACAAGTAAGAAAATTATAGTCGGTCAAGACCGACCATATAATACCCTACACCAAGGTTTCCCGGAAAATGGGTCCCATGGATCGATTAGATCTATATGTTGTAAAACCTTTAATAAGTGAAGAAAACACTCACAAATCAAATTTGAGTGAAATAGGCTTCTATTTGTTGACAATAAACCGCTTTAACTGAATATCGAGCGAAATTTTCACAAAGGGCCTGAGTCCAAAACTGGTCCGATGATTATCAGGTTTGATAAGGTTATTTAAGTACGCGTTTAACATACACAAACAAAATTTTAATTAAATATTTTCTATTTTCATGAAATTTGAGACATTTATGTGAAAATCGGGAAGGTGGTTTGTATGGGGGCTACAAGAAGAACTGGTCCGATTTCTTTGAAATTCGGAATGGTGATATGTGAAGACAAAACATGTTTACCATCCAAATTTCAAAGCGATACCTTCTATAATACGGTTATTAGAGTCATTTGAGCCAAAACTAAAGAGGACTTTTGTATGGGGGCTAGGTCTAAATATCGACCGATTTTTTCCAATTTCAATAGGCTTCGTCCTTGGGCCAAGAGAGACTTAAGTTTCAAATTTCAAGTCAATTGATTAAAAATTGCGACCTGTATCGTGTTTACACCGTTTACATGGACAGACAGACAGACGGACGGACGGACGGACAGACGGACGGACGGACGGACATCGCTAAATCGACTCAAAAAGTGATTCTGAGTCGATCGGTATACTTAAAGGTGGGTCTAGGACCAATATTTCGGGTAGTTACAAACATCAGCACAAACTCATTATACCCTGTACCACAATGTGGTGTAGGGTATAAAAACGAATAAACCGATTTTGATGAAATTTATACCAAAGATAGTACTAACCGAGTACTTACTATGTGCCAAATTAGAGCATTGCGGATAAAGGGCCGTCAAATGCCACGCACCTTTGTATTGAATTGAAAATATTTCCGCATGCTTTGCAATAATGCAAAAACGGCTGTATGTATGTTTCTTATGGATGCGAAAACGGCTGGACCGATCTTAATGAAATCTTCAGGGAAAATTTAGAATAGCCTCGGGAGTAACACTGTGTGATCAGATTTTTGATTCTTTGTTTGTGGGCGGAGGGGCGTGGCAAAATCGTATTTTTACATTGCACCACTTTTGACATATGTACATAAAAAAGAAATAAACCAATTTTGATGAAATTTAAACCAAAGATTGTACTAATCGAGTACTTACTATGTGCCAAATAAGAGCGTTATTGGACAAAGGGGCTTAAAATGGCACGCCCCTTTGTATTGAATTGAAAATATTTCTGCATGCTTTGCAATAATGTCAAAACGGCTGATACGATAAAAATTAAATTTTAAGCACTGATGGTACCAACGGAGTGCGGAACTAGGCCATGTTACACTACGATCGCAATTATGCAAAAACAGTTGAACCGATTCTCTTGGCGATTTTAAGCAAGATAGTGCTAATCAACTGCATGTGTAGGCCATATATAAAATTATAATTGTTAAATGGTGCGAAAATACAATGAATTTCATTTATAGGGTACATCTCCTGAGCGTTGGTCAAACAGACCAAAAATAATATATTCCTGCCACTTTCGCAATCAAGCAAAAACTACTAAGCCGATCCTAATGAGTTTCCTGCACAGATAGTGCTAAAAGAGGGTGGAACTACTGGACATATAAGAACACGATTCGACAAAGAGGCGTAAGTTGCCTAGCCCCTTTATGCTATACTCAACGTTATTTTATCTTTTACTACTAATAGTACTAACCAAGCTGGAACTATAGTTCATGATAGAGCGCGATTCGGCAAAGGGGTAAAAAATGCCACTCCCTTTTTTATTAACAAAATTTATTTCTTCCTCCTCCGCAATCACCCAAAAACGGCTAAATCGATTTCATTAAATTTGCAGCATAGATAGTACTTACCGAGGACGCAACTTGCAACTTTAGCTATATTAAAAGCCACGATTCAATAAGAATGCGTAAAATGACTCGCCCCTTTGTACTATAATTAACGATACGCCTGTCTGTTTCTCTACAGATTTCTCTATAGATAGTGCTAACCGAAGGTTGAAATAAGGGCTACTTCTAGACCCGGTCCCATGCTTTAGTTTTATCCGACACTGTATATTAAGATCGAGATGCAATAGAAAACAGAATCGATGTTTTCTTAGGGCCAGCAACGCGGACCGGGTCAGCTAGTATATATATATTCCTCTAACTCCCACTGGAGCATAGGGCAGTTTTGGTGTAGGACAAAATTTATTTGGAAGATTAACATTTTTTCAGATTTTTTTAGTTCCATTTTTATCTTAATATGTTTTCACTGTAGAAGAAAAATTTTGGGAATTTTTCATGTTTCCGTTGTTACAATTAATTATTCCATGGTAACAGTTTTGGCAACGATCTATTAGTTTTGTTGTAGAAAAAAATTTTTTGATCGGTTGGGATGATGAAATTGCGAATTTTTCATTTCCAACCGATTTAAAAAAGATTAAAATTTTTTCAAATGCATTATTTATTTCAAAATTTATTAGAAGAAATTTTTTTGAAATTTTTCATGTTTCCGTTGTTGCAATTAATTGTTTATTGGTAACACAATTTCTTGGTAACAGTTTTGGCAACGAACTATTAGTTTTGTTGTAGAAAAATATTGTTTGATTGTAAATCGGTTGGAAATGAAAAATTCGCGCGAATTTTTCATTTCCAACCGATTTACAATCAAACAATATTTTTCTACAACAAAACTAATAGTTCATTGACTACAAAATATAGTTTCAACTTTACTAATTCGTAACGAACTAACTACTAGTTTTGGTGGAGCAAAAATTTTATTTATGTGTAAGTCGGTTGGAAATGAAAAATTCGCGCGAATTTTTCATTTCCAACCGACTTACACTTAAATAAAATTTTTGCTCCACCAAAACTAGCAGTTAGTTCGTAACGAATTGGAGAAGTAAAAAAAAATAATTTGTTAAAAGCTAAAAAAAAAAATTCATACATAGAGTTCATCAAGGAAATATGTACTAAAAATAATTATCACTGCAATACATTAAACTACTACTACGGGTATTATATAATATCGCTCATTTACTTGTATAGTGTCATAACTCAAAATATGTCGTTTTTGGGTAAACAATACAGAATTATTTGTTACATTCTGCTTTATATTGTGTCAAAAAATCGTATTAATATCTTTTAAACTCACCGTTTGAGAAGAGAACATGCCATTATAACATTTTCTACTCACGGGCCTTTTCCAACGTAAAACAAGTTTCAATTGTAAACTTTAAACAGGTTTTCTGTAAAATCAAACATTTTGCGTTATGACACTATATAAGTAAATGAACGATATGTTTCCCAAGCAATATCAGTCCAGAATCCAAACTCTTAAAGGGGTATAAAGATGCTCTTCTTAATACTGATCAGTATCCCAATAATATTTTTGACTCATTGCTTGGATGTACCACCACAACATACCAAAATCACGCATTCCTTATATGTCCAGAAATAGTTTATAAATTTATCATCTTCAGTTTATAAAAAATGAATTAAGTCCCCAAAAATAAGAATTGGGGGTTTATTTCATTTGCATTTTTGGGGACCTATTTCATAATGAAATAAGTCCCCAAATAAAAAATGAATTAAACCCCCAAAATACGAAATAAATCCCCAATTATCGTTGTTGTTTTTTTCTGTACAAATTTTTGGGGACTTATTTCATTTTCCTTTTGGGGACTTATTTCCTGGGGGGTTATTTCATGCTGCCAACTTCTGAATATGTAGTATGGATAGCCCTATATGGAACTTAGAAAATTTCGATTTTGGTTTTTCAATTTTTCAAAAACTGGACTTAGGAGGCGTGGTCAAATATTGGAAAAATGGTCAAATTTGTGGCGAGTTGCCTTGATTAAATATTTATCACATTAAAACGGAATGCACCACAATCTCAAAAATTTACAGTCTTATATAGTTTTGTATGGGCTATCGATTAAAATTTTTTTTTTTTGGAAAATTTTCAGAACCCGTTCTGAAATTTTCCATTTTCTAAAAAAGTCAATTTATCAAAAATCCGGCCACCTTTTTTTTTTCTTTTTTATTTATTTTTTTAAAAATTTAGATGTTTGTCCATCCACACAAAAAAAATCAGAAACACGTTCATCTTTTTTTTCGAGAAAATCGCATTTGAACTTTAAATTTCATAACAATTTTGTTATTTGCTTGTATTTTCTTGTGTCAACAGAGCGTAAGTACACTCATAGAAATATCTTAGTAGAAAAATTAGTAAACCCATTGTAGATCAAGTTTTACAGAATAATGCCGTATTCAACAAATATTAATGTTGATATCGTTGAATAATCAGTATACTTGTTTTAACTATTACAATGGCTTCTACAGAATTCAATAGATAAAACAAAAAAGAAAAAACAACCCTGTTCGTTCGTTTTTTTTTTATTATAACGAGTGAACGAGTGAGTTGGTAACAATGTGAAATGTCTCTTATAAAATTATTTAATGTGTTTGTTTCTTATAAAATTATTTAATATTAGAAAAATAAATAAAAATAGGATCAGATCTATAAATATTTGGTAAGTAATAAATTACACTGATAACTTTATGTATTCATACTATATTAAAACGTTTTTTGTTTTTTTTAGGATTTTGATTTGGTATCATCAGATAATTAGAGAATGGCTAATGGGTGCATAACATGAATAAAAGAAGTGTGTGTGAAAATCTTTGTGAAAATCTTCAAATATTGCAGCTTAAAAAGCCGGAAATAAAAAAAATATTGTGATTTATACTAAATAAAAGAATATTTACAAATAACAACAAGCTTTTTTTTAATAAAAAAATTTCTTATATTAACAAAAATATGAGTTGAATTTACATAAAATACGAGTTGATTAACAAAAAAACGAGTTGATCAACTTTTACAAAAACTGACAACAATTTTTATTGAAATCAACATAAATATTTGTGGGGTCAAAATCAACAATGATTTCTGTTGAATTTACAACGATTTTCTTTGGGAATACAATGATTTTTGGTTGAGTGTATGACGAATATTTATGCAATTAATAATACTCATTCGCAACTTTAAAACAAAGAAATACAAGCAAATAACAAAATTTTTATGAAATTTAAAGTTCAAATGCGATTTTCTCGAAAAAAAAGATGAACGTGTTTCTGATTTTTTTTTGTGTGGATGGACAAACATCTAAACTTTTAAAAAAATAAATAAAAAAGAAAAAAAAAGTGGCCGGATTTTTGATAAATTGACTTTTTTAGAAAATGGAAAATTTCAGAACGGGTTCTGAAAATTTTCCAAAAAAAAAAATTTTAATCGATAGCCCATACAAAACTATATAAGAACGTTCATTTTTGAGATTGTGGTGCATTCCGTTTTAATGTGATAAATATTTAATCAAGGCAACTCGCCACAAATTTTACCATTTTTCCAATATTTGACCACGCCTCCTAAGCCCAGTTTTCGAAAATTTGAAAAACCAAAAACGCAATTTTCTTAGCTACATATAGGGCTATCCAAAAACCTATTCAGAAATTTACGGGACACATGTTTTTCTGTAGCTGGACATTTGGTGTGGAATGCCTCATATGTCAACCAGCAGCCGAATTAAAGCATTTTGTATTTTTAGGTTATGTTGAATGTGCCAACATTTTTGAGGTGTCCTTACATTTTCGATCATAACTTTTGAACCGCTGAACCGATATCGCTCAAATGCAATACCAAACTGCTCAGGAGAACTTCCAATAAATATGTTAAGTTTCAGTCATCTCCGTGTAATATTTTGGTCGTGATCACCATTTCCACAGACAGACGGACAGACGGACATCGCTAGAATGTCTTAAAATCGATCACTGATCAATAATTATATTAAAATTTATACAATTTTAGAAATCGGATGTTTTTTTTTAGTTTTTAATAAAAAGTTGAAAAATTAAAATAATAAAAATAAGTTGATCTTTGAAAAAAACTTAGAAAAATTTCAAAAAATGGAGTCATGTTAAATTTTATATAAAACACTTAGAAAATATTTTCAAAAAAATTTGTCCTTGGAAAAAAATTAGAAAATTTTGAAAAATGGAGTCATATAAAATTTTATAAAAAACACTTAGAAAATATTCGTGATAAAAAAGTGGTGCTTGGAAAAATCTTAGAAAAATAAAAAAATATGAAGTCATATGAAATTTTATATAAAACAATTTGAAAATATTTGCGATAAAAATATGTTCTTGGAAAACACTTAAAAAAATTAAAAAATAATGGAGGCATATAAAATTTTATATAAACCACTTAGAAATTTAAAATGATGCATGGGACCAGATGTTACAACATATAGTTATGTATGGCGATATCTTAAAAAAATCGCACATCAAAATTTATTATATAAATTTATCTTGCAATGCATAGTGTCACACATGATCATATATCAAATAATATGACTATATAAAAGTATATAAGATAATATTAAATTATTTTTACTCGGAGATTCTTTATTTTTACCAAATTAACCCTCTAGCTCCCGTTTTAAGGGGTCATTTTTGTCCTTTTGTAAAATAAATGCAAAAAAGTCTTTAAAAAAACTCAGTTAGAGGGTTAAAATGTTCTACAAATATTTTCTGCATCAAATTTTACTAGGGGTCGTCAAAGACAAAATGCTAAAAAATGTATGTGCAAAAATTGTATGTGCAAATTTTACAACTTTACTTTTTTTTAGCATTTTAGATAGTCCAAATGACTTTTTTGACTTTGACGACCTCTAGTAAATATTGATGCAAAAAATATTTCTAGAACATTTTAACCCTCTAACTGCCTTTTTTAAAGACTTTTTTGTATTTCTTTTAAGAAAGGACAAAAATTACCCCTTAAAACGGGAGCTAGAGGGTTAATTTGGTAAAAAAAAAAGAATCATCATGAAATTTAATAAAACACATCAGAACATAACTTTTAGCTCAAAAGTATATTTGCACTGTTTTTTTGTCGATGTTTTTTAACACTGCTTTGGTAAAAAAATAACAAGCACTGATTGTTTTTACTTGACCCATTTTTAGCATTTTTCTCATGTCGCACAAACTTTCAACATTTGACAACCCCTAGTGAAATTTTATGAGGAAAATATTTGTAGAACATTTCAGCACTCTAAAGGACGTTTTATTAGACTTCTGTGCTCAGATTTTGAATAAGGACTAAAATGACCCCTTAAAATGGCAGTTAGAGGGTTAAAATTTTCTAAGAAAATAACCGCCACAAAATTTCACTGCAGACATCACATCATATTTTAAAGCTCAGATGAGTTTTTATTAAAGTATTTTTAACGTTTTCCAAACGTCTTCGATAAAAAAAAATAAAAACTTCAGTGGGCTATAAAAAATAAATCCGAATTGACTTTGCAAAACCCTTTGGTGATTTTGTCCATTTGATGGTCTTCTTTCATATGGTGTTGAAACCATTGAGGCTCATTTTTCTTGTTGCACAGTGTTATAAACTTTAAACTCGTTTTCTGCACAATTAAATATTTTGAGTTATGAGTAAATTTTTTAGAAATTGTGTAAACGTTTTGTTAAATTTTACTAAATTGTGGCAAAATTTATGAACTATTTTTAAGGAAATTATGTCCCAAAAATCAGTTTGCTCTTTTTTTCGAGTCTACTCTTTATATCAAGCAGTGTAAATTGAAAAGTATGATTAAAAATATTTCCCAAAGTAATAATAATTCAAACAATGAAAATTATACCCAAGATTCCAACAAGAAAAAAGCGGCATATGTTATGAAACTTTTAATATTAGTTTTTCAAACATATTTCATACCTTTAAGTAATTTAAGAATGTTACTAACTTTTATGTTTAACCAATATTGATAAAAAAATTGTAAAGAACATGACACAGAAAAAAATATTCAATGGAAAAAAACAATTAAATATTTGCTCAGCTTAAAATTTGACATTTAATTAAATTTTACTTGAATCAATTAACCATTTGCTCAAATCTGAAAAATTCCCAAAAAAATTTATAAAAACAAAAAAACTCATCATAGTAGGCTTTGAGTAACAATGCGATGAACGCTGTTGCGTTTTTTTTTAGTTTTAGTTAGTCGTCAAATAGAAAAGTACTTTCACGCACAAAAGACGAAAATAAACAAAATAATATAAAGCACAAAAAAAAAAACAATTTAAACAAAAGACTTGAAAAGACTGACAAAAACACTACAACTGTAAAATAATGATCATTCACTCAGATTAAGCATTGGATTACTCAAAAATAACACAAAATAATTGATTAACCGCTCACTCAAATCAAGCATTGCACAGAGGGCCAGCCAGATCGATTTCCGGCCAAAAGTCCTTATATTCAATTCTTAAAAAATAACTATACTAATTTGTTGGACATACATAGGAGCTGGTTTCCTGAACGTATCTTTATGATCCAACTACACCATTTCCTTCGACAGGTCTTCAAAGTTAAAAAAGTTGAAAAAAAAGTTTGTAAATGGTGATACCTTTTTATTTTTTTTTTACACATTTCTATTGCTAATGATCAACTTTTGATTTGCAAGGTTCACCCTTATATATTAGCCTTTGTGACGAAAATAATGTGGAAAAATATAACTTATTTTCCTGACAGCAATTCGGGTTTTTGTGAAAATAACTATGATTTTTTAGTTATTGACTTCGCGCCGAAAAAATCCTCAGCGATCCTCAGTTCGATACAATCAGTCTATATTTTTTCTTATATAGAATAGATCCATATCTTTCGAAAAAAGTTGCCCAAACTTGCTCGAAATGATAAATGGCGAAATTACAGCTATATATGCAGTGGTTCGAGATTTGTTTTTAAAAAAATAATTTAACCCAAAATAATGTTTTACGGCTTGATTAGTTTTTTTGTCGCCAGAGAGTGCCTTAAGTGTAGGAAAAAAAAAATTATCTACATTTCTAGTTTTTTGTAGAATTATGAAAAATATCAGTTACACCATTTCCAATTAAATTCAAAGATTTTTTATTGAATTTTCAAAATAAAGAAAAAAAGTGAATAATTTGTCGTCACCATTTCCAAAAGCTTTTCTGAAACTAAGTAAGTCATTTACACCATTTCCATATTTATATCAAATATAAAAAAAAATATTTATAAAAATTATGTGCGTAGATTTAACTACAGACATTCTTAATACTCTTAAAACTAATTTTTTGTTATATCAGACAAAGTTAAAAATTCTAGCCGCCATATTGTTTCCGTCATATTGAATTTTATCAGTTCGATTTTAAGATAACAGAGAGTCCCCGCACAACAATGTCGGTGACGTTTTTTTCATACAAATTTGGCATGAAAAAACGCTCGACCGAAAACCGCTAGAATAAAATTAATTTTATTTTTGTGTCGGTTTCTCTCTCTCCCTAAATTTTTGATATGAAAATGTTGCCACTTTTTTACAAATATTTCGATTATTTTCGATAAAGTAAACAAAAGAATATGATCTCTAAAAACAAAAATTATTAAAATTGAAAAAAAACAGGAAAAAAACGAATCAATATGAAAAAATCATATTGATAATTAAAAATACAATTAATTTATATAAAAAAGTGACGAAAAATTTAAAAAATAGTGCAAAAATCAACATATGACAGAATTTTCCGCTGCCGTCTTTGTTTCGCGCCTATACTCTCTCGTGACCGAAAACGTCAACCGCTCCGACATTGTTGTGCGGGGACTCAGACCCGGAAATTTACTAGGCCACACTTTCAGCTAGCTTCAACAAAGAAAAGGAATATAACTGTTTTTTATTTACTTGTTACAAACTTTACTAAGCATATCTAGTCCACCATTTTGTTTTTCAAAATTCACGTCAGTAATTCTGATTCAGTAACTCCAAGACCCCCTTAAAACAAAATTTGAGTTGAATCGGCCAATTATTAAAAAAAATTGTGCGCCATATTGGATGCGCCATTTTGATTTTTTTAGTTTTTAAGTTAAATTTTGAAATCAGCGTCCCGAAATACTCTAGAAGCACATTTTTAGCCGAATCCAAAAACGATAAAGACTTTTGGCCGGAGATGGATCATTCTTTAAACTTTAAGAAGCATATTTAGTCCGCCATTTTGTTTTTCAAAATTCGGAGTAACAATTCTTATTCAGTAACTCCAAGACCCGCATAAAACAAAATTTGAGTCCAATCGGACAATTTTTTAAAAAAATTGTCCGCCATATTGGATCCGCCATTTTGATTTTTTTTAGTTTTTATCTAAATTTTGAAATCAGCGACCTCGAATTCCCCTAGAAGCAAATTTTCAGGCGGATCCAACAACGATAAAGACTTTTGGCCGGAATTGGATCATTCTGGCCCTCTGTGCATTGGTTTAATCAAAAATTACAGAAAAATAACAATTAACAAATTACTCAAATCAAGCATTGGTTTAATCAAGGAACAGTCAATGACTGACCTACAATTTTCGTGCTTGATCCAACAATTTTCCTCATTAGATGACTTTTAATTAAAATAATGCTCAACCTGGTGTATTTCGTGCTTGATCTAACAACTCATTTTTATCTGTGTGAATGAAATAATAAAACAAGTGTGTACTCTGTACACTAGACCGGGTCGAAAAAAAGTTCCCAATGGATTAATTTTAAAGCTTACCTCGAAAAAGTTCCATAGCCAAAATATTAGATTTTTAGGTCGCGATTTGGTACCGCTGAAATCGTTATTTGTTCATAGCTTTGTCATTTGATGTCCGATCGTTATAAAAGAAAATTTGTAAGAAAGTCCTCAGCGAGTACTTAATTTGACCCATATGCAGTTTTAACCTCAGAGGTCACACTATTTCATGCTCAAAAGAACATTTAGATTATTTTTTCGACCTTTTCGACTTTTTCAAACGCCTTTGAAAAAAATTAAAAATTCAGTTGGCTATTAAAAAAATTGAGACGTTACAGAGCAAAACCCATTGGGAGTTTAACAACAGCACCCAAGTGCTTTCATACTGTATAAGTTGAGGCACTAAGAAATGACCCTTCAATTGTTTTGCAGTGTATTCTTAAACGGGCTTTGCGAAAAAGTTGTTATTTAATGTAAAAATATTTTTTGTAAATTTTTCAGTTTTATCGGCAAATTTAGCAAAAGTTTTTGATTTAAAAATTGGGTTTTAAAAAAAAATATTACAAACATCACTAAATTTTTGCATCAAATTGCACAGAAAAAAATAAAAAAAAATATATGAGTAAATTTTTAATACTATTGAGTAAAAAATTACTCAGTTTACTCCAGTAAACGATTTAATAGTATTGAATAAACTTTTAATATATTTTTATTAAATGTATGCCAAAAAATTTGAGTAAATTTTTAATTGACACAAGAAAAATTTTACTTTAATTTTTTTTAATTATGCTTTTAATTGCGTCAAGTAAAAATTTACTCAAAATTTAGTAATTTATTTTTTAGAAAAGTTTCACATTTTTACAAAAAAAAAAAAATTTAACTTTTACCAAATATATTTATGTATGTCTTAAAGACACAGAAAAATTTTATAAAGACGATTTCAAATGTCCAGCGAAAAAAAAACACGTGTACCGTATACTTCTGAATAGCTTGTATGGATAGCCCTATATGTAACTTAGAAAATTGCGTCTTTGGTTTTTCAATTTTTCAAAAACTGGGCTTAGGAGGCGTGTTCAAATATTGGAAAAATGGTAAAATTTGTGGCGAATTGCCTTGATTAAATATTTATCACATTAAAACGGAATGCACCACAATCTTAAAAATTTACATTCGTATATAGTTTTGTTTGGGCTATCGATTAAAATTTTTTTTTGGAAAATTTTCAGAACCCGTTCTGAAATTTTCCATTTTTTAAAAAAAGTCAATTTATTAAAAATCCGGCCGCTTTTTTTTCTTTTTTTTTAAGTTTAGATGTTTGTCCATCCACACAAAAAAATGCCTGCGAATTTTGTGCTCTTGCCCAACACATTAAATCATGATAATGTTTTGCGGAAAGTTTGGGTGTACTTGCCAAAGCAAAGTTTTTTTACAAAAATAATGTTATGATGAAAAAAATTTTTGATGAATTTTTTCGATGAAAAGAAAAATTTTTTAATGTAAAAAAAAATGTAATTGCGTCAAGTAAAAATTTACTCAAAATTTAATAATTTATTTTTTAGAAAAGTTTCACATTTTTACAAAAAAAAAAATATGAAGAAAAAACATTTTTTTGCTGAGAAAAAAATTGATAATAAAAAATTTGAGAATAAAAAATTTTATGAAAAAAATTGATGAAAAAATATGATAAAAAAAATATGAAAAAGAAATTTTGATGAAAAAAAAATTTAATGAAAAAAAAAATTGATGAAAATTTGATGAAAAATTGATGAAAAAAAAAAATTGATGAAAAAAAAAAAAATTTGATGAAAAAAAAAATGATGAAAAAAAAAAATTATGAAAAAAAAAATTTGATGGAAAAAAAAAAAATTGATAAAAAAAAATTTGATAAAACAAAAATATTATGAAAAAAAAAGTTTGATGAAAAAAAAAAAATCATAAAAAAAAAAAAATCGGAAAAAATTTGATGAAAAAAAAAATTTTTTTTTGTTGAAAAATAATTATTATACTTTTTATTCACCAGCTGGTGAAAAACGGTTTTATTCACCACGAGGTGAATTATTATCCAAGTTACAAACCCAAGTTATTAAAATTTTTGGTTTTAAGAAAATGAAACTAGTAATTCTTGTTTTCTTTTTCGTTAATTGTTAGCTTATATAGTCAAACTGAGGTGGCGTCCTGCAACTTTTTTAAAATTAGACACCAGCCTAAAAACATTATCATGTTAAAAATCAGAAAAACATTTATCGTTTTTTTCGAGAAAATCGCATTTGAATTTTAAATTTCATAACAATTTTGTAATTTGCTTTTACTTTCTTGAATTTACGTTGCGAATGAGTAATATTTATCCAATTAATATTACTCATTCGCAACGTTAAAACATGCAAATACAAGCAAATTACAAAATTGTTATGAAGTTTAAAATGCGATTTTCTCGAAAAAAAACGTATTCCAACAAAGTGCTCAGATCAACTATTAATAGTGAAAATAAGTTGGTACAAGTAAACACAAGCAATTTAAAACCAAAATGAACAAAATCGGTCCATGGCTTCCGTTCTCGCATCGCGGGTCAAAATTGCGGTTTTTGAAAAATGGACATAATTAAAAAAAAAAAAAATTAAATATTTAAAAAAAAATTATTTAAAAAAAAAAAAATATTTTGTATCGCATTAATTCAAAGATATTTAGAAAAATTTTGTTTGTTTTTTTCGGATATCGATAACCCACCCAAACGTGAGGCCAAAAAAAACTCACATTTTTAACATAGAGCTCAAACCTACTTTTTCACTATTTTAAAAATTTAGTGAAACAAAATTTTTAAATATATTATTTTATCCACTTGATATCATTGAATACATCTCAGGGATTGTATAAAAAAATTCTTAGTTAAATTCCTTCGTCCAGTTGGTGTGTGGAGCGATTTGAATTTAGCGGATTTCCAGAACATGTGTTTTTATCGACATTTTTGACTAATTTGTAGTTGTTAGTAACATTTTACTTAAATTAACCAACTTTTTTTGTTCAAATGGTTGTTTTGGACCATAGTAATTCTGCTTTGAAATAATAGGCTTTTTGGACAACGTTAACCCTTGCCGGCACGGGGTTAAAAAATTCATCCAATGAAATTTTTGAAAATTCCTTACTCTAAAATCGTGTATGTGTTTAAATAATCAACAATTACAAATTTATACAAAGTTTTCTTGGAGGACATCTTTAACCCTTGTTGAACGAACGCCCAAACAATTTCAAACAGCTGTTTTTTTGCTCATAGTCAAATGGACTTTTTTGACATATTAAATAATATGTTTTTCACTTTTAGCTTTACACAGTAAAAACGACGAAGGCGTAATGAAATTTCGGATGCCATTTTTATACCCTCCAACCACAGTATGGGGGTATACTCACTTTGTCATTCCGTTTGTAACGCGTAAAAATATCGGTCGGGGACCCCATAAAGTATATATATTATTGATCTATGATCGATTTTAAGTCATTCTATGAATGTCCGTCCGTCCGTCCGTCCGTCCGTCTGTATAAAACACGATTCAGTCCAAAATAAGAGAGCTAGAGTCCTGAAAATTGGCACGAATGTGTCTCTTTGTCATAGGCCGGTTAAGTTCGGAAATGGGTAAAATCGGATGAGGGGGAAAAAAGTTCCCCTTAAAGAACTTAGAAAAAGTCTCAAAAAACGCAATTTTGTACAGCTTTTTTTGCATTTTTGTTAAACAAATGAAATCTTTTTATGTCAGAAGGTGTTCAAAGTCCTGCACTTAGACCGCGGGGGCTACAAAATAATTATTTTTTGGCCTGCCCCCTTTTGTGGGCGTGTATTTAAAAAAATCATAAAAATTATGAGTAAATGGTATTACTAATGTTAAAAAAGCATAACAAATAAATTAGTTAGCATTTATCGCGATGGGGAAGGTATCCCCAACCACCCCCACATAGCCCCCCAAAAAAAACGCCTCTGAATTTTTTTAAATATATTTGAACATCTTGGAGGGTATCCAAGATTCGGAACAGCCGAATTTAACACTCTCACTTGTTTTTATTTTATTTAATTTTAAGCATTTTCCGCTTAAGCACATACACGGATGCCATTTTTTTTATTTTATTTAATTTTAAGCATTTTCCGCTTAAACACATACACGATTTTAGAGTGAGGAATTTTCAAAAATTTCATTGGAGGAATTTTTTAACCCCGTGCCGGCAAGGGTTAACGTTGTCCAAAAAGCCTATTATTTCAAAGCAGAGTTACTATGGTCCAAAACAACCATTTGAACAAAAAAAGTTGGTTAATTTAAGTAAAATGTTACTAACAACTACAAATTAGTCAAAAATGTCGATAAAAACACATGTTCTGGAAATCCGCTAAATTCAAATCGCTCCACACACCAACTGGACGAAGGAATTTAACTAAGAATTTTTTTCTACAATCCCTGAGATGTATTGAATGATATCAAGTGGATAAACTAATATATTTAAAAATTTTATTTCACTAAATTTTTAAAATAGTGAAAAAGTAGTTTTGAGCTCCATGTTAAAAATGTGAGTTTTTTTTGGCCTCACGTTTGGGTGGGTTATCGATATCCAAAAAAAACAAACAAAATTTTTCTAAATATCTTTGAATTAATGCGATACAAAAAAAATTTTTTTTTTTTAATATTTTTTTTTTTTAAATATTTAATTTTTTTTTTAAATTATGTCCATTTTTTCAAAAACCGCAATTTTGACCAGCGATGCGAGAACGGAAGCCATGGACCGATTTTCTTCATTTTGGTTTTAAATTGCTTGTATTTACTTGTACCAACTTTTTTTCACTATTAATAGTTGATCTGAGCACTTTGTTGGAATACGACCCAGCCTAATGTGCATATCCGTAATTTGTGGGTACATGTACATTAATGATCATACATTGTCATACATGAATTTGTATGTAAATTTTTTTTTGTATTTTTTTTCCATAAAACGTCTATTAATTGAAATTTTTTCAAATATAAATAACACTGTGTGACGGTGAAAAAGTAACCTGGGTTTTGACCATCAATTTTACATAATTCGGGCATGCTGATTCCAATGGTCCAAGCCATTTTGAAATCTAAGGTACAGTTTTTTCGCAAAACGTCTTTAAAGTTTTTCACGTCCCCGTGAAGTTTTTTGAATAAAAAATATTTTGTGTGCGAAAAAGTCAGTCGTTTATAGTTGAAATTAAAAGATTATATCTGTAACTACATTATAACTACAAATTCCGCTACTAAAAGTTTAAAACTTTAACAGTGTTTCGCGTTTTATCCCATTTTTTCTCATTTTTTAGCATTTTCGCGATTTTAAATGCCTAAATAAATTCCGACCTAAACAACCGTTTCAGCTTAGTATATTTGCACCAAAGGAAATATATTCCCATTAAAATATTTTTCATTTATCAATCATGCGCGATTTGTCAAAATTTCTCTATGACAGCATCGCTTTCCAACAGGACCACAAGGTCCAGATTTTGATATATTGTGTAAAAACCTCAAAAAAGTATTTGTGCCAAATTTCAAACAAAAATGTTTTCATCTTAAAAAGATTTAATAAAAAAACATTTATTTCGCCCTACTAAATTATATTAAACAAGTGTTTTATTTAAATTAGTAGTATTTAGTACAGTGTTTTCCTTTTGTTTTTGTAATTAAAATTTAATAATTTAATTTAGTAAGGTGAAACAGAAGTTTTTCTACAATAACTTTTGAAGTTAAAAACATTTTTGTTTGAAATTTGACACAATTACTTTTTTGAGGATTTAACATAATATGTCAAAAGCTGGACCTTGTGGTCATCTTGGAAAGTGATGCAGTCATAGAGAGATTTTGACTAATCTCTCATTTTTGGAGTGATGCGATTGATAGTTGAAACGTATTCTCATAGAAATATATCCCATTTGGTGCATTTAAACTAATCTGAAGCGGTTGTTTAGGTCGGTATTTACTTAAGCATTTAAAATCGCGAAAATGCTAAAAAAATGGAAAACGGGATAAAACGCGAAATATCACTTGAATTTCAAACATTTGATAGCGGCTATGGTACTTAAAATTTAGCTACAGTTACAGTCCTTCAATTTCAATTGCAAAAGAGGGACTTTTTTGCATACAAAAACTTTTTTATTTCAAAAAGTTCCTGGGGACGTGAAAATCTTTGAAGACATTTCGCGAAAAAACTGTACCATAGATTTAAAAATGGTTTGCACCATTGGATTTAGCATGTCCGAAATATATAAAATTGATGGTCAAATGTCAGGTTACTTTTAACATCCAAGATTTTGTCACGCTGTGTAATCGAAATTTCGAAAAAAGTACTTTTTACAGATTTATTTTCTGTTGTTGGATCCTACATTCCTAAGATGATGCTACATTCCAAATTTCAAGTTAATATGCTCATTATTTAAGAATATATAATTTCCTTTTTTAATTGATTTCCTTAGAATTCAGAATTTCCAAAAGTTATTCTTTTGGGAATATTTTATTTCGCTAGACAATCTTACATTCCAAATTTCCATTATAATTATTTCAGAAAATATAAAAGGTACCACAGTACTCGTTTTTATCCCCTTAGATCGGAATCGGAATTTCCAAAAAGTAAATTTTTCATAGTTTTTTTCTGTTGTTGGATCCTACATTCCTAATTTTAAGTTTTTATGACCTTTATTTAAGCATGGGAGGCTACATTCCAAGTTTCAAGCTAATAAAACCATTATTTAAGTATATATGTATATAAAAAGTACCAAAATACCTTTTTTACCCGTTTTACCCCCATAGAATCATTATTTCAAAAAACCCAGCCTTAGTGGATCTACATTACAGGAGATGCAGCTACATTCCAAATTTCAAATCTCTAGCTTCATTGGTTTGTGGAACTATAAAAAGAATCAACATTTCCAAAACCCAAGCCTTAGTGGACCTACTTTCCGGGAGGTGCATCTATATTCCAAATTTCTAGTCTCTAGCTTCAGTGGTTTGTGGAAATATAAAAAGTACCAAAATACTTTTTATATTTATTTATTTAAAGGATCTATACTTCGGGAGGCGCACCTCCATTCCAAATTTCAAGTCCCCATTTCGTTCCCTGTTTTATTCCATTTGATTCCCTGTTCCATTCCGATTAGTCCCGTGTGGCTTTCATTCTGTTCCGAATATGCGCTTACATGCGCTAAAAAACAAAAAATTCTTTGCCTTATTTAGAAATCTGTTTTCGCTAAATGACCCTGCATTCCAAATTTAAAGTTTCCAGGACCATTATTTTAGGAATTATAATAAGTACCAAAATAAACTTTTTTACCCCCCTTAGAATCGGAATTTCGAAAAAGTACTTTTTCAAAATTTTTCCCGTTGTTGGAACTAACATTTTAAAATTTGTTTGTAGGACCTTAACTTCAGAAAATTTAGAAAGTACCAAAAGTAATTTTTTTTTACCACTTTTTACCCTTAGGAGTTCGAATTTCAAGAAAGTACTTTTTTTGGGAATCTTTTTTCGTTAGAGGATCCTACATTCCAATTTTCAAATTAATAGGATTTTTTTTTCAGAAAAAGTAAAAAGTACCAAAGTGCTCGCTTTTTAGTACCAAAGTAGAATTTTGTACCCCTTTTTACCCTTAGGAATCCGAATTTCCAGAAAGTACTTTTTTTGGGAATGTTTTATCGTTAGAGGATCCTACATTTCAATTTTCGAATTAATAGGATTTTTTTCAGAAAAAATAAAAAGTACCGAAGTACTCGTTTTTTTACCCCCCCCCCCCCCCCCCCCCCATTAAAATCGGAATTTCGAAAAGTACGTTTTCAGAATTTTTTCCGTTGTTGGAACCACAATTGCAAATTTTAATATTTTTGTAGGACCTTAATTTCAAAAAATATAAAAAGTACCAAAGTACCATTTTTTACCCCATTTAACCCTTAGGAATCCGAATTTCCAGCAAGATCTTTTTTTGGGCATGTTTTTCCGTTAGAGGATCCGAAATTTCAAATTTCAAATTAATTGAATTTTTTTCAGAAAAAACAAAAAGTTCCAAAGTACTCGCTTTTTCCCCATTTTGAACCCTTCGTTTTTACCCCTTAAAATCAACATTTCCAAAAACCCAGCCTTAGCGGATATGTATTACAGGAGGTGAAACTACAATCCATATTTCAAGACTCTAGCTTCAGTGGTTTGGGCTGTGGGATGATGCGTGATTAGTATGTCAGTCAGTCAGTCATCAGTCAGTCACGCAACTACTTTATATATAGATAGAACATTCCTAATAGCACGGAAATAATCATATAAGATCGATAATTCTGTTCGTTACTAACAGGTGGGTGCATAAAGTTGCATCTTGTAAAATCCTGCAACTAGTGTACATTATTTCGCAAAAATTAAGTCGAGTTTAAACTGTTGTAACTTTTGAACAAAAAGAGATATTTATCCACTCTTTTTTGGTAATTTTAAAGGATATTTAAATGCTTTAAGTCATATTTTTTTTTTTTTTTTTTTTAAACAAAATTTTCTGTTTTTTAATAAATTTGTAACAAAATACAAATTTTTGAAAAGAAAATTATATATTTATTTTTTTTGATGTAATAGAACTTTTGTGTTTGGTCCGTATTGGTCGCCGGACTTCTTCAGATATATTGACCAATATCCATAGTACTTATTTCAACGGCTAACTTTTGCGACCGTCTGCGACGCCGACTACAGTGGGGCGATATGTAAACCTTGTTTTTACATATTTTTTAAACATATTTTAAAAAAGTGGGCGTGGCAGTGGTCTGACCGCCCCCTTTTTTTGTGATATTATTTCTACAGTCATTGAGAGTATATATACCAAATTTAAAGAAATTATAACCAAAACTACAAATTTTAAAATAAGTGGCATGGCCCTTAACCGGCCTCCCACATTTTTCATAATGTTATTTTCAAAGTCAAAACGAACATTTTTACAGAATTTCAAGTCAATATAATTAAAATTGGATTTTTGTCGTCCTAGATTGGCCAAATGTGTCAAAGTGCCCTGGTCAGGTTTTGTTCGGTCTCTCATGGAATTAATGATATATAGGGTGGTCCAATAACAAGTATCGTTTTAAAAATGCAATAAAATGAACAATAATAAATGTTATGGCTTTATTTGAAAGAGTAAACAATTACATTTTTTACGGCAAACGACTTCATTACTGCGTCCTCGGCTTGCTCCGCTGTATTGCGTTGTATCACAGTACTGCATTTCCAAACTGTACGTTTTTTGAAAAAAAGTTTTTAACAGAAATAAATCTCCCAATAATGTTAACAAACAAATTGCTGCATCTTGGGATCGGAAACCCCGCACGGTATTGTAAAGAATCTAATTCATTTCTAGAAAGCAACAGATTTGAGTTGCAGCATCATTACACCATATTTTCAAAAATACAGCTGAAAATCCCATTTTCGTCAAAGACGACCCCTACAGAGCCATGATTACCGACTTTTTGTTGCCCATAATAGAAGATACCAACTTGGACAAGATTTGTTGTTATTAGGATGTCGCAACATGTCACACAGTCCATCAACCAATCGATATTTTGCGCACATAGTTCGGTAATCTTGTTTTTAGTCTTACTCTCGGTGTCAATTGATCATTTCAGAGCTGCGGTTTATACCCTTTAGAATTTTTTTAAGGGGTGTTGTGAAAGATCCATACAATGTTCAAAATTCAGAAATGTTCTAGCAATTCACTGAAAGCAAGTTTTTTATCAAAGAACGATTTGGCGGTTAATTTCGCAAAAACCTCAGAAAATGAAGAAATTCGAAAATTTAAGGGCTTAAGATGAAAAGCTTTAAGCAAAATTTGCATAAGAAATATTGCCACAAGTCATAACTTTGTTTTCCATGATATAAAATTTAAAAATCATTAACTTTATTTTTTTGTTTTTAAACTGGCTCGAAATCAGGCAATCTTTAATGACATTTTTCAAGAAAACTATACCATACATCGAAAAACGGAGTACGCCATTGGAATCAGCATGTCTCAAATAATAAATAGTGGTCAGTTTTGTCAGGATGTGTAATAAATACCGTTTTTAGCATTTGTGAAACTCTATCAGCCAGATAATTTTTCAATGGACTTGCCCAATTTATTTTTCTGCTTATTTTTCTAAGTTGCCTTTAGTTTGTATTGGATGTAAAATTTTAAACAGAGTAAGAAATTCGGGACATGCTTATATACAACAACAAATAAACCTCTTATATTTTCTTAATGCGACAACCAAACCCTTATTTTTTTTTTGTAACACTTTTTATACCCTTCACTTATTGTTAGGCAGGTAATACATAAGTTTTACATTACGTTTGTAACACATAAAATTATCGGCCTGTGGACCAAAACTTCTAGTTTCCATCGCTAAACTAATTTGAGATTTGATTACACTACCCGAGTAAACATTTTTATATGATGCAATATATAATGATATGTAACACAATATATATTTATACACAATTTGATCCGAATAATGGTGGATGTTTTTGCATTAAAAAAGATCAACTTGTATAAAATAGGATTTGATTTCATCCGAGTTTTGACCAGACATTGCCATATATTGGTGGATCTAATTAGATCTAATTGAATAAAAACATATAAAATCCTTGTGTGTTTTGGTTTGGGTTGAGATACACCACAGGTCAACGATACATTCACCAAACATATAATTTTCTAAAACAAAAAAATGTTTGGGTACGCTTCGAACCAGATAGGTGATATACATAACCCTAACAAGGAAATGTTTAGGAACATTTTAAAAAGTTTCGTATACTTGCCAAAAAAACTTAGAAAATGTTTGGTTAATTGGAAACATATATACCCAGGCAGAAACTGCCAATCGTTCCAAAGAAAAAGTCTCGGCAAAGCACTTTATTTTTTGTGTAGAAGGTAGTATGAATTCGAAAAAGTGCTTTCCAAGCGCTTTGCCAATGTTTTTCTATTTAAATCCGTTCAAAGTATAAATTTTTTATTAAAATTTATTAATTTTCATAACAATTGGAATATTTTTTATTTCCCTGCAGGATAAGTGGCCGGTCCTTGATAGTTCTCATGATATGTCACTTATACACAATGACCTACATAGAGTCTCTGGACCTACATATTACAAACTTGACAACTTTTATATAAAAACACCTGTTTCTTTCGTGTGGAACTCCGGATACATACCCGTTTCGGTTCAATGCAATGTTCGGTTCAAAGCGCTTTTCAAGCGCTTTGCCAATGTTTTTCTATTTAAATCCGTTCAAAGTATAAATTTTTTATTAAAATTTATTAATTTTCATAACAATTGGAATATTTTTTATTTCCCTGCAGGATAAGTGGCCGGTCCTTGATAGTTCTCATGATATGTCACTTATACACAATGACCTACATAGAGTCTCTGGACCTACATATTACAAACTTGACAACTTTTATATAAAAACACCTGTTTCTTTCGTGAGGAACTCCGGATACATACCCGTTTCGGTTCAATGCACTACTTTTTTTCGGGACTTTTCCAAATTTTTTCCTAAAAGCATTTTTAATAAATTTTTTATGTTCCAAAGCGCAAAGAAAACTGCAAACAAATTTTTTCCGGGACTTAGAAAATTGTTCGAAGTTTGTTCAGAATTTTTTTTATCCTAATAAATGAGTCAATAAATTTTTTATACTAATTTAATAAATTTATTTATTCAAATAAACACCAAAAAGTTGTGTGTTATGGACTTATGTATATAATTTATATACGTCCCATTTTTTTGTTCTAAAAGTGCTATAATAGTACCATATGTTTTGTTTTTAAAGCGCTTTCAAAGCGCTTTAAAATAGCAACGGCATACCGTTTACCGTGGTTATCATTTTGGACGCTGGGAGAGTACTTAACTGTGATGCTTTGCCAGCACACAAGCGACCATAAAAGGTACTTTGCCAGCACTCTCCCGTTCGTATTTTTCTGCCTGGGTAGTTTTATATGGAACAGAATAATCTACCCGAGTAAAAAAAAAGTTATATGACGCAATATTTAATTTTATATGAACAGATATGCTTTTATGTAAATCCATATTAATTTTTATCCGAAAATTGGTGGATCGAATATTATACGATTATATCAAATTCTATTATTTCTGATAAAATAATATCAAATTTGTTTAAGTTTGATCCCAAAAATGGGTCTATCTAATTGTATTAAATCATATCTTATCTGTTAAAATTAGATAAATTTTTTTATAATTAGATGAAATCTGGTAAAATTTTTTGGAATTTTAAACGTGAAATTAGAAATTATTTTATCAGATTGGATACATTATCAATTAGAAGAGTTATTATTGCATTCTTCTGAATTTTTTCGGGACTTAGCAAATAATTAAAAAAAAATATTTTTTTTTTTTAAATCAGTTATAAGTGATTTAAAATTCTAAAAAATGTTTGTGGCTTAGAAAATTTAAAAACATTTTTTTGGAACTTAAAAATTTTTCAAAAAAAAAAAAAAAATTTCCTAAAAACATTTTCAATGATTTTTTTACTCAAAAAAAAAAATTGCCAAAAAAATTTTGTGTCCAGAACTTTGGAAAATTTTCATAAAATTTTTTAGGACTTGAAATTTTTTTAATTGTCCGGGACTTAGAAAATTTTGAAAAATTTTTCCGGGATATAATTATAAATAAAATCATATATCTTTTTATCTGTCATATCTGAAAATTTCCGACCTTATATGTCATATCTAATTTCATATAGATCGGTATATAAATAGATAGGAATATGTATGTTATCATATTAAAAAATAAGGAAAAATACAATGCTATATATGGGGCATTCCAAGCCAAATCACTCACTTTTAGACCCGACCCCTTTCGATTTATTTTATTTTTGGATAAAATGGATTAAAACTTAACTTAAAATACCAAAAAAATTGAGAAAACAGAAAAAAAATCATATTTTTCCTTGTAATCCGTTTTCTAAACTTCAAGGCCCATGCGGAACACATTATCCATGTCCGATCGTTCTTAATTTTTGTGAGGCCTATTTTTGCCTCGAAATGAATATATCTAGGGTAAGTTAGGGTCAGTATCTACCAATTTAGTTTTTTTGGAGCACCATATAAAATAAATCAGAGTCAAAAAATAAAAGGTGCAATTTTCAAAATTTTAAAAAAACTAGAACAAATTGCGATCACATCTCGAATTATAGCTTAAAAGTTGCGTAATTAAGAGTAGAACTTTTAGACGTTTGTAAAAAAAAATCGAAGGTTTCGGACTTTTTCAAAAAGTCGATTTTAATTTTTAAACGTTAAAAATAAGTGATAATTACTTCGAATAATTTTTTTAATATTTTTTTCTAAAACTACATTTAAATACCAACAAAACGTTGTCCAACTTTTTTTAAGATATCTATATTTTTAACTGGTGAAAATTAATTGAAAATTTTAATTTTTCCATTTTTTTGAAAAAATCGCCATTTTGAAAAATTGATTACTCAACACCATCTTGGAATAAAAGGCTGATAATGCATTTAATAAGTACTAAAACATATCCAAAAATAAAATAAATCGAAAGGGGTTGTGTCTTAAAGTGAGTGATTTGGCCTGGAATGCCCCATATAAACTTATATGCCCATATCAAAGTTCATGCATAACCATATATAAATATAAATAATTATATAATAGCATATATGATTATATCAGTTCTTTTTTACTCGGGTATATACAATTGTATGTTCAATTATAGAGAAAAACAAATTTTGTATTGACCTGCATATAATTGTATATAATTATATCAACCGTACACCTTTTAATCCGAATCATGATTAAATTATATATTACTACATATGACTGCATTAAAAAAATTTAGAAAATTTGTCACGGATGTATAATCATATATAATTTATTATGTTTGTATCAAGTTATATATTGTAATATATGTTTATTTTTACTCGGGTAGTGTACAAATTTTAAAAAAATTTGAGACCCATGACATTTTGTGTTAATTGTTTATCTAAAATCTGAATTTGTTGGTGGAACTTTTTTCGAATAAAAAAAAAATCGTCAATTCACCATTGTTGGACAAGCAAAAACAGGGATCCTTTTTTTTGCAAAACAAAAAAAAGTGATGGGAAAGCTAGAAAATCATTATATTAAGTCGGTTTTGCCTAACGACTGCAGCCAATTTTTCAATCAAAAAATCAGAACCCTCCTTAAAATGAGCTTTGTCTTTCATGATCATATTACTGTTTAAATATTTTTTTTTTTTTAATTTGTTTTAAAACGATTTTTTTTATTGAAAATGGTTTCTGAATCTAAGACTTATTCCCTGTGGAAAAGTTGTCGAATTCTAAGAACTTTTTCAATAGAAAAAGTCTCAGGTTCTTAAACATTTTACTATAGAAAAAATCTCATACTCTAAAGCATTTCCTAGATATTTTTCCTATAGAAAATGTTTCAGATTCTTAGATTTCTTGCGTATAGAAACATTTTTAAATTCTGAGAATTTTTTTAATAGAAAAAGTCTCAGATTCTGAGACCTTTATTCTTTCTATAGAATAAGTCTTAGACTCTGAGGCTTTTTTGCTATAGAAAAAGTCTGAGATTCTGAGACCCTTTCCTATAGAAACTCTGATTCACAAAATCTCAAGCTCCTTTCTTATAAAGATAAAGTCTAAAGAAAAGTCTCAGATTCTGAGACCTTTTTCATATGGAAAATATTATTTCTGAGACCGGTTTCCTACAGAAAAACTTCTGAGACGTTTGTCCTTAAGAACAAGTCCTATAGAAAAAGTCTAAGATTCGAAGACCTTTTTCCCATCGAAAAAGTCTCGTATTCTGAGACCTTCTTCCAATAGAATAAGTTCTAACTTCTGAGACTTTTTTTCAATAGAAAAGTCTAATATTTTAAAAACTTTTTCCTTTCGAAAAGTCTTAGATTCTAAAACCTTATTCATAAAAACTAATTGTAAGTCTCAAATTCAAAGTTTCTGAGACATTTGGCCAATAGAAAAAGACAGAGATTTTAAGGTATTTTTGCTATTGGAAAAGTCTCAGCTTCTGTACCATTTTTCCTGTAAATAAGTCTCAATTTTACAGAAATTTCTACTGAAAAAATCTCGGATGTTTTCCCATTTTTACTATAGAAAAGGTCTCAGATTCTGAGACAACAAAATATTTTCAAAAATTTTCAGATTCAGACAAATTTTTTCTTTAAGAATTTTCAGATTTTCCCATAAAATTTTTTAGATTTTTCTTTTAAAAATGTTCAGATTTTTTTCTATGAAAAATTTTCGGATTTCGATTTTTTTTTGCTTTGAAAAATTTTTTAGAAACTTCGTTCTTTCTTCTTCTTCATTTTTTCTTTCTCTTTCTTTTTTTCCTTTCGCTTTTTCTTTCTTTTTCATTTCTTTTTCTTTTCTTTTCTTTTCTTTTCTTTTCTTTTCTTTTCTTTTCTTTTCTTTTCTTTTCTTTTCTTTTCTTTTCTTTTCTTTTCTTTTCTTTTCTTTTCTTTTCTCTTCTTTTCTTTTCTTTTTTTTTTTAATTTGGAATGGGGGGTTGGGCGAAATTTTCCGTTTTCTTTCTTTTTCATTTCTTTTCTTTTTTTTTCTATTTTACATTTGGATTGGGGGGGGGAAATTTTCCCTTCCCCGCACTTGTACCGCGCATGTATATGAGGCATTCCACACCAAATGTCCCGATACAGGAAAAAAGTGTACCATGAATGTCTGAAGAGGCGGCATGGATAGACCTATTTGGAACAAAGAAAATTGCGTTTTTGGTTTTTAAAAGTTTTAAAAAACAGGGCAAAGGAGGTGTGGTTAAGTATTGGACAAATTTTAAAATTTTTGATTAAACATTTATCAAATTATAATGGAATGTACCACAATTTCAAAAATTTCATTCTTGTATAGCTTTTTATGGGTTATCGAGGAAAAATCTTTATTTTGGAAAATTTTCAGAATTTCTGAAGTTTTTAATTTTTTAAAAAAGTCCATTTATCAAAAATCCAGCCACATTTTTTTTTATATTATTTTTTTTAAGTTTAGATGTTTGTGGCACCATGAAAAATGGCCCCAATTTATATTGAGTACAACAACACGAAAATTTGGGGACATTTTTCCAGATTTTTTGGGGTAATTTTTCCTATGTAAATTAGGGCCATTTTGCATAATGAAAAATGATCCTAAATTTGATTTTTTGAAATTTCATAAGAACTAAGTCCAAAACAACTTCGGTCATAATACCTTTATTTTGCGAAGAGGGTGGGTTGGATGCATGGAGTTAATAATCCCTAATCCTGGCCGAAGTCCTACTACGCAGAAAAACTTTTAAGAGAAAAATATAATTCATACATTTTTCGGATTATCAACAACTACTTAGTATAGTAGTTCACAATCAATATCTGTGTGCAATTTAATTTTTTTCTTAAATTTTTTTTTTTCGTAGACGGCCTTCGGCCGGGCTAAGGGGTTTTAAACTCCATGCATTAAACCAACCCTCTGCGCAAAATAAAGCAGGTTTTTTATTTATTTCACGCGATTGCACTATTTATTAAATTTAAAGCCTCTTTTCATATTGGTTTGAAAATAATTTTTTTCGTGGGAAAATTTTTCATATTGTAGAATTAATGCAATTTGGGACCTTTTTTTATTTTTGTTAAAATGGTTTCAATTTTTTGGGGCAATTTTTCACTAAGAATTGGGATTATTTTTCATAATTCATAGTGGGGTGATATTTGATTTTTAAAAATACCCCAAACTTGGGGCCTTTTTTAATTTTTGGCTTTGGGGCCATTTTGCATTGGGGCCATTTTTCAGGGTGCCGATGCACAGTGTTGCGTCTTCATGTAAAGAGTGGCCAAAAATAGAAGGAGTTAAGTTAGAGCGTTAAAATTTGGAAGACTTGTTAAGATCGATAAGACCAAGAAAAATTTTGAATTTGGTCAATATCCGCCCAAGGATTCGTATCCTTCCCATATATCCTGAAATTAAAATACGGCATAAAACGAAAACTAACGCTTTAATCTTCATGTTATTTATTGTAGTTATTACCTATAATGCCATTAATTATTCTACAAAGTTTTGTCCAATTCGGAGCAAGGATACGCCTAGCTCAAAAATGTCCTTTTTAAAATAACGTTCAGAAAAAGGGTAAAAATTTAAGTTATTTCATGAAATTTTGAAAATCAAACTGTTATAATATGCCCAATGTATTTGCCAAAATTTGTGCAAATCGGAACAAGGATACGCCCTCCTCGAAAATGTCTTTTTTTAAAAAAGTCAAGAAAAAGTTCAAAATTCAAATTCCTTCATGAATTTTTGCATCCGCAACACTTAGAATATACCTTAAATCTTTAGCAAATACAAAAATTGAAGCAAGGATGTAATATATATATTAAAAATGTCCTTAAAAAATTTAAAAAAAGTTTAAAAAATCCTTCGTACTTCATGAAATTCTTTTCTGATAATGTTGAAAATACATTATTTTAGTATAATTGAAGCAATGATTGTCCTTAACCTATCCTTAGGATATTCTTAGCGCATAAATATCCTTTTTTAAAGACTGGAGAAAATTCAGAGAAATCCTTTGACCTTAAAACTATCAATAATTCACAACATTTTTGCACGCAATATTTACAATACGTTGAATATTGTTTTTAAGTTTAAGCAGGGATATGCCTATCTCAAAAAGACCGTTATAAAATTAGCAAGTAAAAATATAGTACAACGTACTTCCTCAACAAAATCTTTCTAAATAAAAGTCTGCATCTGTTAATGTACAACTGGTGTCTAGCCAAGCATCTAATTTGTGTCAGGCCTGGATGACAAATAATGGTTCTTGGACCAATTTAAATAAGATTTAAAATTTAACCGACCAATTCATTTTGCATTCCGATTTATTATATGTGTTCCATAACTATTTTTCGCAATACATTTCAAATTATCAAGGACAACTGCTGCATCTTGGTGTTTTCGTTAAAAAAATTTCCAAATTTATATTCGGGTTCCCACAAAAAAAAATTGATTAAAAAAAAAGTGGAAAAACGTGGACGAGTTCTTTTGTTATTTGTAATCTACATACTTATACCAATATTTTCCGCAAAGAACTAAGCGCGCCAATGAGGGCCACAAAAATGGCTGACTATCAAATATGAAATTTGCAAAATAAATTAGTATTTTCTTTGGAACTCACTTTATAACAGCGTTACTTGCCATATGATTAACTTATGTCGACCAAAACAGCATTATCATACAAGCAACATATCTAACTTAAAACTTCATTACCAATAAGGTCGAATTTTAAATGCAATATAATTATTTAACCGTTACAAGTACATGTGGATTTCAAAGATTTTAAAACGAAAATATGGTATATTTCAAAAAGTTCAACTTTAGAGATATGTAACTTAAAAACTATTAAAGATATCTATAAACTGTTTTGGATTTGTTTTATTTATGATGTTTTCTTAAAATAAAATTCATATAACCTTAAGTTTTAAGACATTTAGTTTGACCATTTATGGCCAAGGTCACAACACTGTGCGATGTTTGTCTATCCAGACAAAAAAAATAGGTATACATTTTTTGAATTTTTCGAGAAAATGGCGTTTAAATATTGGATTTCTTAAAAAATCTGTAATTTTCCTGTATTTTATTGTATCCACACCGCGTATGAGTAATGTATATTTGCGAAACCAACGAATTTTCGTTACTCATACGCGGTGTTGACTTAATAATATACAAGAGAATTAAAGAACTTTTATGAAATCGAAAAATACGAAAAATACCCTCCTAATTTTTTTTTGTTGATAGGTAAACATCTTAAGCTTAAAAATTAAAAATAAAAAATTAAAAAAAAAAATTGCCCGGATTTTTAATAAATTGAGTTTTTAAAAACATTACAAATTTGAGAACAGAAAAAAAAATTAACAAAACAAATAACCAAAAATTAATAAAATCGGTGATCCGTCAGTTAAATTTCCCATGGATTTGCTGATATGTGTTATATTTTGACCGTGTTGGCCATTTTAACAGACAGACGGAATTGTTGGCGCAGGAGTAACCATTTTTGCACCGCTTGATTTTGCCATAAAATTCAAAAGAATTTTTTAGGGTATTTTGTATTCGGCACAGCGGTATAAAATATTTTTTCTTTTATCATATAACGACAATTTATATAAAATGTTTGATATTTGATAAGTATCACAACTACCACTACAACTATCACTGCTAAATCTACGGAAGGATGTTTATCGACAACCACGACTATACACATGCATTAGCGGGGTATTTATTATTGAACTATGGATTTGAGCTAACAAAATTTTTTTTCTTACTACAATTTCCTAAAATTTTCATCCAAGAGTATTATAAATTGAGGAAGATTTAAAAAATAAATTTACGGGAATATTATCTTCATAATATGAAGCGCGGATCCAAAAAAGGAAACAAAAGTACAGAAACGAAAAAAAGGATATAATCTGACATTTTCTTTTCTTAAAATCTTGAATTTTAAAATTTTTTAACATGATAATGTTTTTAGGCTGGTGTCTAATTTTAAAAAAGTTGCAGGACGCCACCTCAGTTTGACTATATAAGTAAGCTAAAGATTAACAAAAAAGAAAATTGGAATTACTGTTTTCTTTTTCTTAAAATCAAAAATTTTTGTAACTTGGGTTTGTAACTTGGATAATAATTCACTTCGTGGGGAATAAAACAAATATTCACCAGCTGGTGAATAAAACATAACATAATTATTTTGCATCAATTTTTTTTTTCATCAATATTTTTCTTTCCTCAATATTTTTTTTCATCAATATGTTTTTTTTCATAATATTTTTTTTCCTCAATATTTTTTTTTCATCAATATTTTTTTTTTCATCAACATTTTTTTTTTCATCAATATTTTTTTTTCATAATTTTTTTTTTTTTTATTAATATTTTTTTTTTTATCAATATTTTTTTTTTTTTTGATCAATAATTTTTTTTCATCAATATTTTTATTTTCATCAAATATTTTTTTTCATCAATATTTTTTTTTTTGATCAATATGTTTTTTCATCAATATTTTTTTTTCATCAATATTTTTTTTCATCACTATTTTTTTTTTCATCAATATTTATTTTTCATCAATAGTTCTTTTTTTTCATCAATATTTTTTTTTTTCATCAATATTTTTTTTTCATCAATATTTTTTTTTCATCAGTTTTTTTTTTCATCAATATTTTTTTTACTAAAATTTTTTGTCATCGCATTGTTTTGTTCATCAATATTTTTTTATGATAATTTTTTTTTTCATCAATATTTTTTTCATTAATTTTTTTGGCAAAAGTGCACTTTACGGAGCACAAAAATTTTTTGAGGGAAGCACGAAATTAAAATTTAAGGGGCTGGGCTCCGGACCCACCTGGAGCCAAAAGAGCCTTCAGGTTTGTGTAGATACTTAAATTAAAAGTAATTAAAAAAGAAAAATAAATATAAAGAGTGCTAGGTTCCAGTGGCCTTCTAGGTCCATAAAACCGTCCTGATGGTATTTTTTCAAAAAAAATATAAAATTTTTCTTAATTATTAAATAGAACGTCCAAACGTACAAAACCCATAAATTAATTTAGTGGCATCGCAAATAAAGTTTGTTTTGTGTATTAAGCCTTTTACCCGGGTTATTATTACTAAATGGCTAAACTATTAAACAGAAAGATACTGCAATGGATCAAGGGGGGGGGGGGGGTTACAATTTTGTTAAAATACATACAAAAAATACATATTTGCAATCGTTAGAAATTTACCTTTCATTTGAATACCCATTAGGGTGGGTCGCTGAAATGCATATCTGCGAATCTCGTTAACTAATAGCAAAAACTCGACGCGCATTTTCGAGCTGATAACGGGAAAAATCATGAAAAAATTTTAGGAGGGTACTTTTAGGCCTCTACAAGCGGTTTTAGTTCGCGGTTTTTGGAAAAAAAATATTTTTTTTTTATTTTTAAAAAATATTTTAAAAATTAAGTAAAATAATGCTTGTTACGAAACAAGTTCCAAAAAAAATTTATCTCGCCAATTTTATCCCGTGGATGCATTTTTATACCCAGGAAGTTCGATTTATATATATAAAAAAATATATTTTTTATTTCATAATAGCACTCAAATGGTGCATAAGGCCGATTTAAGAACATGAATGATAAAAATAAAAAAAAAAATCGGGTATTTATAGCAATCCACAAGTGCAAAAAATTCCCAAATTACAAAAAAATTAAAAATGGGTATCAAAATTTTTGTAAAATAAAGCGTTTTAAGAAAATGATAAAAAAACAAAACAAATTGGCGGCTATTTATAACAATCCGCATGTGCAAAAAATTCGCAAGTACCAAAAAAAAATTAAAAAATGGAAAAATGGGTATCAAATTTTTGGTAAAATAAAGCGTTTTCAGAAAAAAAAAATATATATATTAGAGGATCAATATGGTCCATGGATTCATTTTGAAAATCTGATGTTTTTTTTGGTTTAATATTTAAACGTTTAAAGATTAAGTTTTTCGAGGAATAAAAAGGTAAGTTATAAGTTGTTTTGAAACATAATGTGGAAAAACATCAATTGTAAATAAACGTTTAAATATCAAACAAAAAAAAAAATCAGATTTTCAAAATGCATCCATAGACCATATTGATCATCTAATATATTTTTTTGTTTTTTTTTTTCCGAAAACGCTTTATTTTACCAAAAGTTTTGATACCCATTTTTTCCATTTTTTATTTTTTTTTGGTACTTGCAAATTTTTTGCACTTGCGGATTGTTATAAATAGCCGCCAATTTGTTTTATTTTTTTACCATTTTCTTAAAACGCTTTATTTTACCAAAATTTTGATACACATTTTTAATTTTTTTGTAATTTGAAAATTTTTTGCACTTGTGGATTGCTATAAATACCCGGATTTTTTTTATTTTATCATTCATGTTCTTAAATCGGCCTTATGCACCATTTGAGTGCTATTATGAAATAAAAAATTTTTTTTATATATATATAAATCGAACTTTCCTGCACCCAGAAAAGTTTTACAGTAACTTTTTTACGGTTATTCAAAAAGTTTTTAGTTAAAGTTATTTTAAACGTTTTATCGTTTGTTTTTCAATGAAAATAAAATATTGAACGATTTATACAGTTAACAAAAACAATAAACTACAAAAGTTACGGAAATATATTTTTATCAGTTAAATTATTTGTGACTGATTATACCGTATAATTTTACAGAAGTACGGTTTTTGTAGTTTGTTATTCAAAAAATGTTATTATTACTTCAAAAAATAAAAAATTGTAAACAAATAAAATAACTGAAATATCGTTTGTTTTTACGGAATGTCTAGTCATTTATTAACGTTTAAAAATAACTGAAAAAGTATGTTGTTTCAAATGAAATATAAGTAGTCCGTTTTTTAAAAGGAAAAACGATTGTTTTAAACGTTTTTTCAGTTGAATTTACTTACAAAATATTTTAAGTGTGGGTATAAAAATGCATCCACGGGCTAAAATTGGCGAGATAATTTTTTTTGGAACTTGTTTCGTAATAAGCATTATTTTAATTAATTTTTAAAATATTTTTAAAAAATTAAAAAATATTTTTTTTCCAAAAACCGCGAACTAAACCCGCTTGTAGAGGCATAAAAGTACCCTCCTAAAATTTTTTCATGATTTTTCCCGTTATCAGCTCGAAAATGCGCGTCGATTTTTTGCTATTAGTTAACGAGATTCGCAAATATGCATTTCATCGACCCACCCTAATACCCATACATGCATTTTGGTGGGTGGGGCTGTTGTTTTGCTCCAGGGGGTCTTCCGGGGCCCAGTCCCCTTAAATTTTAATTGTGGCATGTTTTTGTTTTCCAAAATATTCGTGGCCCTTAAAGTGCACCTTAGCCAATTTTTTTTTTTCATAAAACATTTTTTTATCAATAATCTTTTTTCATTAAAAACTTTTTTTCATAAAAAGGTTTTCTTATTGACAAGCACAGGCAAACAGATTGATGGATATCACTTAAATGTCTTAGAAACCTTTACGGATCAATAATATACATATAAGTATAATGGGGTCCTCGAACGATATTTTGATGTGTTTTGAATGGAATGCCAAATTAATATCGCGTTATTTTTTCTAGAAAAATTTTGCTTTAGAAAGATCACCTATTTATACAGCAAAACATTATCATGATTCATTGGTTTGGGCAAGAGTACAAACTTCGCAGACATTTTTATAGGAAAATTTGCTCAGAATCTTAGAATTTTTCTAATGGAAAACAGATTCGATTTTTTTTTTTAAATCTCTAAATTTTTCAATATGAATTTTTTAAGAATTTTTCTATATCGATTTTCTGCACTAAAATGATCCAAACATTTTTAGAAATTGTCTACCTGATTCTCTGCAAAATAACGACAACAGTTTTAGGCAGTTGTTTTTTAACAGCTGTTTTTACTAAAATAAAAATTAACCCCAAGTTTGTTAGTTTAACCGAAAACTCTTTTCTTTCCAAAAGAAAAGAGTTTCAAAGAGTTATTTCAAGAAAACAAAAAAAAACTTGGGCGTACTGAATTAAATTTAGAAAAAAACAAGTACAAAAGTTAAATTCGACTTGGCCGAATCTATGAATACCCTCCACAATGCCCTTTTTAGTTATAGTAAATTATCTATAAAGAAAAAATAACATTTTTGATTAGAAATATTTTATTTTGTGTAAAAAAATTTATTTTTTAAACTAATTTTTAAAAAATAAAAAAAATAATTTACTAAATTTCTTTTGAGTGTAAAATTTTTTTTGAGTGTAAAATTTTTCTGGAGTGTATTTGATTTTCTTTTAGTGTAAAAATATTTTTGACTGACAAAAATGCGTTGTAAAATATTTTTGTGACTTACCAATGGTTTTAAATCATGTTTAACGGGTTCTTAAAACGTGAATTTAAGGTGAGGCGAATCTGAAATTTACGGTTTTGCTAATAACTTTTGAACCAGTGAACCGATTGGGCTCAAATTTAAAACGAACCAGCCCAGGGGAACAACAAATATATATGCCAAGCTTCAGCATCCTTAGAATTGCCTTTAGAAAGTTATCGTGTTTTTTATCTCGTAAATTCATAAAAAACCCTTTCCGAAATTCACTCTTTTGCTCATAACTTTTGAACCACTAGACCGATTTTGCTGGATTGCAATAGCAACCTGACTAGGTAAATGCCCAACATATATGCCAAACTTCAGGAGCCTCCGTAAAGTCTTTCAACAGTTAGCGTGTTTTTAACAGACAGACAGACGAACAGACGTACGGGCGGACATCGCTAAATCGTCTTAGAATCGGACGAGAATCATGAATATATATACTTTGTGGGGTCTTAAACCAATATTTCGAGGTGTTACAAATTAAATTTTGAAACCAAAAATTAAATTTTGAAACCAAAAATTAAGAGTTTTTTTTGATCAGGGATTTCAGCCCCCTCTATAAAATGAAAAATCAGAGACCAAATAAAACAGTTATATGTGTTATTTTGCTTCAAAAAAATCATTAAACGAATGTTGTCCAAAATATGCATTATATATATGGAAAGACTTCTAGAGATGTCCCGTGTTAAAATTTGCAATAACTTTTATTTTTTGATTTTTATCAATAAAAGTATAAAATAACAGTAATTAAAAACTTTTTATTCAAAAAGTTTAAAATAACATTTATTTATTTTAAATAACTGTTATAACAGTTATTTTTAATCAAATACATCAAAGTTTTAATGTTAAAATCAATAATTGAAGTATTAGCTATCAATAGGATTCTTTTGTATGCGTTTATTTTAGTTTTACTTAAATATTTCAACTTTTATACGGCTCAAAGAGTATTTGATAACAGTTAAAAAAAATAAAAGTTTTTTATTTCTGTTATTTTGGACAGATATTTATATAAATTTTTTGAAACTGTTATTTTAAATTTCTATTTCAAAATAATATTTTTGAACAGTTAAATTTGAATTTTTTCAATAAATCTCATAACGGTTATGGTCTCTGTGAAAAATGTTGAAATAGAGTTGGTAGCTGTTGTAAATCTTAACATTTTGGAATTAATCCCGTTAATGTGCCACGAAAAGTTAAGGAGTTTCAGCAGATCAAAGTTTGAAAGAAAAAACATAATTTTTTTAAAATACCAGTTTTTCGCGAGGTGACAGGACATAATCCCCACGGACATTACCTCCATAACGGAAATGGGGACTATGACCGAATTCATTACGGTCATAATCCCCATAATAGTGTGGGTACTATGACTGTTTCCAAAACGGTCACAATCCCAATGGGGACTATGTCCGTTCCTTGTTGGGATTACGACCGAACTTTTTTCGGTCATAACCACCATTCACATTATGGAGAGTTAGTCCAAAGCAATTTTGGTCATAATCCAAGTTTTCTTCAGAGAGGGTGGGTTTAATGCATGGAGTTTGTAATCCCTAAGACCGGCCGAAGGCCGGCTACACATAAAACTTTTTAGTAAAAAAAAAATCTTTTAATTTTGGGGATTATGACCAACTAGTATAGAAGACATAATCCCCATAATGGGGGTTATGGCCATTTGTTACGTGGTCATTATTCCCATAAATCTGGGAATTATGTCCGCTTTTTATTGGGATTATGTCCAAATAATATTCGGTCATAGTCCCCACTACCATTATGGGGATTATGACCGAAATGAATTTGGTCATAATCCCCATAACGGAAATGGGGATTATGTCCATGGGGATTATGTCATGTCACCTTTTCGCGAGGCACATTCGCGGTTTCATTCGAAATTTGGTGGGCTCTTGCGTAAACCGAGTTTTTTGTGAGTTTACATAAAAAAATCACAGGCGGGTTTATAAAAAATAAATTACAAAAATTTTATGGCATTTTTGAAAATTGTGCGAAATTTGCAAATCTGTTTCCTATTTTTTTTAGTAGCAATTAATGCATCATGTTCATTTTAATACACCAAAAGACGTGCCTTAACGAGTAGAACTGATTTGCTTTTTGATTTTTTACTTTAAGCCATTCTGAGCAGAAAGCGCGATGATTTTATCTAAACCTGTTTTGATCTGGCACATCCAAGGCTTTACACGAAATCGGATGAAATTTTTTTAAAATAAAGGCCCACTTGATGTGTCATCATAAAATCAGAGGCGGGTTAAAAAATTTTGATGATTATAGATTTTTTGAACCATATTAAATTTTCGTGTTATAAAAAAGCATCACCGATTTTTAGTGGTACAATGCACAGAGGTAAAAACCGGCCAAAACTAAAAAAATTTTTTTTTTTTTTTTTTTTCCAAATTGATGCCAAATGAGAGCTAACACTTCAAAACGTGCGATTACAAAGTTTTGTGCCAAACCCTTGACTAGTTTAGGTTTTATAACGAAGCAAAGTTGAGTAATTGTATTTATTATTTTTTACATTTAAAAGTTGTGATTTGCAACTTTGAAATCCAAGTAGGCTGTAAACTTAAAAAAAAAAAATTTTGTCTTGAAATTGATATATTTTGAAAACTTAGCATTATTTTTACATGTCATATGCATTTCGGTAATTTCAAGTGCGTGGATCAATTTAAACAGTGGTGGTGAAAATAAATCTAAAAAAATAAAAAAATTATAAAAAATACAAACTTTGGAAAGCCCAAAAAAATACTTTTTGCTCAAAATTGCTCTAAGTCGCTATACCACAAATTAGTATAAGGGTTCCCAAGTAAGTACTAATTAACATCGGTACCAAGTTTAACCAAGTCTTTCAGTTAGAGCCTTTTAAAGTTGGGTCATTTATATAAAATAAAGAGCTTTTTGAGCTGTGGAAAACACATAAAAAAAGAAGATGGATGAAATACTGACGATTAATACAAAACATCTTAAAACACATTCAAAAAAAATTTTTTCGCGAACAAAAAATAATTTTTTCGCGGAAAAAAAAAATCCGCGGAAATTTTTTTTTTTCGCGAAATTGGTTTATTATTATATTCTTAACCTACCTACAACATTTTATAAGTTTACATAAAAAATTAAAGAAGTTATAGGGTTTTGGCCGGAATTTACCACTGTGCAATGATACGATTTTCCGTGATTTTTTTCAGTAATACCAACGCGCATTGCCTTTATATGTTATACAAAATTATGAAACTTTTCTTTTACCGCGAATTAATCGCGATTTTAGGTACTTAGATATTTTTTTTAAATCGTTTGGTCATTAAAGGGTTAAATTTATATCATATATTTTAGAAGAAATGATATATCCTGGCATGTTTTAATAACGCATGCAACAAATGTCCAGAAATTTTTTTTTTTAAATATTTTTAAGATTTTTAAAACCGCTAAATCTTAAAACCGCCATAACTTTTGACCCCCTTTCGCGATTTAATTGACGCGAACGAATTTCTTATTCTTAAATAGCTTCTAATATGTATGCCAACTTTCATCGATGTGCCATCAAAACAAAAATCACATCTTTATACCCTACACCACACTGTGGTACAGGGTATAATGAGTTTGTGCTGATGTTTGTAACTACCCGAAATATTGGTCCTAGACCCACTTTTAAGTATACCGATCGGCTTAGAATCACTTTTTGAGTCGATTTAGCGATGTCCGTCCGTCCGTCCGTCCGTCCGTCCGTCTGTCCATGTAAACGGTGTAAACACGATACAGGTCGCAATTCTTAATCAATTGACTTGAAATTTGAAACTTAAGCCTCTTTTGGCCCAAGGACGAAGCCTATTGAAATTGGAAAAAATCGGTCCATATTTAGACCTAGCCCCCATACAAAGGTCCTCTTTAGTTTTGGCTCAAATGACTCTAATAGACGCATTTTAACAGGTATCTATTCGAAATTTGGCAGGTAATCATGTTTTATCAACACAAATCCCATTCCAAATTTTAAAGAAATCGAACCAGTTCTTATTGTAGCCCCCATACAAACCACCTTCCCGATTTTCACATAAATCTCTCAAATTTCATGAAAATAGAAAATATTTAATTAAAATTCTGTTTGTGTATGTTAAACGCGTACTTTAATAACCTCATCAAATCTGATTATCATCGGACCATTTTTGGACTTAGGTCCCATGTGGAAATTTCGCCCGATATTCAGTTGAAGTGATTTATTGTCAACAAAAAGAAGCCTATTCCACTCAAATTTGATTAGTGAGTGCTTTTTACACTTATTAAAGATTTGACAAAATATAGATCTAATCAGTCCATGTTTGAACTTGGGACCCATTTTCCGGGAAACTCTGGTGTAGGGTATTTTATGGTCGGTCTTGACCGACTATAATTTTCTTACTTGTTTTTACCTCTAAATTTAAGTCTTAGACGGAACTCCTCATATACCCTCTATCACTAGAGTGGAGGGTATAAAAACTTGGGCGTACTGATTTGAATTTAGAAAAAAATTGTCACCCATATGGCATTTAAAGACATTGAGTCGCAAAGCGATGACCCAAAATTTGTATACACAAAACAAAATTAACTAATTTGGCAAATTTGTCCTGAGATTCCCTGTAAAAAAACAGTTTTGAGTAAAATAAAAAAAAATAATAAATAAGTTCCATCCTAATGAACGTAGTATAGCAAATATTAATATTTGAAAGCTGCTAAAAATTATAGATGTGGGAAGTTTTTTTAATGGTAGTTTGGTGGAAATGTGTGACTGACATATTAAAAAAATAACAAAAATAAGAAAAAATAGAAAAAAATTATGTGACAAAATATTGTGACAATAGATTGCTGTTTAGTGGAATTATTATGTTCATATTGATGTTGTATTAAATTTTTTTCCAATCAATATTTCCGTATGTGACAAACCACTTGGTTAGTAAGTACATATTACACTTTAATACTACTTACTTGCTATTTTTATTAAATATTTAACAGAAAATGTGAAAAGTATATTAAGTTTAACAGTAGTCATTTAATATACATTTTTTTCAAAGTCCTCCCAAACAGTTGCTAATTTGCATTTTACTTAATAACTGAGCGACTCTTTTGTTGCATTTAATTATTATATGTTTTTAAAGTAAACAATATCATTAACGACCTTAAAAAGTAAGCCAATTTAAACTCTTTCAATATGCAACCATGAAAATGAAGGGTTGACAAAAAAACAATATCCCAATTGGAATTCAAGTAAGTGGGCCATTTGGTACACTGCACTATGGTTCCAAATCCATTTTTTTTGGCAGAAATTAAAAAAATTAAATTTAACAAATTTTCAAAAGCTTATACATTTCCTTAATGTCAACACTATAAGCTATCAAGAAAGTATAATGAAAAAAAATTGGTGCCAATACTTTCAGTTTGCTAGCCTTTCAAAGTTGAAAGTTTTAAGACTTATAATAAAACCGGAGTGAAATCAATATTACACTTATACAAACGGCAAATGGGAAAAACTAAAATTATAAAGAGGCTAAAGGGACAAATTGAAACCCAAGGATACTAGTTCTTATTTAAAATTCCTATTTTACAGTTAATGCATGCTTGGCGTTATCCTTGGATGTTTTGATTATCAGGATTTTGGAGCCAAAATAGCCTATATCTTTCGTGGACAAAAAGTTGTGTTTGGGCACGAACTTGCATGAGTCTTTAAACGTGAAAGTGTTTTCAATATTGTATATTTAATATTAAAATTTACATCTTGCCAGCATTTTTTGGCAAACTCCCACAATTTCCATTTTAGTTTAGCACAAATTTCGGCCAAATTTGCTGTTTTTTGCGTGACACGGTTTCAAATTATTTTATTTTATAACTGTTTTGCCTTCCGTAAAGCTAATTAATTAAGAAAAATATATTTTTAAAAAAAAAAAAAAATTTTTTCCAAAAAAAAAAAAAAAAAAAAAAATTAAAAAAAAAAATAAAAAAAAAAATTTTCCAAAAATTTTTTTTTTTTTTGACAATCGATTTTTGATTGCGCTTAGAGATAAAATTCATCCCAGAATTAATCTAAGTGACATTGCTTCATTTTTTGAATTTATGCCAAAAAAAATCCATTTGGGACCATAGTGCACTGAATGAATTCAAATCCGAATTCAAATTCAGATTTGATTTTGAACAAGGAAGATGTATAAAGGAATGCTACCAATCAAGTAGTTGATCGCCATAGTTATTTTTTTTGATTAATATCAGAACAATAATAGGTGTGTTCCAGAACTTTCCGGGTAAAGTTCGGTAAAATGAGAGAAAATCAAAAAACCTCTCACGATACCACAAAAATGCACAAAAGTACGGGAACGCTAAAAACCACATTTCAAGCCCAAAATAATAGAAAATGTAAACAAACCAATAACGCTAAAATATTTTCGTAAGAAAAATTACTTTAAACAAGAAAACAAATTGTAAAAGTTTATTTTAATAACAAATTATCTTTTTTTGTATTGAAATAACACATTTCCTTGGTTTAGTTCTTTATTTTATTTAAATTTCCAATTTGGCTTCACAAAAAAAAACAGCTGTTTTTTTAACATCTGACTGTTACCAATTTACCCGAAAAAAAGTGCGGGTAAGTTCGGTAAAATGAGAAACTAATTTATTCTCTCAAAAACTCTCTCATTTACCCAATTTTTGCGTACGGGAACGCTTTTCGGGCTGGTTTGGGTACCCGCGGGCACCCGCGGTAACGTTGTGGAACAGACCTAATATTTACAAAATTTTCAAACAAAACAAAAAAAAAAAAATTCAAAATATTTGAAATTTGTAATTAATATAAATCAAAAACAAAATAAATTTCTCATAAAATATTAAAAAAAAAATTTGAAAATAAATCTATACAGGGTGATTCAGTCACGACCCGCCGAATTTTACCAGCGTATTCCTTGGCTCATTTCATGAAAATATATCCATTACGACCATCCCCCGAAAATGCAAGTGTGCGAAATGGCAGCGGTTTGAAAATTTTCGGATTGGTGATTGGAGGGTAGTAGGGTAAAATTGATAACTTCTGAACCTGGGGTCCGATTTTTTTTGTTTTTGGGCTTTTTTTAAAGCTCTTTATTAGACCTTTCAGAATCAATAACAAAAAAATTAAAATAAAGTGAAATCGTCGAGATACAGAGCTTTTAAAAAAAAAATTGAAAAAAAAGACATACAAATTTGCACATAACCTCAATTTATTCAGCCAGATGGCGGGTAACTTATATTTTTTTCTCTATTAAAAGATAGCCCTACGTCTTACCTTTCCAAAATGCCATAAATGAAGCCCAGAGGTCTTTCTGTTCTAAAGTTATGACCATTTGACTGAAATGCAAACAATTTTTTTTGTGGGTTTGGAGGCGAAATAACAGCACACATTCATTTGTTTTTGTAAATAAACAAGTTTAAGATTTTATTTTATTAAAATTTTTGGAAGGCAAATGGTCATAACTTTGGAACGGTAAGACCTCTGGGCTTCTTTTATGGCATTTTGGAAAGGTAAGACATAGGGCTATCTTTTAAGAGAATAAAAAACATAAGTTACCTGCCATCTGGCTGAGAAAATTGAGATTATGTGCAAATTCGTATGTCTTCTTTTTCAAATTTTATTTTTAAAAGCTCCGTATCTCGACGATTTCACCTTATTTAATTTTTTGTTATTGATTCTGAAAGGTCCCCTAATAAACTTTCTAACAAGCCCAAAAACAAAAAAAATCGGACCGCAGGTTCAGAAGTTATCAATTTTAACCTACTACCCTCCAACCACCAATCCGAAAATTTTCAAACCGCTGCCATTTCGCACACTTGCATTTTTTGGGGATGGTCGTAATGGACATATTTTCATCAAATGAGCCAAGGAATACGCTGGTAAAATTCGGCGGGTCGTGACTGAATCACCCTGTATATCGTGAACCTATATTCAAAATATGCCAACTCAAATTTGACGGAAATGAGTTTCCGATGGCAAATAGCTCCCCTATGTAATACCTATCTGCCATAAAAATTTCAGAGCAAAAAAATAATTTGTTGTCGTTTTACATCCATTTTTGTTATTCTGCTAACTCAAAGTAAATATTTTTTTGGTGGAAATAAATGCCAACTCCCATTGTAAATTTCCAAAAATTTTTCAAAAAATTAAGAAAAAAAAAATAAACCACATATCTTATTGCATTTGCCATGCTAAACACGAATCTTGTAAAGATTTTGATATCTAATGACTGGTTCTCGAGATATTGCCATTTTGAAAATATCGGTAAATAGTGTTTGCAAAAAAAAAAATTGCTTATATTTATGTAACTTTCAAACTATTTATCAGATTGAAACATTATGAATGGGGCAAATAAAGTCAATGATATAAGCTTTCAAAATAGCCAGTTTGGAGTGACCCTATTGCAATACAGCGTGAGTTACAGAGTGCCAAAGTTGACCACCCTGAGATTAAAAGGCTTTCGGAGCTAGTAACTTTTAAAAATATGCAAAGATTTTTAATTTTTTGTTCAGTTTTTGCAATTACCGTACTAAGGATAACAAAAACCAAAAAAAAAAAATTTTAAAAATTTTTCCAAAAAAAAATGTATTTTTATTTTCCGACAAAATATGCCAACTCTAAAAAAATATTTGTTTTTTGATATAGTAATAAATGCCATCTCAAAAAAATACGCAAACCAGTGAAAAATATGAAATTTTTTGCATCTGTATAAATTATTTAGAATATTTAAACCATTTTATGGAAGGTACATTGTTTATTTTTGCAATAATATGCGAAATAACTAGTTTTTTAGCTCTCCTGAACAGTAAGCTTTTTCGAGTTGGCATTTATTGAATATAGTTCGACGATATGAAGGGCTTATTGTAAAAACTCGATAAGCAACATTTCATTTTATGGTGGTTTTTTCCTTAAAACTTTTGAAATAATGTAGAAAATATATCTTCTGAAAACTCTTATACTCAAGATACTTGTACGGAGGGTTTAAGCATGACTTCTGCAAAAAATCTTTCAATGGACCATTAGTGGATAACGAAAAACACAAAAAAAATAATATGTTGCTTATCAAGTTTTTGCAGTAAGCCTTTCATATATAAAGTAGTTACGTGACTGACTGATGACTGACTGATGACTGACTGACATACTAATCATACTAAAAAAAATTCAGAAAACGTACTTTCTCGAAGTTCCGATTCTAAGGGGGATAAAAAAGCGAGTACTTTGGTACTTTTTATTTTTTCTGAAAAAAAAAAAAATCCTATTAATTCGAAAATCAGAAAGTAGGATCCTCTTGTACAAAGTACAAAAAAATTGTACTTTGGTACTTTTATGTTTTTTGGAATTTAAGTCCTACAAAAATATTAAAATTTGCAATGTTGTTTCCAACAACGAAAAAAATCTGAAAAAGTACTTTTTCGAAATACCGATTCTAAGGTTGGTAAAAAGCGAGCACTTTGGCACTTTATATTTTTTCTGAAAAAAAAATCCTATTAATTTGAAAATTGGAATGTGGGATCCTCTTACAAAAAAACATTCTCAAAAAGTACTTTCTGGAAATTTGGGCTCCTAAGGGTAAAAAGTTGTAAAAAAATGTACTTTGGTACTTTCTAAATTTTTTGAAATTAAGGTCCTACAAAAAAATATTAAAATGTTAGTTCCCACAACGGGGAAAATTCTGAAAAAGTACTTTTTCGAAATTCCGATTCTAAGGGGGGTAAAAAAAGTTTATTTTGGTACATATTATAATTCCTGAAATAATGGTCCTGGAAACTTTAAATTTGGAATGCAGGGTCATTTAGCGAAAAAGATTTCTAAAGAAGGCAAAGAATTTTTTGTTTTTTATCGCATGTAAGCGCATATGCGAAACGGAATGAAAGCTACATAGGACTAATCGGAATGGAACAGGGAATCAAATGGAATAAAACAGGGAACGAAATGGGGACTTGAAATTTGGAATGTAGGTGCGCCTCCCAAAATATAGATCCTTTAAGGCTGTGTTTTTGGAAATGTTGATTCTAGGGAATAGGGGTAAAAAATATATTTTGGTACTTTTTATATTTCCACAAACCACTGAAGCTAGAGACTTGAAATTTGGAATATAGATGCACCTCCCGGAAAATAGGTCCACTAAGACTTGGGTTTTGGAAATGTTGATTCTAAGGGGGTAAAATGTGCAAAAACAGGTACGTTAGTACCTTTTATAGTTCCACAAACCAATGAAGCTAGAGATTTAAAATTTGGAATGTAGCTGCATATCCCGGAATATAGATCCACTAAGGTTGTGTTTTTTGAAATAATGGTTCTATAGGCGTAAAACGGGTAAAAAAGGTATTTTGATACTTTTTATATATACTTAAATAATGGTTTTATCAGCTTGAAATTTGGAATGTAGCATCCCATGCTTAAATAAAGGTCAGAAAAACTTAAAATTAGAAATGTAGGATCCAACAACAGAAAAAAACTATGAAAAATGTACTTTTTGGAAAGTCCGATTCCGATCTAATGGGATAAAAACGAGTACCTTTTATGGTACCTTTTATATTTTCTGAAATAATTATGATGGAAATTTGGAATGTAAGATTGTCTAGCGAAAAAAAATAAAATATTCCCAAAAAAAAATAACTTTGGGAAATTCTGATTCCTAAGGAAATTAATTAAAAAGGAATTATATATTCTTAAAAAATGAGCCTATTAACTTGAAATTTGGAACGTAGCATCCTCTAACGGGAAAAAATTACTCAAAAAATTACTTTTTGTTACACTCAAAAAATTATGTCATTAACTGTTTGTAGTTTATTTAAAAAATTTTACGTTTAGTCGTTTTTAAAAGAAAAAACATTTATTTAATATTCAGTTTTTATTAATGACTTCTTCTGTCCTTTGTTTCAAAAATAAAACACTAAAAAATAAAGACTTTCATTAACATTTAATCTTTAAAGTAATTTATTTTTGCTCTGTAAGTAAAAACTACTGATTATTCTTTAAATTTTTAATGAATTGTGTAAGTAATTTTTTTTAAATTGTTGGTATTTTTAAATGAGATATCATTAGTTTTTACCTACACAAGTAGGTTATTTTTTTTGTAGAAAAAAAATTAAAAAAATTATTTATAGAAATATAAAAACATGTTTGAATCAAGTGACTTTGGCACGATGCACAGTGCCACATTTGGCCAATCTAGCACGACAAAAATCAAAAAAAAAAAGTTCCCCGATTTTCATGATATGTTTGTATGTATTATAGAACATTCCTAATAGCACGGAAATAATCATATAAGATCGATAATTCTGTTCGTTACTAACAGGTGGGTGCATAAAGTTGCATCTTGTAAAATCCTGTAACTAGTGATTATTATTTTACATAAATTAAGTCGAGTTTAAACTGTTGCAACTTTTGAACAAAAAGAGATATTTATCCACTCTTTTTTGGTAATTTTAAAGGATATGTAAATGCTTTAAGTCATATCTTTTCTTTTTTTTTAAAACAAATTTTTCTATTTTTTATTAAATTTTTAACAAAATACAAATTTTTGAAAAGAAAGTTACATATTTATTTTTTTTATGGAATAGAACTTTTGTGTTTGGTCCGTATTGGTCGCCGGACATTTTCAGGTATATTGACCAATATCCATAGTACTTATTTCAACGGCTAACTTTTGCGACCGTCTGCGACGCCGACTTCAGTGGGGCGATATGTAAACCTTGTTTTTACATATTTTTTAAACATATTTTAAAATAGTGGGCGTGGCAGTTGTCTAACCGCCCCTTTTTTTGTGATATTATTTCTACAGTCATTGAGAGTATATATACCAAATTTAAAGAAATTATAACCAAAATTACAAATTAAAAAAATAGTGGGCGTGGTCCTTAACCGGCCTCCCACATTTTTCATAATGTTATTTTCGAAGTCAAAACGAACATTTATACCGAATTTCAAGTCAATATAATTAAAATTGGATTTTTGTCGTCCTAGATTGGCCAAATGTTTGTTAGTTAATTGCGGGATCGATTCCCCAAAATTTTATTAAAAGTTTTTAAAAAAATATATCAATAGAAAATTGTAAAAAATAACCTATGGAATCATTAATTTTTAACGTTTTCGTAGGTTATTTTTTTGGAATTTGTTGGTAAAAATGAAGGAAAGATACGTAATTTTTTAATGTTTAATGTTATTTATTTTAGAAAATTTTGGCAACAGTAAAAAATAAATGTTAATGTTTGTTAAAATAAATGAATAATTACTGGAATGGTTTTCAATTGTTTATTCGCTGGTTTTAAATGTGTTTTTCATTTGTTTTTGCCTACAAAATATTTTGAGTGTACTGTTTATATTTTCTTAAATAGAGGTCATAAAAACTTAAATTAGGAATGTAGGATCCAACAACAGAAAAAAAAATCTCTAAAATGTACGTTTTTTCGAAATATCGATTCTAAGGGAGTAAAAACGAGCACTTGGGTAAAAACTTGAAATTTAGAACGTAGGATCGTCTAGCGAAAAAAAAAAAACATTCTCAAAAGATTTTTTTGTTTAATTCTGATTCATAAGGAGTTAACGGGGTACTTTTTATATTTTCTGAAAAAAAATAAAGGGCAAAATGATTCTTTTTAATTTAATGATCTTATCCCTAGAAACTTTTTTGTTATTTAACGGATACTATTCGAAAAGGAATGAACAACAAACGAAATTGAATGGAGTAGGGAACCAAATGGAATAGAGCAGGGAACGAAATGGAATGAAATTGGGAACAAATTCAAATGAAAATGTTTTCAATCGTTTTTTTAATTTTTTTTACTAAAAATTTTTTTTGTACTAAAATTTATTTATCAATTATTTTTCAGTAATTTTTTTGTTTCATTTATACATATTTGTTCATATTTTTACAAAGTTTTGTCATTAAATTTTTGACTCAAAGTTTTGTTTACTCAATTTTTTTTTATCTCAAATTAATAAATCAATGTTTTATTTTTAATAACATAAGACCGTCATAAAGTTGACTTACAAGGGAAGTATCTCAACCCTTATGAACCGATTTGCCTGAAACTTAAAATATATATTAAAGAGACGATTTTAAGGTAGGGGTGTCTCGGCTTATCGGCCATATCGGTGTTTAAAAATTTCGTTGTCCCCTTATGAAACCATGTGGACCTTCGGGAAAATTTTGATAACTTCCGCACTAACAGGAATATCATTTAGGGCAAAAATACGGGTCGACTTAAATTTAATAAAGATTATTTCTTATCCATATGGATATCGTAGGTCCATGTCTTCACATAAGTACCCCCCAAAATTTTCTCATTTTCCTAAAAAAAATATTTAAAGAAGCCGAATTTTTACAAGGTTATGTCACCATTGGATAGGCATTAAAAAAACCATTCTTCCCATATGAAAACATCATACAGTTTCTTAAAAAGAAATGGCAGAAAAATCCAAAAAACGATTTTTTCGCCATTTTTTTACCCATGTTTTGAACCCCTAAATCCCCGATATGGCCGATAAGCCGAGACACCCCAACCTTAGAATTGTCTCTTTGATATATATTTTAGGTTTCAGGCAAATCGGTTCATAAGGGTTTAGATACTTCCCTTGTTAGTATTTATTATATCAACTAATGTATTTGGCATTTTATTGTAAGTGTTGTGATCATCATAAGCACAGTTTTTGTAAAGGATTAAGACATATCGTCACCTTAGAATTGGTTTGCTCTATAGGATGGTAAAAACCCCATCCTATGGAGCAAACCAATTCTCAGGTGACGATATATAAAGATTACATAGCGAAAAGTTCCAAAAATGGGTCATTTATTATCATTATGAAATTTTTCTGTATTTACGGGCAACGAAATACCCTGCGCACGCTAGTGAAATATATAATTTTTGCCAAGCTTCAACAAAAAAAAAAAAAAACATGAATTGTTCTATGAATGATTGCGCGCAAATGCAACTCATATTAATATAAACCCCATAGTTATATATTGTGGATAACCCTATTATTTCGGCTTCCCTCTCTCCTCCATTTCTAATTATAATAAGTAAATCTAACTTGAATTCTCTCATTGAGATTAACTTTCAATTTGTTAACTATTTTATTCATCAATTTTTCTTTATCTCATATTTATCAAATATTTCCTTTTATTAATTTTATCGTTATTTTGAATTTTATATTAATATATATTACAAAGCTTTTACTACCGTTATATTAAGAACCATATAAAAGAGATGTTTAGTGAATTTTGGAGTTAGTCTTTAATTGATCATTCTAGTGATAAGTTTAATATAATAAATAATAAACATGATATATTAATAATTTAAATAAATATGAATTAATAATTAAAATAAATATTAATAAATAATTTGGAATAAAATATTTACGCACCGATTGTTTTAATCATTTAAGTCCATGGGCCGAGATTATGGCATACCGATTCCAGCCAGAAAGCCGACTATCGGGACTTCAGTCGCCATTTAAACGCCACTACCCCAATTGGAAGCTTTTATTACCCAACAACAGCAGCAATTGCAGCAAAGGCAATACCAGCAACAGCTACTGAAACATTTCATAATGAAAAATTGTAAGACTCTAACAATAAGACATTTTTTTTATGGAAAAATTCTTGGATTCTGGAACATATCGTCGGTGCGCCAACCAGAACTGGTATGTGTTTTTTTAAATTTTTTGTAGAGGCTTACATATCAGATTCTTAAACATTTTTCGTATAGAAAAAGTGTCAGAGTTTTCGTACAGAAAAGTCTCAGAATCTTAGAATTTTTCTGTATAAAAAGATCTCAATTCTGATGCATTTTTCGTATTAAAAATGTCTCAGATTCTGAGACTATGTAAAAATGTCTCAGATTCTGAGACATTTTTCGTATAGAAAAAGTCTCAGATTTTTCTATAGAAAAAGGTCTCAGAATCTGAGAATTTTTTTAAAGAAAAAATGTCTCAGAATCTAAGACTTTTTAATACGAAAAGTTCTCAATTCTGATACAGTTTTCGTGTAGAATAGGTCTCAGATTCTGAGACTTCTCAGAGTTTTTGTACAAAAAAAGTCTCAGACATTTTTCGTATAGAAAAAGTATCAGATTTTTCTATAGAAAAAGGTCTCAGAATCTGAGAATTTTTTTAAAGAAAAAATGTCTCAGAATCTAAGACTTTTTAATACGAAAAGTTCTCAATTCTGATACAGTTTTCGTATAGAAAAAGTCTCAGATTCTGAAATATTTTGAAACATTTTTCGCATAGAAAAAGTCTTAGAATGTGAGAATTTTTCTATAAAAAAGTCTCAGAATCTGAGAATTTTAATATAGAAAAATGTAAAAAGGCCTTAGATTCTGAGACATTTTTCGTATAAAAAAGGTCTCCGATTCTGATACATTTTTTCTTTAGAAAAATTCCCAGATTCTGAGATTTTTTTCTTTAGAAAAATTCTTACATTCTGAGACATTTTTCCTATAGAATAATTCCCATATTTTGAAACATTTTTTCTATAAAAAAGTAAGAAACTGTAATAGGAAAATTATTTCAGAATAAGGGACTTTGTGGGAGAATAATAGACTTTTATAGACTACTAGCGTGCGCAGGGTTTTTGTTGCCCGTAAATACAGAAAAATTTCATAATGATAATAAATGACCCATTTTTGGAACTTTTCTCTATGTTTATATATCGTCACCTGACAGTTTTTGTAAAGGATTAAGACATATGTCACCTTAGAATTGGTTTGCTCTATAGGATGGTAAACACCACATCCTATGGAGCAAACCAATTCTAAGGTGACATATGTCTTAATCCTTTACAAAAACTGTGCTTATGATGATCACAACACTTACAATAAAATAACAAATACATTAGTTGATATAATAAATACAACATCAACTTTAAGACGGTCTTATGTTATTAAAAAAAAAAAACATTGATTTATAAATTTGAGCAAAAAAAAAATTGAGTAAACAAAACTTTGAGTCAAAAATTTAATGAAAAAATTTTGTAAAAATATGAACAAATATGTATTAATAAAACAAAAAATTAGGCGCCCTATGCTCCAGTGGGAGTTAGAGGAATCTATATATATAAAAGAGTGTGGTGACTGACTGACTGACTGACTGACTGACTGACTGACTGATTGGCAATAATCATCGCCCAGCCCAAACGGCTGAAGCTAGAGACTTGAAATTTGGAATGTAGGTTCGGCTCCCGACAAAACCACCCACTAAGAAGGGATTTTTGGAAATTCCGATTCTAAGGGGGGCAAAAAGGGGAAAATAGGGCCCTTTGGGGGATTTTGTATCTTTTGAACTAATAGTCCTAGAAACTTCAAATTTGAACTCTAGGATCCTCTCGCGGAAATAAAATTTCGAAAAAAATATTTTTGAAAAATTCCGCCTCCAAGGGGGGAAAAAGGGGAAAATAGGGCAAATTGGTACATTTTTTATATTCTAAACAAATGGTCCCAGAAACTTGAAATTTGAAGTCTAGGACCCTCTCGCGGAAATAACATTTTGGAAAAAGTAATATTTTGAAAATTCCGTTTCTAAGGTGGGGGGAGGGGGAAAATAGGGCAAGTTGGTACATTTTGTATCTTCTGAACTAATGGTCCTACAATCTTGAAATTTTGAATATAGGATACTCTCGCGGAAATAACATTTTGAAAAAAGTACTTTTTTGAAAATTCCGGTTTAAAGGGGGACAAAAAGGGGGAAAATAGGGCAATTTGGTGAATTTTGAACTAATGGTCCTAGAAACTAGATATTTGAACTATAGTATCCTCTCGGGGAAAAAAAATTTTTTTACTAAATTTTTTTCACTCAAAATTTTTTTTCACTCAAAATTTTTTTTTCACTCAAAATTTTTTTTTTTTACAAATTTTTTTTCACTCAAAATTTTTTTTTTTACAAATTTTTTTTCACTCAAAATTTTTTTTACTCAAATTTTTTTTTTCACTTAAAATTTTTTTTTACTCAAATTTTTTTTTCACTCAAAAATTTTATTTTTACAATTTTTTTTTTCTTCAATTTTTTTTTACTCAAAATTTTTTTTTTACAAATTTTTTTTTTCATAAATTTTTTTCACTCAAAATTTTTTTTTACTCAAAATTTTTTTTCACTCAAATTTTTTTTTTTTACAAATTTTTTTTCACTCAAAATTTATTTTTCACTCAAAATTTTTTTTCACTTAAAATTTTTTTTTTTACAATTTTTTTTTACTCAAAATTTTTTTTACTCAATTTTTTTTAATAAAAATTTGTTTCACTCAATTGTATTTTATTCTTCAGTTTTTTTACAAATTTTTTTACTTAAGTTTTTTAGTTAGAAGTTGTTTTCACCCAAATTTTTTTTACTCAATTTTTTTTACTCAAAATATTTTTCGCTTAATTTTTTGACTCAAATTTTTTACTCAATTTTTTTTTCTCATTTATTTTTTAATTTTTGGGAATTTATTGATTTAATCGGCGTACGGACATAGCGCCCAAGGTCTTATCGCCCAAAACCGTAAATGTTATATCGCCCAAGCTGCGACATATAGCCCAAAATGATAGGTCTAAAAATGTTATTTCTCCCAAAACAAAATTGTCAAAAAATCCAAAATATTTTTTTTGGACGAAATGTCGAAATTACGACTTCTATGATTTGTTTTTTTGTAATAAAGGTTTTCTGCGTAGCCGGCCTTCGGCCGGGTTTAAGGATTACATACTCCATGCATTAAACCCACCCTCTCTGCAAACCAAAGCTATTTTGGTTATCAAGCCTTTTTGATGCATAACAAATTTGATAGTGTAAAGGCCTGCTACCCTAGAAAACTTTACTTTGCGGAGAGGGTGGGTTTAATGCATGGATTTTGTAATCCCTAAGCCCGGCCAAAGGCCGGCTACGCATAAAACTTTAAAATATTGTGTTAAAAAAAAACAATATTGGTGAGTTTTATGATTATTTTTTTATTTTTTTGACATTTTATAAATTCAACATTTTGATATTTGGGTAATATGACATTTTTTACAATTTATATAAATTTAAAGAAAATTTGTAAAATACCCAAAAATAATGGCCATATAGTCCAAAAAATTTTGCAACAACAACTAACACACATTTTTTTTGGGTGGAATGACTTTTTTAAATTGGGCAATATGCACCTGGGCGCTATGTCCGTACGCCATTTAATCACTTAAATCTAGGGGGAAATAGGACAATTTTAAACATTTCGATCTTCTGAACTAATGGCCCCAGTAACCTAAAATTTGGACTCGCGGAAATAATACTCTAAAGAAAGTATTTTTTTAAAAAAAATTAGAAGGGGAAATGGGTAAAAAAGGGCAATTTGGTACGTGTTCTATCTTCTGACCTAATGGTCCTAGAAACTTAAAGTTTGGACTATAAGATCCTCTAACGGAAAAAAGATTCTAAAACATTTTTTTTTTAATTCTGATTCTAGGGGGTTGAAAGGGGGAAAGTAGGATAATTTGGTACATTTTGTATCTTCTGAACTAATGGTCCTAGAAACTTAAAAATTTGGACTAAATGATCCTCTCGCGGAAATTATGTTCTGAAGAAAGTATTTTTTGAAAATTTTTCATTAAAATTTGGGGGGGAAATAGGACAATTTTGAACATTTTCTATATTGTGAAACCTGAAATTTGGACTATAGGATCCTCTCGCGGAAATAATATTCTGAAGAAAGTACTTTTTTAAAAAGGCACTTCTAAGAAGGGGAAAAGGGGGAAAATTGGGAAGTTTGGTACATTTTCTTTTCTCTGACCTAATGGTCCTAGAAACTTAAAGTTTGGACTATAAGATCCTCTCGCGGAAAAAACATTCCGAAACAAAGTTTTTTTAATTCCGCTTCTAGGGTGGTAAAAAGGGGGATAATAGGACAATTTGGTACACTTTGTATGTTCTGAACTAATTTTCCCAGAAACTTAAAAATTTTGACTATGGGATCCTTCGCGGAAATAACATTGTGAAGAAAGTTCTATTTTGAAAATTTCGCTTCTAAAGCTAAGTACTCTGTTCGGTTTCACGGGAAAAAATCTGTCAAACTCCATATAAAAAAAAAAAAAATTGGCAACGCGAGGAATTAAGGGGAAATTGTTAAAAAAGTGTTCACTCATATTTATTATACAAGACAATTTAAATTGCCGTGAAAAAGTGACATTTCAGTTTTGTTATGATCGTTTCTTTCTTATTATTGTCAAAAGTTCTTGATTTTTAAATGTTTTATTGCAATTTGAGGCGTTTAAAGTTTAAGTGAAATTTTCGCCGTAAGAAACAGAGTACTTAGCTTAAGGGGGGAAAAGGGGAAAGTAGGGTAATTTTGTGTCTGCTGAACTAATGGTCGTAGATCCTTGAAATTTGGGCTGTACGATCCTCTCGCGGAAATAACTTTCTGAAACAAGTACTTTTGTATCTGCTAAACAAATAGGACTGCACGATCCTCTAGCGTGGACTGCACGATCCTCTCGCGTGGACTGCACGATCCTCTCGCGGAAATAACATTCTGAAAAAAGTACTTTTTTGACAATTCCGCTTTAAAGGGGGAAAAAGAGGAAGGTAGGGCAATTTTGTATCTGCTGAAAATATGGTCCTAGATACTTGAAATTTGGAGGGAACGAACCTCTCGCGAAAATAACATTCTAAAGGAAGTACTTTTTCAAAATTCTGGGGGGAAATCGGGAAAGTAGGACAATTTTGAATCTGCTGAACTAATGGTCCTTAATACTTGAAATTTAAACTGTACGATCCTTTCGCGAAAATAACATTCTTAAAGAAGATCTTTTCAAAAAATCCGCTTCTACGGGGAAAAAGGGGGAAAGTAGGGCAATTTTCTATCTGCTGAACTAATGGCCCTGGATACTTGAAATTTTAACTGTACAATCCTCTCGCGGAAATAATATTCTAAAGGAAGTACTTTTTGAAAATTCCGGTGGAAAAAGGGGGTGAATGGGGTAATTTTGAATCTGCTGAACTCATGGTCCTAGATACTTGAAATTTCAACTGTACGATCCTCTCGCGGAAATAACATTGTTAAAGAAAAACTTTTTTAAAAATTTCGCTTCTACGGGGAAAGTAGGGCAATTTTGTATCTGCTGAACTAATGGTCCTAGATACTTAAAATTTAAACTGTACAATCCTATCCCGAAAATAACATTCTAAAAGAAGTACATTTTTGAAAATTCGTTTTTAAAGGGGGAAAAATGGGGAAAGAAGGACAATTTTGTATCTGCTAAACGAATGGTCCCAAAAACTTGAAATTTTAGCTCTACTCTCGCGGAAAAAACATTTTGTAAAAAGTAATATTTTGAAAAATCCTTTTATAAGGGTGGGGTGGTGGTTAGAAGGGGTTTAATAGGGCAATTTTGCACCTTCTGAACAAACTTGAAATTTTGAATCTGGATGCTCTCGCGGAAATTATTTTTTGAAAAATATATTTTTTTGAGAATTTTTGTTTTAAGGAGGCCCAAAAGGGGGAAATAGGGCAATTTGCTAAACTTTAAATTAATGGTCTTAGAAACATGACATTTGGAATATGGGATCATATCGCGGCAATAACATTCTAAAAGACGTACTTTTTTTGAAAATTTTGCTTTTAAGGGGAGAAAGGGGGAAAGTAGTGCGATTTTGTATATGCTAAAGTAATGGTCCTAGATACTTGAAAATTAGACTGTACGACCCTCCCGCGGAAATAACATTCGGAAAGGAATATTTTTTTTAAAAATTCCTCTTTTAAGGGAAAAAAGAGGGGAAAATAGAGCAATTTTGAATCTGCTGAACTAATGGTCCTAGATACTTGAAAATTGGACTGCACGATCCTCCTGCGGAAATAACATTCGGAAAGAAATACTTTTTAGATAATTCTAAGAAAAAATAAATAATCAAAGATAAGGTCGATAAAAAATTATATTAAATACTTTTTTTAAAATTCTTCTTTAAGGGGGAAAAAGGGGGAAAGTAGGCCAATTTTGTAACTGCTGAACAAATAGTCCTAGATACTTGAAAATTGGACTGCACAATCCTCTCGCGGAAATAAAATTCGAATGGAGGACTTTTTGGAAAATTCCGCCTCTAAGAGGGAAAAGGGGGAAAGTAGGCAATTTTGTATCTGCTGAACTAATGGTCCGGGAGACTTGAAATTTGGACTGTACGATCTTTTCGCGAAAATAACATTCTGAAAGAAGTACTTTTTTAAATATTCCGATTTTGAGTGGGAAAAAGGGGAAAAGTATGGCAATTTTGTATCTGCTGAAATAATGGTCCTATATACTTGAAATTTGGACTGTACGATCCTCTCGCGGAAATAATATTCTCAAGGAAGTATTTTTTTGAAAACTCTACTTTTAAGGGAGGAAAAAGGGGAAGGTAGGGCAATTTTGTATCTGCTGAACTAATTGTCCTCGATACTTAAAATTTAACTGTACGATCCTCTCGCGGATATAACATTCTAAAAGAAGTACTTTTTTTTAATTCTGCTTCAACGGGGGGAAAAGGGAGAAAGTAGGGCAATTTTGAATCTGCTTAACTAATAGTCCTACATACTTGAAGTTTGGACTGTACGATCCTCTCGCGGAAAGAACATTCTAGAAGAAGTACTTTTTTGAAAGTTCTCCTTCTAAAGGGGGAAAAGGTGGAAAGTAGGGCAATTCTGTATCTGCTGAACTAATAATCCTAGATACTTAAAATTTGAACTGTACGATCCTCTTGCGGAAAAAGTACTTATTGTGGAAAGTTCCGCTTCTAAGGGCGAAAAGGCGGAAAGTGGGGCAATTTTGTATCTGCCGAACTAATGGTCCTAGATACTTAAAATTTAGACTGCACGATCCTCTCTCTTGGAATTAACATTCTGAAAGAAGTACTTTTTTTGAAAATTCCGATTTCAGGGGGGAAAACGGGGAAGGTAGGGCAATTTTGTATCTGCTTAACTAATGGTTCTAGATACTTGAAATTTGGCTGAACGATCCTCTCGCGGTAATCACATTCTTAAGAAAGTACTTTTCAAAATTCTGGAGGAAAAAGGGGGAAAGAAGGGCAATTTTGAATCTGCTTAACTAATGGTCCTAGATTCTTGAAATTTGAACTGAACGATCCTTTCGCAAAAATAACATACTTAAAGAACTTTTTTAAAAATTCCACTTCTAATGGGGAAAAAGGGGAAAGTTTGGCCCTTTGGGGGATTTTGTATCTTTTAAACTAATAGTTTAAGAAACTTGAAATTTGGACTCTATAATCCTCACGCGAAAAAAAAAATAAAAAAATATTTTTTCAAAATTCCGCCCCCAAGGTGGGGAAAATAGAGCAAATTGGTAAATTTTTTATCTTCTGGACAAATGGTCCCAGAAACTTGAAATTTGGACTATAGGATCCTCTCGCAGAATTACCATGCGGACAACAATTTTTTTTGAAAATTCCGCCTCCAAGGGTGGGAAAATAGGGAAAATCGGTGAATTTTTTATCTTCTGAGCAAATGGTCCCAGAAACGTGAAGTTTGGTCTTTAGGGTCCTCTCGCGGAAACAACATTCCGAAAAAAATATTGTTTGAAAAATTCCTCCACGGTGGGAAAGGGGGGGGGGGGGAATAGGGAAAATCGGTACATTATTTATCTTTTAAACAAATGGTTCTCGCAAAAAAAAACATCTTGAAAAAAGTAGAAGGGGGAAAATAGGGCAATTTTGTATTTTCTGAACTAAAACTTTAAGTTTTGATCCTCTCGCGGAAATAATTTTTTGAAAAATACACTTTTTGAAAATTTTGGTTTTAAGGAAGGCCAAGAGGGGAAAATATGGCAATTTGGTAAATTTTAAACTAATGGTCTTAAAAACATGACATTTGCAATATAGGATCATCTCTCGGAAATAACATATTGAAAGAAGTACTTTTTTGAAAATTACTTTTTAAAGGGGGAAAGAAGGGCAATTTTGTATCTGCTGAACTAATGGTCCTAGATATTGAAGTTTGGACTGTACGATCCTCTCGCGGAAATAACATTCTGGAAGAAGTACTTTTTTGGAAAAATCTGCTTCTATGGGGGAAAAAGAGGGAAAGTAGGGCAAATTTGAATCCTCTTGCGGAAACAACATTCTAATGGAAGTACTTTTTTGAAAATTTCGCTTCTACGCACATTGGGTTCAAATATATATACAATACAATACAATACACTTTTTGATTTTGCAATATAGGATCATCTCGCGGAATAACATATTGAAAGTTCTTTTTTGAAAATTACTTTTTAAAGGGGGAAAGAAGGGCAATTTTGTATCTGCTGAACTAATGGTCCTAGACATTGAAGTTTGGACTGTACGATCCTCTCGCGGAAATAACATTCTGGAAGAAGTACTTTTTTGGAAAAATCTGCTTCTATAGGGGGAAAAAGTGGAAAAGTAGGGCAAATTTGAAATTTGAATCCTCTTGCGGAAACAACATTCTAATGGAAGTACTTTTTTGAAAATTTCGCTTCTACGGGGAAAAAGGGGGAAATTAGGGCAATTTTGTATCTGCTGAACTAATGGTCCTAGATACTTGAATTTTGAACTGTTTTGTATCTGCTGAATTAATGGTTCTAGATACTTTAAGTTTGGACTGTACGATCCTCTAGCGAAAATAACATTCTGGAAGAAGCACTTTTTTTAGTAAATTCTGCTTCTAAAGGGGAAAATGGGGAAAGTAGGGCAATTTTGTATCTGCTGAATTAATGGTCCTAAATACTTGAAATAGCGGAAATAACATTCTAAAATAAGTGCTTTTATGAAAATTCTGCTTCTAATAGGGGAAAAGGGAGAAAGTAAAGATACTTAAAATTGGTACTTTACGATCCACTCGCAAAAATTACATTCTGGGAAAATAAATTTTTGAATTTTCGCTTCAATTTTGTACATATTGTTCCTTATGCACTAATGTTCCTTGAAACTTAAAGTTTGAACTATGGGATCGTTTCGCCAAAATAAAATTTTTTAACATGATAATGTTTTTAGGCTGGGGTCTAATTTTAAAAAAGTTGCAGGACGCCACCTCAGTTTGACTATATAAGCTAACGATTACACAAAAAAGAAAATGAGAATTACAGTTTTCATTTTATTACAACCTTAAACTTCGATAATTATTTAAAATTAATAAATAAAATAAAAAACACATACTTTTAGGCGCCGCTACTCGATTAACGCAGTATTGCCATACCAAATATCGCATTTCCAATTAGATTAGTTACCATCATCGCAAAACTAACCAGTATATTTGAAAATAGAATATCTACATGCAGAACTACATACTACGTTTTTTGTAGTAGAGATGCGAACGTGCCACGTGATTACGCGTGATCATGAGTGAAATTTACGCTTGATTAAAAAAAAAATTTCGTGCGTGAGATTGCGTGAGTAATTTTGGCTTCGTCAGTTTGCGTGATTGTTGTGTGCTGTCTAAAACAGAAAACTACACCATTTACAGATGAAATTCGAAAAAGATCAATTGTTATTCGAAGATTATATTTGTAATTCGAAGATTCCGTTTGTAATTCGAAGATTCCATTTGTAATTCGAAGATTCCATTTGTAATTCGAATACTCCAATTGTAACTCGAAGATTCCATTTGTAATTCGAAGATTCCAATTGTAATTCGTAAAAGATCAATTGTAATTCGTAAAAGATCAATTGTAATTCGTAAAAGATCAATTGTAATTCGTAAAAGATCAATTATAATTCGAAAAAGATCAATTGTAATTCGTAAAAGATCAATTGTAATTCGTAAAAGATCAATTGTAATTCGAAGATTCCAATTGTAATTCGTAAAAGATCAATTGTAATTAAAAAAAGATCAATTGTAATTCGAAGATTCCAATTGTAATTCGTAAAAGATCAATTGTAATTCGTAAAAGATCAATTGTAATTCGAAGATTCCAATTGTAATTCGTAAAAGATCAATTGTAATTAAAAAAAGATCAATTGTAATTCGAAGATTCCAATTGTAATTCGTAAAAGATCAATTGTAATTCGTAAAAGATCAATTGTAATTCGAAGATTCCAATTGTAATTCGTAAAAGATCAATTGTAATTAAAAAAAGATCAATTGTAATTCGAAGATTCCAATTGTAATTCGTAAAAGATCAATTGTAATTCGAAAAAGATCAATTGTAATTCGTAAAAGATCAATTGTAATTCGAAAAAGATCAATTGTAATTCGTAAAAGATCAATTGTAATTCAAAAAAGATCAATTGTAATTCGTAAAAGATCAATTGTAATTCGAAAAAGATCAATTGTAATTCGTAAAAGATCAATTGTAATTCGTAAAAGATCAATTGTTATTCGAAGATTCCAATTGTAATTCGTAAATTATCCATGGAAATTCAGTTGATGTTTTTCGAATTACAATTGGAATCTTCGAATTACAATTGATCTTTTACGAATTACAATTGATCTTTTACGAATTACAATTGATCTTTTTCGAATTAGAAATGATATTTTACGAATTACAATTGATCTTTTCGAATTACAATTGATCTTTTACGAATTACAATTGGAATCTTCGAATTACAATTGATCTTTTTCGAATTACAATTGATCTTTTACGAATTACAATTGGAATCTTCGAATTACAATTGATCTTTTTCGAATTACAATTGATCTTTTACGAATTACAATTGATCTTTTTCGAATTACAATTGATCTTTTACGAATTACAATTGATCTTTTACGAATTACAATTGATCTTTTACGAATTAAAATTGATCTTTTACGAATTACAATTGATCATTTGCGAATTACAATTGGAGTCTTCGAATAACAAATGGAATATTCGAATTACAATTGGAGTATTCTAATTACAAATGGAATCTTCGAATTACAAATGAAATCTTCGAATTACAAATGGAATCTTCGAATTACAAATAGAATCTTCGAATTACAATTGATCTTTTTCAAATTACATCTGTAAATGGTGTAGTAAGAAAATCGTCATCATATTGAATTTAAAGGGTAACTAATACAAAATTGTGATTAAAATAAGCTTTTATGATTAATTTTAGGAAATTAAATACCTTTTGTACAAGAATTTGACATAAAGTCAAATAAAATTTAGTTTATTTTATTTTCGTGAGTCTTTGTAAGCGTGATTATTTCGTGAGCGTGACAAAAATTTTAGCTACTCACGTGAGCGCGTGTAAACGTAAGCAGAAAAAACTATTTTGTAAGTGAGCAATACTTTTATTTCGTGTGCGTGAGTAAGTCAAAATCACTCACGCGCCCATCTCTATTTTGTAGTATGTGTCTATAATATTGTCGGATAACCACAAGCAAGAACATAACACTGTTTATGTTGGCATTTAAATATTATGCGGTAGCCTAGCTGAAGTGTGTCAGACTCGGAAACAGTGGGTCCGGGGATCGTCTCCGTGATCAGTCAACATATTTTTTAAATTTCGTTTTTTTTAGCTTGTTTATTTTTTTTTTTGTTAAGACCAAATTTTTTTTAAACCTTTATACTTTTTTTTATTAAATTATAAAAAAAGTTAGAAAAAGGTATTGTTTTAAGTATTGGTCATTGTTAAGTATAATTTAAAATTAAAAGACTATTTGATTTGTATAAAAAAAAGGAATAAATAAAAGCTTATCAAAATAATAAAAAAAAAATAATTAGAATCTTATAAATCAGTTAAAATGTTATATATTCAGGTTTCTCTAAATTTTCCAGTAGTTTTTGTTTTAAATTTTGTGATTTTTCTGAATTTATCTGCATTTTTTTGACTAATTTTTGGTTTTGTCTGGATTGTTTCTTAGTTTTTAATTTTTTTTCTGAATATTGAATTAATCCTGCAAGTGTATTTAAGAAATTACTTGGAGTTATTTTTTTCTGAGAAAATATCGTTTTTGGAAATATGTGATGTTTATTCGTAACAACTTTTTATTAAATAAAACATTATCATGATTTAATATTTTGGGCAAGAGTACAAAACTCTGCGGCATTGTTGCAACTTTAAACCTACTCAAAATATAATATTTTAAAGGTCGAAACTAACAATTTTTATGTTTAATTAAAAATTAATAAGAATTTGAAGTAATAAAGTTGTTTTTTTTACAGCTATCCGGTAACGAAGTACCGGGCGAGTTAGCTAGTATATATATATGTAAACAAAAAATTACTAAAAAAATAATTGATAAACAAATTTTAGTACAAAAAAAATTTAAGTAAAAAAAAATTTAAAAAAAAATTGAAAACAAGTAAGAGTGTTAAATTCGGCTGTGCCGAATCTTGTATACCCTCCAACATGCAAAAAAAAAAATGCAGGGGCGTTCTATTTTTTTTGGGGGGAGGGGGGGGTCAGGGGGTTGCTTGTAGTAATTGAGGGGGGGCAAATTTTCCATCGAATTGGTGTTTAAAAATTCATTCTTATGCTTTTTGCACTAAAGAAATACAAGATTATCATTATTTTAAAAAAATGTTTTATTCCACGCCCATAAAAGGGGGGCGGGCAGAAAAAACGACATTTTATAATTCTCTGGGCCCAAATGTAGGACTTTGAAATTTTTGTGGCATAAAAATGTTGCATTTGTTAAACAAAAACACAAAAAATCATGTAAAAATATGGTATTTTTCAGAGGTTGGTTTAGTTCTTTAAAGGGGAACTTTTTTCCCCCTGCTCCGATTTTGCTCATTTACGAACTTGACCTGCCTATGAACATAAGACATATTCGTGCCAAATGTCGGGAGTCTAGCTCTTTTATTTTGGACTGCATCGTGTTAACTACAGACGTACAGACGGACAGACGGACGGACGGACGGACGGACAGACGGACGGACGGACATCGCTAGAATGTCTTAGAATCGATCACTGATCATAAATATATATACTTTATGGGGTCCTAGACCGATATTTTGATGCGTTACACACGGAATGACAAAGTGAGTATACCCCCATACTGTAGTTGGAGGGTATAAAAAAACATTTTCATTTAAATTCGTTCCCAGTTTCATTCCATTTTGTTACCTGTTCTATTCCGTTTGGTTACCTGCTCCATTCAATTTCGTTCAAGTGTGGTGTTCATTCCTTTTCGAATAGTATCCGTTACAGAACAAAAGAGTTTCTAGGAATAAGATCATGAAATTAAAAAGAATCATTTTGCCCCTTATTTTGTTTAAGAAAGAAAAGTACCCCTTTAACTCCTTAGGAATCAGAATTAAAAAAAAAATCTTTTGGGAATGTTTTTTTTCGCTAGACGATCCTAAATTTCAAATTTCAAGTTTTCAGTACCATTATTTCTGATAATATGAAAAGTACAAAAGTGCTCGTTTTTACTCCCTAAGAATCGAAATTTCAAAAAAGTACTTTTTACAGTTTTTTTTTCTGTTGTTGGATCCTACATTCCTAATTTAAGTTTTTATGACCCCTATTTAAGAAAATATAAACAGTACCAAAAAGTATTTTTTTGGGGGACTTTTTTCCGTTAGAGGATGCTACGTTCAAAATTTTAAGTTAATAGGCTCATTATTTAAGAATATATATTCCCTTTTTGAATTAATTTCCTTAGGAATTAGTATTTCCAAAAGTTGTTCTTTTGGGAAGATTTTATTTCGCTACACTCCAACTTTTTTATCATAATTATTTCAGAAAATATAAAAGGTACCATAGTACTCGGTTAATCCCCTTAGATCGGAATCGGAATTTCCAAAAAGTACATTTTTCAAAGGTTTTTTCAGTTGTTGGATCATAAATTCCTAATTTTAACTTTTTATGACCTTTATTTAAGCATGGGATGCTACATTCGCAATTTCAAGCTAATAAAACAATTATTTAAGTATACACAAAAAGTACCAAAATACATTTTTTACCCGTTATACCTCCATACAATCATTATTTCAAAAAACCCAGCCTTAGTGGATCTATATTCCGGGAGATGCAGCTACATATCAATTTTCAAATCTCTACCCAGGCAGAAATTACGACTCTTCTAAAAATACAATACCATTATAACATTGGAAATACAAAAATACGACTTTAAAATGCAATACCTTGAAAACAAAAAATTCAATACCATTACAACATTGGATTTTAAAAGAACCAACGTTACATAAGAGTTTAAAATTATAATCCGAAAAGGTTTACTATGGTAAACTTTTACAAAATTTCTGACTTTATTTTATTTAATTATAAATATTTTTTTATGTAAAAATGCCACTGCATATTTTTTTTCATTATGAAATGTGCAAAGAGAATAAGGGTTCTATAGTCGGAAAGTCGATTAATTGATTTTTGTATAAAAAATCTAAATGGACTTTTACTTTCGACTTTTTAGTTTTTTCACTTGGTGGCAGATGAAAAAAAAATCTTCTTATTATTATGTTAAAAAATCTAGTTCCTGACGTAGATTCTTAAATTTTGAGCATACGTTAAACTCAAAAAAACGCAAAAAAATCGATTTTTTTAACAAAAAATATGTATAAAATAAAAAAAATTAAAAAGCTTCCATTTAATTCTCTTCAAACTGAAAAAAAAAAAACAGATCCCAAATCGGTCCACCCGTTTGATCTGTATTTTGATTTTGTTTAAAAAGCTGCAACTTTTTTGTTTCTGACAATTTTTATATTAAATTTTGGTAGAAATCGAAATATTATAAAAAAATGCCGCAGAGTTTTGTACTCTTGCCCAAAAAATTAAATCATGATAATGTTTTATTTAATAAAAACTTTTTACGAATAACCCTCAAATATTTGCAAAAAAATATGTAAGATTAAAAAAATAATCGGAAAAAATAACTCCAAGAAATTTCTCAAATTTATCAATATTTACAAAAAATTTGGAAACTATAGAAAAATTTAACAGAGTTCACCGTACTTTTCCAGCTAGCAACATTACTTGGTAATTTTACTAAAAAACTCTGTAAAATAATTTTTATAAAAAAAACTGTTAATTTAGAGAAAATATTGGTTAAATATTAGCGTCTTTTGACAGAAAAAAACTCTGTTTTTTTTTCTTAGTTATAAAACTCTGTAAAATGTTTTGGACAAAAAACTGTTAATTTACAGAGTCTGTAGTAAAATATTGGTTAAATAAAGCACCATTTAGCAAAGAAAAACTCTGTTAATTTACATATATTTGTAAAATGTATTTGATGCAACCAAAATTTTATAGAAAAAACTTTGTAGTTAAATGCAGTTTATTTTGGAATTTTCTTTTTTAAGTTATCTGTGAAATTAATGTTTAAAATACAGACAAAACTTAGTTTTTGGTTACAAAAAATCCAAAGTATTTTGCTAAAATCTATATTTTTGCAGAAATATCTGTTAATTATCTGTAAAATAAAGATTACGAGGTTAAAACTAATATAACAGATAAAACTTTGTTTTTTGTCACAAAAAATTCAAAGTATTTTCTTTAAATCTGTATTTTGACAGAAAACTCTGTCAAACATCTGTTGAATTGAGATTACAGTCATTTTACAATGTATTTTACAGAGTTATTATTTTGAGTGTAAGAACAAATCAAGAAAATACAAAAAAATTAGTCAGAAAAATGCAGATATATTCAGAAAAAATCACAAAATTCAGAATGAAAAACAACTAGAAATTTTAGAAAAATCTGAATATATTTTTTTTTATTTATAATTAAATAAAAAAGTATAAAGAATTTACAAAAAGAAATGTACAAGCTAAAAAAAACTAAATAAAAAAAAGTAATAATAAGTTGACAGACCACGGATGCGATCAGCGAACCTTCTGTTTTCCAGTCTGGCTCACTTCCGCGAGGCCACCGTAGCTTATTTACATTGTGAGTTAAATTTCTACTTATATGTTTCTCTTGCTTGTAGATACATATTCGATTTTCAAATATACTGGTTAGTATTGCCATGTGGTAATATTTTATTGGAAAAAAATTGCGATGATGGTAGGAAATCTAATTGGAAATGCGATATTTGGTATGGCAATACTGCGATAATCGAGTGACACCTAGCGCCAAAACTATGTGTTTTTTTTATTTTATTTATTAGTTTTAAATTATTGTCGAAGTTTAAGGTTGTAATAAAATGAAAAATGTAATTCTCATTTTCTTTTTTGTTTAATCGTTAGCTTATATAGTCAAACTGAGGTGGCTTCCTGCAACTTTTTCAAAATTAGACCCCAGCCTAAAAACATTATCATGTTAAAAAAATATTTTATTACTTTGCTATTTCATGCAAAACGAAATGAAATATCAGTCGAGGGCCCCTTTAAAAAACCAAAAGAGTTATACATTTCGTAAGTGAGTGCAAAAATAAGTGCAAAAAAGTGTTTTTACATTTTGGAGAGTATAAAAGATCCGGTGCCAAAGAATATAACACTGTCACTTGTTTCATGTACATTTGATAAACAAATGGAAAATTTTTATGCGAAAAGCTTAGACTTGGTGAAAAAGTAGTTTTCGTAAAAAAAAATATTTTTTTTTTTCACGAAAAACAAAATTATGTTAAAAAAAAAATTTAATGAACCCAAAATTTTTGGTGAAAAATTTTTTTTTTTTTTATTTTCGTGAGTCTTTGCAAGCGTTAATATTTCGTGAGCGTGACAAACATTTTAGTTACTCACGTGAGCGTGAATGAACGTAAGCAGAAAAAAAAATTTTGTGCATGAGCATTATTTTAATCAATATTCACTCACGCGCCCATCTCTATTTTGTAGTATGTATCTATAATATTGTCGAATAACCACAAGCAAGAACATAACACCGTTTATGTTTGGGTTTAAATATGATACGGTAGCCTAGCTAAAGTGTGTCAGACTCGGAAACCGAGGGTCCGGGAATCGTCCCCGTTATCAGTCAACTTATTTTTTTAAATTTTGTTTTTTTTTTTATCTCGTTTATTTTTTTTGTTAAGACCAATTTTTTTTAAACCTTTACACTTTTTTTATTAAATTATAAAAAAAAGTTAGAAAAAGGAATTGTTTTAGGTATTGGTCATTGTTAAGTATAATTAAAAATTGAAAGACTATTTGACTTGAATAAAAAAGAAATAAATAAAAGCTTATTAAAATAATAAACAAATAATTAAAATCTTATAAATAAGTTAAAATATTATATATTCAGGTTTCTCTAAATTTTCCAGTTGTTTTTGTTTTAAATTTTGTGATTTTTTCTGAGTTTATCTGCATTTTTCTGACTAATTTTTTGTAGTTCCTTGATTTGTTCTTAGTTTTTAAATTTTTTTTCTGAATATTGAATAAATCCTGCTAGTGTATTTGAGAAATTTCTTGGAGTTATTTTTTTCTGAAAAAAATATATTTTTTTGGAAATTGTGATGTTTATTCGTAACAACTTTTTATTATCATGATTTAATATTTTGGGCAAGAGTACAAAACTCTGCGGCATTTTTAATTTTTTTTTAACTTTTTTATTTTAAATAATTAAATTATTAAAAAAAGAATTGTTATATCAAATAACAATATGTAAGCTTAAAAAAAAATATAAAAAAAAAATTTGACTTGACCAGGGATTTGATCCCAATACCCCCTGCGTCGTAGTCTGACACACTTCAGCTAGCCTACCGTCGGCGTTTTAAATATTAATCTAAATTCTTATATAATTTTGTCATGTTTTTCTTGCTTGTAGATATTCGATTTTCAAATATACTGGTTAGTTTTGCGATGTGGAAATATTTTATTGGAAAAAATTTGCGATGATGGTAACTCATCTAATTGGAAATGTGATATTTGGTATGGCAATACTGCGTAAATCGAGTAGCGACGCTAGGTGTCGCTACCAAAACTATGTGTTTTTTATTTTATTTATTAATTTAAATTCTTGTCGAAGTTTTAGGTTGTAATAAAATGAAAACTGTAATTCTCATTTTCTTTTTTGTTTAATAGTTAGCTTATATAGTCAAACTGAGGTGGCGTCCTGCAACTTTTTTAAAATTAGACCCCAGCCTAAAAACATTATCATGTTAAAATATCGCATTCTTAAGTGTGAACCCCTTAAATCTTTGGCGGTTCGTTGTTACCATGAAGCAGAAAGTGTTTAGTAAATTTTTTTTATACCCTCCAACTACAGTATGGAGGGTAACGCATCATCCGTGTGTAACGCATCAAAATATCCGCCTAGAACCCCATTAAGTATATATATTTATAATCAGTGATCGATTCTAAGACATTCTAGCGATGTCCGTCCGTCTGTATGTCCGTCTGTCTGTCTGTCCGTCCGTCTAGTTAACACGATACAGTCCAAAATAAAAGAGCTAGACTCCCAAAATTTGGCACGAATATATCTTATGTTTCTAGGCAGGTTAAGTTCGTAAATCAGCAAAATCAGACCAGTAGTGCGATTCAGTAACTTTTTTAACGAAATTATCGATATGGTTAACTAACGAGAATTGTCGGTTGTTTTAACGAATATGTGATTCTATAAATTTTTCAATTATCGACAAGAATTATAGACAAAAATAGTTAATTTGAATTTTTTTTATTTTGAAATTGTATTCAGAACCGAAAATTTTCGTTAACTTTAACTTCAAAAAAATTTTTGTTGATAACGACAAAATTCGGTAGAAAAAAGTTATAGAATTGCTTTCAAAGACAATTGTCGATAACTAACGATATTTGACAATATAACTACCGATTTTTGTCGTTAAAAAGTTAGTGAATTGCTCTACAGGGAAAAAAATTCCGCCTTGAAGAACTTAACCAATCTCTAAAAAATATGTTTTTACATGATTTTTTGTGTTTTTATTTAACAAATGCAACATTTTTATGCTACAAGAAGTTCAAAGTCCTGCATTGCAATGCATTGTTACTGTTAATTCGGTTTCCTGTTACTGTTAATTCGGTTTTATAAATCAAAAATTTTCGATTTATTTTTACTTATTTTGGGTACACAACCTTGATAAAAATATTAATATTTTAACTTACAAAAATATCGGCTTTTACAGGTTGGAAAAAGTCGGTTTTTAAAAAAAGTAGAATTTTCGAAAATTGACAGTCGAATTTTTAGAAAAGTCGAATTTTTGTTGCGAACCCGGATATTAAAAAAAAATATTTTGAAAATATTCTATTTATTTAAAATTATTTTTATATACTGTATTTCTAATATAAAACACCCCAAAATAGCGCCAAAAATATGTCGAAATAACGTTACCAGTGTTGTCTTTCAACACCATCCTAAGGTCATAAACTTATTATTACAATGTAATTTTAATCCAGTAAATTTAATTTTTTGGTGTTGTGACGATGTCGGAAACAAAAGTCAGGCGATTGTTTTTTGGCGTTATCATTTCAATGTTATAGTAACACCATAAATTTTGTAAATAGGATCTCATTTTGGTGTTGGAATGCCCTCCGCCAACTCTATTCTGACGTTATTCCGATTGCATTTTTCTGTCTGGGTAGCTTCATTGGTTTGTGGAACTATAAAAAGTACAAACCTAACTGTTTTTGTTTTTTACCCCCTTAGAATCAACATTTCCAAAACCCAAGCCTTAGTGGACCTATTTTCCGGGAGGTGCATCTACTTATATTCCAAATTTCAAGTCTCTAGCTTCAGTGGTTTGTGGAAATATAAAAAGTACCAAAATACATTTTTATCCCTATTCCCTAGAATCAACATTTCCAAAAACACAGCCTTGAATGATCTATATTTCGGGAGGTCCACCTACATTCTAAATTTCAAGTCCCGATTTCGTTCAATTTGTTATTCCATTTGATTCCCTGTACCATTCCGATTAGTCCTATGTGGCTTTCATTCCGTTCCGAATATGCGCTTTAGGGCGTTTCATCAAAAACTTTTTTTTGGATTTTTGCAACTCTTGAAGCGGAATATGAATTCTTATGGCCTAAAAGATTTTTGAGATTTTTTTCAGATTTTTGGAATGTCGGGATCAACTCGCTCAAATCGATTTTATCAAAAAAATGAGGTTATGAAACATATTTTTTTTTATTTTTTGTTCTCTGGTGCCTTTTTTTAACAAAACCGGATATAATACTTCTTAATGTTGCTAGCCTCCTAAAAAAAAATATTCGCGGTCAAAATTATAAGTTCAAGGGTCACTAAGATGACCTTAAAAGTAAAAATTCAGAATTTCCAGTGTTTTAACCTCAATAATTCGAGAAATAAGCTATGTATGAACGTCATGTTGAATCCGTTAGATAGGTATTTAAAACACCTTTCATTTAAAACCAATCTGACTATTGTCACTTTTGTAGAAATGTTAAAAAAAATAAAAAACTGGGAAAAACTCATTTTCTCCCCCATTTTATCGAAAATTGAACTGGTGCATTAGGTAGTTTTTTTTTGTAAAGTTAAAATAATAACTTTTAAAGGCTTTTTATAGATTGTAGTTAGTGTTTCCAAGCCGGTTAACCAAAAAACCGGTTTTTTGGCAAAAAAACCGGTTTGACAAAAACCCGGGTTTCCGGTTTGGAAACACTAATTGCAATCAAAAAAACTTCTTTTAAGTTTATTATTTCAATTTTACAAAAAAACTACTAATGGATTTCCTTCGATTTTCTGTAAAATGGGGGAAAAAATGAGTTTATCTTAGTTTTTTAATATTTCTACTAAAGTGACAAATGTCATTTTGGTTTTAAATTAAAGGTATTAAAAAGACCTATCTAACGGATTCATCATTACGTTCATATATTGCATATTTCTCAAATTATTAAGGTTGGAACACGAGAAATTCTGAATTTTTACTTTAAAGGTCATCTTAGTGACCCTTGAAGTTATTATTTTGACCGCGAGTATTTTTTTTAGGAGGCTAGCAACATTAAGAAGTATTATATTCGGTTTTGTTAAAAAAAGGCACCAGAGAACAAAAAATAAAAAAAATTATGTTTCATAACCTAATTTTTTTGATAAAATCGATTTGAGCGAGTTGATCCCGACATTCCAAATCTGAAAAAAATCTCAAAAATCTTTTAGGCCATAAGAATTCATATTCTTTTAGGCCATAAGAATTCAAGAGTTGCAAAAATCCAAAAAAAAGTTTTTGATGAAAAGCCCTAATGCGCTTACATGCGCTAAAAAACCAAAAATTCTTTGCCTTTTTTAGAAATCTTTTTTCGCTAAATGACCATGCATTCCAAACTTAAAGTTTCCAGGACCATTATTTCATTAATTATAATAAGTACCAAAATACACTTTTTTCCCACCCTTAGAATCAGAATTTCGAAAAAGTACTTTTTCAGAATTTGTCCCGTTGTTGGAACTAAAATTTTAATATTTTTTTGTAAGACCTTAATTTCAAAAAAATTTAGAAAGTACCAAAGTACATTTTTTTACAACTTTTTACCCTACGGAGTCCGAATTTCCAGAAAGTACTTTTTGGGAATGTTTTTATGTTAGAGGATCCTACGTTCCAATTTTCAAATTAATGGGATTTTTTTTAGAAAAAAAAAACCAAAGTGCTCGCTTTTTACCCCCCTTAGAATCGGTACTTCGAAAAAGTACTTTTTCATTTTTTTTTCGCTGTTGGAAAAAACATTGCAAATTTTAATTTTTTTTTAAGACTTTAATTTCAAAAAACAAAAAAAGTACCAAAGTACAATTTTTTTCCCCCTTTTACCCTTAGGAATCCGAATTTCCTGAAAGTTATTTTTTTGGGAATGTTTTTCCGTTAGAGGGTTCTTCATTCTAATTTTCGAATTAATAGGATTACTTTTTTCAGAAAAAATAAAAAGTACCAAAGTAATCGCTTTTTTATCCCCCTTAGAATCGGAACTTCGAAAAAGTACGTTTTCTGAATTTTTTCCGTTGTTGGAACCACCATTGCAAATTTTAATATTTTTGTAGGTACTTAATTTCAAAAAATATAAAAAGTAACAAAGTACCTTTTTTACCCCTTTTAACCGTTAGAAATCCGAAATTCAAGAAAGTCCTTTTTTTGGGAATATTTTTCCGTTATAGGATCCTACATTTCAAATTTCAAATTAATTGAATTTTTTAAAAAAGTGGAGTTTTGGCTGTATTGACGTGTTTTTTTGAGGCTCCCGTTTTGTGGCTGTAAAAACTGGGAAAACAGCGTTGTCGTGGTTAGTTTTTGTTTTGGATGAAGGTTTGGCTGGTGATCTGTTTGCAGACATAAACGTTCTTTGAATTATTACTGGATATTGTCTAATTTTTGCAGTTTTTTATTTGGTAAATACACTAATATTTATAGAAGAATTTTTTTTTTTCACTGGAAGAGGTTTTATTTAAACCAACACATCGAAAAAATTATAAACACATCAGCTGCACTTGTTGCTCAAACATATGGATGGTAAAAATACGATAAATATATCGATAGTGTTTAAGACTACAGAGTCGGCATATTTTAAAAACAACATTTACACTTAGAGAAACCACCATTTACAAAGTATGGAACGTACACCAACTAATCCAATAGCAAAAAGAAAATTAATTCATACATCTCCTGATAATCACAGCACTTCTAACGAAGTAAATGAAAATATGAATACAAATCAACTTATTAAACTTATACAAGATACAATTAATGGTAACTTGGATGAAAAGCTAAAGAACCTAGCAACTAAAAATGATCTGGATGAAATAAAAGTTGAAATTACAGCAGTTAGTTCAGAAATGTCTTCATTGCGCCAAGAAAATCTTAACCTGAAAGGAGAATTAAGAAAAGTTAAAAAAGATAATGAATGTAAACAGAGAGATATATTTTGGCTAGAGAATCAGATAAAGTCCAGAAAAATATTTATTAAAGGATTAATCGCTTCAAAAAAACCTACTGCAGAAGTCAAGAAATTATTTAGAGAAAATCTAGAAACTAATCCCACAATAATTTCAGTTAGAAAAATTTTTGAAAGAAATGAGAAAATGGCAGTCATAGTGGAAATAGAAACACAAAAACAGATTCAAGAAATTTTTCAAAATACGAAGAAACTAGCCGGTTCTGGAGTTAGTATTGAACGTGATCTAATACCAACCAAGCAAGAAGCCAAAAAAGTATGCTTGCAATTAAAAAAGAAAATCACGGATGTATGTAACGAACATAAAGTCGTAGTAAGGGACGATAGAATTAAAATAAAAGAGAGTTGGTTCAAATGGAGCAAAGAAAAGATATTTATGTCTGGCAATACCGATGGGAAAAATGAGCTATATAAAATATATGGAGATAAAATGCTATCGATTACTTTAGACTACGATGAAATCCTGCAGGAAGCTATGTCAAAAAACTAAAAAACGTCTGTCGCTATAAAGAAAACAATGTTATAAATTCCTATACTTGTCATACACTAAAAATAAAACAAATTAATCATAAACTCTCCATATTGTCTTTTAACATTAATGGAATTGAAAATAAATATTTATATCCCCACTTTTTTAATTATATAAATCAATCTGAAATATTTGTATTACTTGAAACACATCTCTTAGAAGAAAAATTTGTAAATGTAAAAAAATATTTTCCTGGCTTTGAACTATATTTCGAAACAGCAGTTAAATTGCACAGATTTGGTAGAGCAAGCGGAGGCACGATATGTGGTATTAGTAAAAAATTGGTAGATGTGGGGATTACTCATGAGTTACATAAAATATTAGATATAACATGCATTAAAATCAATACCAAGAGCACAAATTTTATGCTGATACCAATGTACTTAAGACCTGCTACTTGGGGTGACCAATTTAACAACCTATCACTTTTTTTCGAAACTAATAATATTCAAAATCCAATTCTTATTGGTGATCATAATGTTAGGATTGGAGAATTGGATCAGGAAGTAGATGAATTGTACAGCGAAATATTTAAAGCAGGGCTTGATAAACGAAAATCGAATGATTTAACAATAGACCGTAAGGGAAGGCGATTGGTGGACTTGTGCTCTGATAACAATTTACTTATACTAAATGGGAGAACATGTGGAGATGAGAATGGCAAATTAACGTATATAAGTTCCACAGGCAGGTCGGTCAATGATATTTGTGCCGCCTCGCTAGAAATTATACATTGTGTTGAAGAATTTAAAGTTGATAACCAAATTTGTTCAGATCACATGCCTATTAAATTAACATTAATAATACAACATACTGGTGAAAGAACGGAAAAATTAAATCTTCTTCCTAAATTACAGTGGAAAGCCTCTCAAAAAGATCAGTATCAGCGAAAACTAGATTTAAATTTAGAAAAAATATCTCAGAACACAGAACCAACGCTAAAAATATTGTGTGATACAATAAAGAAATCCTCAATGAAAGCAATCACTAAAAAGCGGAGCTTTAAGCCAAAAGAGGTCTGGTATAATCAGAACTGTAATACAGTCAGAGAAAAATGTTTTAAATTGTTAAATACTTATAGAAATACAGAAAACGAAGAAGATAAAGCAAAATACCTAGAATGTCAGAAGGAATATAAATCTGTTTGTAGTTCAAGAAAAAATGAATATTTACAACAACTGGAGGATAAAATAAACAATATTAAAGATACCAAGCAGTGGTGGAGTATTGCAAAAGAAATAAGAAATCATAAATATCAAATTTGCCCTGGAGTTTCAGCGTCGCTATTTAAAAACTATTTTGATGAACTGTTAAACCCTCAGCAAGCTACTCTTTATTATTATTATGCCCCCATGTTAACTACTGACGCCTTCCTTGATAACCCTATAGAAATGACAGAATTGAAAAATATGTTAAATAAAGTAAAATTAAACAAAGCGGCCGGTGAGGATCGCATACCGTATGAATTTATAACAAATTCCAGTGAAAATTTTCTACATCAGCTTCTGAAAATCTACAACAAAATTTTTTACACTAGTGAAATTGAAGATTCTTTTACAAAAACTATTATATTCCCAATATACAAAAAGGGAGATAAAAATCAGCCTGCAAATTATAGAGTCATTTCATTTATGAATTGCATAGTGAAGATTATGATGGGTATCTTAAATGAAAGGCTTTACACATGGGTTGAAAATAATCAAGTACTTACAGAATACCAGGCAGGATTTCGCAGAAATTACTCAACAAATGACAACATTTATAATCTTTCAGCTATTGTTAGCATTAAATTAGCGGAAAAGAAAAAAGTGTATGCTTTTTTCGTTGATTTTAAAGCTGCTTTCGGTAAGGTATCTAGAAATGCGTTAATATATTTATTTTATTTATTTATTTATTTATTTATTTATTTATTTATTTATTTATTTATTTATTTATTTATTTATTTATTTATTTATTTATTTATTTATTTATTTATTTATTTATTTATTTATTTATTTATTTATTTATTTATTTATTTATTTATTTATTTATTTATTTATTTATTTATTTATTTATTTATTTATTTATTTATTTATTTATTTATTTATTTATTTATTTATTTATTTATTTATTTATTTATTTATTTATTTATTTATTTATTTATTTATTTATTTATTTATTTATTTATTTATTTATTTATTTATTTATTTATTTATTTATTTATTTATTTATTTATTTATTTATTTATTTATTTATTTATTTATTTATTTATTTATTTATTTATTTATTTATTTATTTATTTATTTATTTATTTATTTATTTATTTATTTATTTATTTATTTATTTATTTATTTATTTATTTATTTATTTATTTATTTATTTATTTATTTATTTATTTATTTATTTATTTATTTATTTATTTATTTATTTATTTATTTATTTATTTATTTATTTATTTATTTATTTATTTATTTATTTATTTATTTATTTATTTATTTATTTATTTATTTATTTATTTATTTATTTATTTATTTATTTATTTATTTATTTATTTATTTATTTATTTATTTATTTATTTATTTATTTATTTATTTATTTATTTATTTATTTATTTATTTATTTATTTATATGACGTTCCACGCACAAGACTGTGAGTCTCATATTGCAGCGTGATACTGAGATAATTGAAAAACATAACTTTTTAAATTAAGGAAAAACTTAAAACTAATCGTAAACATAAATATGAAAAAATACATTAAAACTATAAGACATTAAATCACACAGGTTAACACTTAAATCTAAAAAGAAAAGAAAATAGCATATACATATTAAAAAGCAAAACATTAAATCAGACTGACTAGATTAGACAAATAATTACATAAAACTTAAAAAATTAAAAAAAATAAAAAATAATAAAACAATTAAAAATTTAAAAAATTAAAAAATTAAAAAAAAACAATTAAACAGATCAAAATAACACATTAATCAAACTTAATATAGTTTTTATTAAAAAGAAAAACACATAACATAATAACCAAAACGCTACATAATAACCAAAAATCATACTAACACAAAAAACATTAATCAATTTGTATTTCTATTTGTATTTCTATTTGTATTTCTATTTGTATTTCTATTTGTATTTGTATTTGTGTTTGTATTTCTATTTGTATTTGTATTTGTATTTGTATTTGTGTTTGTATTTGTATTTATATTTGTATTTGTATTTGTATTTGTATTTGTATTTGTATTTGTATTTGTATTTGTATTTGTATTTGTATTTGTATTTGTATTTGAATTAGTATTTGTATTTGTATTTGAATTTGTATTTGTATTTGTATTTGCATTTGTATTTGTATTTGTATTTGTATTTGTATTTGTATTTGTATTTGTATTTGTATTTGTATTTGTATTTGTATTTGTATTTGTATTTGTATTTGTATTTGTATTTGTATTTGTATTTGTATTTGTATTTGTATTTGTATTTGTATTTGTATTTGTATTTGTATTTGTATTTGTATTTGTATTTGTATTTGTATTTCTATTTGTATTTGTATTTGTATTTGTATTTGTATTTGCATTTGTATTTGTATTTGTATTTATATTTGTGTAATGACGAATAATACTTGTTTTAAAATTAAGTGCGTTACTAATTGTCTGAGAGCTGTCCGGAATCGAGTTCCAGAGACGAGTTGCACAGATAAAGAATTGCCATTCTGACATTAGGCTGCGATGTCGAAATAAAATCACCTTTTTACCCCTATTAGACCTAGAAAATCGTAAACGATCGAAAAGATGTTTAGGTTCACCCACATATATTATTTTATGCAGAAATATTAAAATTCTTGTCCTCAATAAATTATCAAAGCTAATTCCATACAGTTTTTCAGATATTGATGAAACACTGTCATATCTTCCCAAGAAGACAACATTTAATTTACGTTTACTTTTCTTATCATAGCCAGCAAAAACTTCGCAACCATACAATAAAATTGGCATAATATATGTCTTGGCTAAAAGTATCCTAATTTTAATCGGTGTGCAGTGTTGAGTCTGCCATAGAGTCCTTAGCATCGAATAAGTACGTCCGCAAATATACGTAATATGATCCGACCAAGTAAGCGCGTTGTTAAAGTATATTCCGAGATTTTTTGCAGTCTTTACAATTTTGATAGGTTGATTATTGAGTGATATGCTTGGTTCAATATCTAACCTCGAAAGTCGCTTCTGTATAAAGAGGCATTTAGATTTATCTGGGTTAATACTAAGACCGTTTGCCGTAGCCCAAAGGTAAATACGTTGTAGATCGTGATTTAGGTCAGCCACGCAAGATTCAACCAACGAAACTTTACGACTTATGTAAAGTTGAACATCATCTGCATACATTCTAACATTACAAAACTGGAGAATTTGTGGAAGATCATTAGAGTAGAGTGAGAACAAAAGAGGTCCTACAATTGAACCTTGTGGGACACCTCGTATCACAGGCAGCATGTTAGATTTACTAATTGTTGTTTCGACGTATTGAAATCTGTTCGAAAGGTAAGATGACACTAAGCGTGTAGCAGTTGATGAAAATTTAAACATATTCTCTAATTTTAAGCATAAGAGACTATGATCAACGGTATCAAACGCTTTAGAATGATCCAATAATACCAAGAAAGTTACACTTCCGTTATCAACCTCCTTTCTTATGTCTTCTGCGACGTCTACTAATGCTGAGATGCAGCTATGTTTTTTTCGGAAACCAGATTGACAACTAGTAAGCAAGTTGTTATTATTCAAAAAAGAGCTCATTTGGTTGTGAACTATTCTTTCGAAAACTTTAGAAAGGAATGGGAGGATGGCAATTGGTCTGTGGTCGGAATTTGCTTTTGGAATGGGAATAATCTTGGCATTTTTCCAATTTGAAGGATAACTAGAAGAAGCGATAATTTTATTAAAAATGAAAGTTATAATAGGAAGTAGTTGTGGAAGAAGAATTTTTAGAAATTTGGGATGTATTCCATCAGATCCAACGGCATTCGACTTTATCGACAAACAGCTGGACAGTACATCGTATTGATCTACAGTGTTGAAAACGAATTTATCATTATCATCCACTATGTCATTATCAAAATTGTGGTAGTAGTTATGGTCGGGATCTATCATGGGAATGTTAAGAAACTTTTGATTAATAGCATCTGCATCTAATTCAGAAGGGACTTGGTTAACTACTTTGCCGATGCCAATTTCACGGATCGTCTTCCACGTTTTCCTTGATCCTAAAGCAGTAGAGAACTTAGAAGCATAAAATTCAGATTTGGCCTTCTTAATCAGTTTATTTGCGTCTTTTCTAGCTATTCTATACTCCTCGTGTAATTCAGTTGATTTGAAGCGTTTCCAACGTGAATAAGCAAAATCCCTTTTATTAATTGCGTCTTTTATTGCAGAGGAAAACCAGGGTTTCTTCTTTTGGGTAATAGTAGTAGTTTTTAGAGGAACTGTTAAATTAAATAAGTTGTTCAAATTGTATTCCAGAAATGAAAGTTGATCCTCTACTGAAATAATGTGATACACAAGACTCCAATCTGTTTCATAAAATACATTTTCCAACAACCTATAATCAATATTTCGAAAGTCACGGAAAGTTATTGTCATGGGTGAAGTTTGTAATTTAAAATCATATGCCATAAAAACAAGATCATGTTTAGAAAAACCTGGCACTGAGAGTTGATCATAAAGTAAAATGTTTGATTCATTACCAACAAAAAATAGATCCAGCACTGTACTGTTTGTGGCAGTGAAATGTGTGGGAACGGTCGTATTCGTATTTATATATAAGCTGTATACGTTAGGAGTCTCTACTAAATTTGTAAAAATCATTGAGAGCATTTATCACAACACTAAATCAGCTGTTTGGACAGGTCAGGAATTTTCTGAATATTTCGAGACTGTATCAGGTGTAAAACAAGGCTGCCTCTTATCGCCCTTGCTGTTTGCATTATATATTAATGATTTACATGACTGTTTAGACGGTGGTCTTAATATTAATAACTTAAACATTCGTTTGCTGCTTTATGCAGACGACATAGTCATAATGGCAGATGAAGCACATATACTTCAAAAAATGATTATAAATCTTGAAAAATTTTGCGATGCGTGGAATTTAGAAGTTAATTTGAATAAATCTGAAATTCTAGTTTTTCGTAATGGTGGTAGGCTATGTCGGCATGAAAAGTGGTTGTTTAAAGGCGAGCCGGTAAGGATATCGTCCGAATTTAACTACCTTGGAGTAGTTTTTACTCCCAAGCTTAAGTTTAACAAACATGTTGAAATACGGAATAAGCAAGCTAAAAGCGCTATTAACACAACTTGGAAAAGTTTTCTTGGCAAAAAAGATATAAATCTTAGAATGAAATGGAAACTTTTTCTAGCAGTATGCAGATCCATACAAGCATATGCAGCACAAGTATGGGGGTTTGGACATTTTAAAGTTGTTGATAACCTTCAAAGATTTTTTATGAAGAAAATTCTAAATTTACCAAGTAACACACCGAACTATTTTATAATGCTAGAAACATCTGCCGAAGAAAATCATCTCTATACAATGGGATTGCATTTAAAATACATTAGCAAAGTATTATTCACCTATTCTGAAAACAGACTGCCTCATCAACTTACTCAAATATTAATTAATCGAAATCTCTTTTGGGTTAAAGATGTTAAAAAAAAATCGGAAGCTATGAATATACAGTGGCCTGGAACAATGCCAACTCAACATCAATGGAACATGTTTAGTATGGAACTTTTGAGTCGTATAAAAGAAAAAAATATCGAAGGTAACGAATGTAACAAATTACGTAGCACAACGCGAATTTATAAATATCTGGATTATACGAGATCTACACATTACCTTAATGATGAACACACATTAGCTGAAATAACATGGATAATGAAAGCACGCAGTGGTATGATATATCTCAATGCAAATCGTTATGGCTTAAGCGAAGAACAAAAACTGTGTACCCTATGTAACCTTCAACAAAATGAAACATTTCAACATTTCTTTGGGACCTGCCCGGTGCTTAAAGAATTTAGGATGCAAAGCTTCCGAAAAGCATTATTAAATGAAACGGATATGATTAGCATCTTAGATGGTACTGAAGAAGGCGATTGGAAGAATTTAATAAGTTTTTTGAAATATGCTCTTAAATATAGAAATCTAGTTATTAATGAATTTAATTAGTCAAAACTCAATTTAAAAAAAAATAGCAGACAGACGTTTAAATCAAACATTGTCATAAATTATTTTTTTTCTCATTCTTTTTTAACAAAATTATAAATACAAAAATCATTTATTTAATCTTGTAAACTATACCATTATTATTTTGTAAATAAAGAATATTATTATTATTAATTATTATTAATTGATTTTTTTTTCAGAAAAAATAAAAAGTACCAAAGTACTCGCTTTTTCCCCTTTTTCAACCCTTCGTTTTCACCCCTTTAAATCAACATTTCCAAAAACCCAGCCTTAGCGGATATGTATACCGGGAGGTGAAACTACAATCCAAATTTCAAGACTCTAGCTTCAGTGGTTTGGGCTGTGGGATGATGCGTGATTAGTATGTCAGTCAGAACTACTTTATAAGTATATATAGATGTTACAAAAAAATTGTTTTATAAATTGACTCAGAGAATTTTGATCGATTTTAACTCTCTTACATATATTTTTTTATATTAATGTGTAATTTATTGTTTATCTCATATTTATTTTGATAATTTTTAATTCAATAAAATAAATATTAAATAATCATTTATTGTGTTTTATTAGACCGATATTTGATTTTTGTTACGTATGGAATGATCATGTTAATATACCCAATGCGAAGTTTTGTAACAAATGCATTAATAACACCGCTCTACAAATCTGAGGTTTGTCGCTGCGTTTTGGATGAAACCAAAAAAAGTTGATAGGGGTTGGTGCCCCGATTCCAAAACGGTCACTCAAATTTTTCTATCACGTCACATTTTTGAGAAAATCGCGGTTAAAGTGTCAAAAAAGGCCCATTTTGACCATTTTTAAAGGCCTATAAAATAAGATCCTGACATGCAAATGATTTGGTATCAAGCTCATTCGAAAGTGTGTAATTTTCTCTTTCAGACAAGATCAAATCTTCTTGGAATTTAATTTTCTAAAATGGTAAAAAAATCATTAGCCACAAGTGCTTTAAATCTAAAATTTACGTATGAATTTGTATGGAAATTTGTTAAAAAACACTGTGTAAATAAACTAAATATTGAAAAAATGGAAGGTTTTTTGCTAATGATTTTTTTACCATTTTAGAAAATTAAATTTTTAGAACATTTTATCTTATCTTTAAGAGAAAATTACAGGCTTTCGAACGAGCTTGATACCAAGTCATTTGCATGACAGGATCTTATTTTATAAGCTTTTAAAAAGGGTAAAAAATGCCCTTTTTCGGCACTTTAACCGCGAATTACTCAAAATCCTGACGTGATAGACAAATTTGGGCTCCGGATTTGGAATCAGCGCAACAGACACTATCCAAATTTCAAACCAAAATCCAATACGCATTTTCTTGTTGAGCTGTGTAATTTCAACATACCCTTTTTTAAAAACATTGAAAATTTTCAAAAATGTAAACAAGCAAAAATTCTTTATGAAAAGGGGAATAATTTGATTAAAAAAGAAAATATTTATTTAAATGCCATGATTGTTATTGTTCTGATTTACGTCGTTGATAGCAGTCCTTTATAACACTGTGCAACAAATGTTGGGTCATCGCATTGAGCCTCAATGCCTTCAACGCCATATGAAAGTAGACCATCAAGTGAACAAAATCACTAAAGGGTTTTGCAAAGTCAGTTCGGGTTTCTTTTTTATAGCCCACTGAAGTTTTTATATTTTTATCAAAGGCGTTTGGAAAACGACAAAAATACTATAATAAGAACACATCTGAGCTATAAAATATGATTTGCTGTCTTCAGTGAAATTTTATGGCGGTTCTTTTTTTTTTCTTAGAACATTTTAACCCTCTAACTGCCATTTTAAGGGGTCATTTAAGTCCTTTTTCAAAATCTTAACACAGAAGTCTAATAAAACGTCCATTTAGAGGGTTAAAATGTTCTACAAATATTTTTCTTATAAAATTTCACTAGGGGGTGTCAAATGTACAAAGTTTTTACGACATGTGCAAAGTGCTTAAAAAGGGTCAAGTATAAATAATCAATGTTTGTTATTTTTTTTTACCAAAGCAGTGCACATAGGGGCAGCTATATGGGGCTTCTTGGCAACAATCGAATTTTTAAAAAAGCGATTTTGTTAATTTTCTTGTTTATATCGAAAGCCTATACTTTTCTACGCTTGACTGCATTTTTACTTTTTTGATTTATACATTCTTCTTTTCTTACCAACGTGTTAAAGTTAGTAAAAGTTTAAAAAAAACAAAAAATTAACCCTCTAGCTCCCGTTTTAATGGGTAATTTTTGTCCTTTTTTAAAAGAAATACAAAATAGTCCATAAAAAAAAAGCAGGTAGAAGGTTAAAATGTTTTACAAATATTTTCGCCATCAATTTTTACTTGAGCACGTTCAAGACAGAAAGTTCGTCCAGCATATAGAAAATGCTTAAAAATTTTAAAGTATTCAAAATTTTTTTTTAAATTTTTTTTTGGGCCGAAATATAAAAAAAAACAAGTAAAAAAGTTAAATTCGAATTTGTCGAATGTATTAATAAAAATGCGTGAAAAAAAAAATTAAAAAAAAAACGCGAAAAAAAATTTTTGGTAAAAAAAAAATTTGACGGAAATGTTTTTTTTAATATTATTATTACTATTCGGTGATCAATTCTGTTCACATGTGTCAACCAGCGACCGAATTAAAGCATTTTGTATTTTTAGGTTATGTCGGGCCCTTTTTTTGACTCAAAAGAAAGCTTAGGTCTTTTCCCTACCTAATTCTTCTTCATCCTCAAATATATTTTTGCTCCACTAACAAATTTCCGCTAGAACGGCATCACGCGACTTTTTCCCAAGATATCTGAAATGGTGATCACGGCCAAAGTATTAAACAGATACATTCAACATAGCCTAAAAACACAAAATGCTTTAATTCGGCTGCTGGTTGACACATGTGAACAGAATTGATCACAGAATGGAATTTAAACAAGTACAAATATATTTTTTTACAAAAAAAAAAAAAACATTTTCGTAGAATTTTTTTTTTTGCAGATTTTTTTTTAATTTTTTTTTTTTGTTTTTTTTTTTGCAAATAAACTTTTTTACATTGTGGAGGGTATCAATACATTCAATAAAGTCGAATTTAACTTTTTTCGTTGTTTTTTTTTATATTTCGGCCCAAAAAAAATATAAAAAAAATTTAATACAGTAAAATTTTTAAGCATTTTCTATATGCTGGACGAACTTTCTGTCTTAGACGTGCCCAAGTAAAATTTGATGCAGAAAATATTTTTAAAACATTTTAACCTTCTAACTCCTTTTTTTATAGACTTTTTTTTATTTCTTTTAAAAAAGGACAAAAATTACCCTTTAAAACGGGAGCTAGAGGGTTAATTCGGTCAAAGAAAAGAATCATCATAAAATTTTATAAAACATATCAGAACATAATTTTTAGCTTAAAAGAATATTTGCACAAACTTTGTACATTTGACAACCCCTAGTGAAATTTTATGAGGAAAATATTTGTAGAACATTTTAACCCTCTAAATGGACGTTTTATTAGACTTTTGTGTTTAGGTTTTGAAAAAGGACTAAAATTACCCCTTAAAATGTCAGTTAGAAGGTTAAAATGTTCTAAGAAAAGAACCACCATAAAATTTCACTGAAGACATCAATTCATATTTTGAAGCTCAGATGTGTTCTTATTACAGTATTTTTGCGTTTTCTAAATGCCTTTGATAAAAATATAAAAACTTCAGTGGGCTATAAAAAAGAAATCCGAACTGACTTTGCAAAACCCTTTGATGATTTTGTTCACTTGATGGTCTACTTTCATATGGCGTTGAAGCCATTGAGGCTCATTTTTCTTGCTGCACAGTGCACATTGCCACATTTGGCCAATCTAGCAATACAAAAATAAAAAAAAAAAAAAAGTTCCCCGATTTTTATGATTTGTTTGTATGTATTATAAAACATTCCTAATAACACGGAAATACTCATATAAGAACTATAATTCTATTCGTTATTAAGATGTGGGTGCATAAAGTTGCATCTTGTAAAATCCTGAAAGTAGTGTTCATTATTTCGCATTAATTAAGTCGATTTTAAACTGTTGTAACTGTTGTAACTTTTTAACAAAAAAATATATTTATACACTCTTTTTTGGTAATTTTAAAGGATATTTAGTAGCTTTAAGTCGTATCTTTTCTTCTTTTTTTTTTAACAATTTTTTCTATTTTTTATTAAATTTTTAACATAATTGAAATTTTTGAAAATAATTTTTTTTTTATTTTTTTTTTTGATGGAATAGAACTTTTGTGTTTGGTCTCTACTGGTCGCCGGACTTTTTCAGACATATTGACCAATATCCATAGTACTTATTTCAATGGCTAACTTTTGCGACAGTCTGCGACGCCGAATACAGTGGGGCGATATGTAAACCTTGTTTTTACATATTTTTTAAACATATTTTTAAAAAGTGGGCGTGGCAGTTGTTTGACCGCTTCCTTTTTTGTGATATTACTTCTACAGTCTTTGAGAGTATATATACCAAGTTTAAAGAAATTACAACCAAAATTAAAAATTTTTTAACAAGTACGCCCACTTGTTAACTGGCCTCCCATATTTTTCATAATGTTGTTTTTGAAGTCAAAACGAACATTTATACCGAATTTCCAGTCAATATAAATAAAATTGCATTTTTGTCGTTATAGATTGGCCAAATGTGGCACTGTGCAGTGTAATTAATCCATGGTTTTGAATTTTTTAAAATTTTGGCAAAAATATTTTTTTCTTCAAAGCAGTTATAAGTTAAAAGAAATAAAAAACTTAAAATAAAATGAATTTTTATTCGAAGTTTAAAAAATTCAGAATCAGTTGTCAAGTTTTTTCCAAAAACAAAAACTGACCACGGATAGCCCATACAAAACTGAATAAAATAGATGTGCTTAGAAGCTTTAGAATTGTTGAGTAACAAGAGAAAAAATTAAATATAAAGCGGAATTTGGAAATAATTCAGCCGTTCAGTATGTACTTACATATTTTCGAGCCTAAGTTTGGAAGTTGGAGCACAAAAGTTGAACAGAGAAGGCAGCTGAACCATTTAAAGTAGAGCACCTTTTTCTTTTTAACATGATAATGTTTTTAGGCTGGTGTCTAATTTTAAAAAAGTTGCAGGACGGCACCTTAGTTTGACTATATAAGCTAACAATTAACGAAAAAGAAAACAAAAATTACTATTTTCATTTTCTTAAAACCAAAAAATTTAATAACTTGGGTTTGTAACTTGGATAATAATTCACCTCGTGGTGAATAAAACCGTTTTTCACCAGCTGGTGAATAAAATATAACATAATTATTTTTCAACAAAAAAAAAATTTTTTTTCATCAATTTTATTTTTTTTATCAATTTTTTTCTTTAATTTTTTTTCCATCAAATTTTTTTTCACCAATTTTTTTTTTTCATCAAACTTTTTTTTTCATAAATTTTTTTTTTTTCATAAAATTTTTTATTCATAAATTTTTTTTTCATAATTTTTTTTTATCAATTTTTTTTATAATTTTTTTTTTCATCAAAATTTTTTTCATAAAATATTTTTTTTTTATCAAATTTTTTTTTTCATCAATTTTTTTTTATCAATTTTTTTTTCATCTATATTTTTCATCAAATTTTTTCACCAATTTTTTTTTTTCACCAATTTTTTTTTTCATCATATTTTTTTTTCCTCAAATTTTTTTATCTAATTTTTTCTCACCAATTTTTTTTTTTTCATATATTTTTTTCATCAATTATTTTTTGCATCAAAAAATTTTTCTTTTCATCAAAAACTTTTTTTCACTAATATTATTTTTCACCAAAAATTTTGGGTTCATTAAATTTTTTTTAACATAATTTTGTTTTTCGTGAAAAAAAAATAATTTTTTTACCAAAACTACTTTTTCACCAAGTCTAAGCTTTTCGCATAAAAATTTTCCATTTGTTTATCAAATGTACATAAAACAAGAGAGAGTGTCATATTCTTTGGTGCCGAATCTTTTATACTCTCCAAAATGTAAAAAAACACTTTTTGCACATATTTTTGCACTCACTTCCGAAATGTACAGCTCTTTTGGTTTTTTAATGGGGTCCTCGACTGATATTTCAATTCGTTTTGCATGGAATAGCAAAGTAATATAACATTATTTTTTCCAAAAAAAACTTTGCTTTGGCAAGTACACCCAAATCTTCCGCAAAACATTATTATGATTTAATGTTTTGGGCAAGAGTACAAAATTCGCAGGCATTTTTTGTTTACAAGTTGGAGGGTACACAGAAAGACTTTGTCAAATTACTAGGAAAAGACTTTGTCAAATTACTAGGAAAAGTCTCGTAATCCCATTTTACCAATATTTGAGAGTATTCCTTGTATTTTAACTAACAAATTTGGATCGAAGTTTACATTTTTTCTTTTTTTGTAATTTTACATTTTTTTTTTGTAGTTTTACAAATTTTCAAGATAATTTGAAAATAAAAATATCTAGTAATTCACGAGAATTCCTTGTAATTTAAATTGCGCCAAAAAAACTGTAAATTTACAATTTTATTGGTAAACAGCTTATAAAATTACAAAATTATTGGTAAAAAGCTTGTAAAATACTAGGAATTCTCGTAAAATAAGAGGTAGCAAAAAATCTAGTAAAGTTACGAAACCTCCTTGTATTTGATAGTGTCAAAAAATTTGTAAATTTACAATTTTATTGGTAAAAACCTTGTAAAATTGCGAAATTATCGGCAAAAGCTTTTAAAATTTATCGGAATTTTTGTCAAATAGGAGGTAGCAAAAAAAAAGTTAAAAATTTTTCTTGTAATTTTACGAGGTATTTTTTTTTTTGAGTGGTTAAGATTTTTAAACATTTTTAAATTTTATTAACACTGCTCTATAACTAATCATCATAAAAGTTGTTATGGAAATAAATCACTTGTTTCGTACAAACATTAACTACATAGAAATTTATAAAAATAAATTTAATTGTTTTATTGTATGAAGATTTCCAACAGGAAAGGAGTATACAATTACTCAAGAACACATCAATTCAAAGAAATTGAATTTGTGCAAAGAACTGTAATTAATAAATGCCTTTCAGGTGAAACATAGCGTAAAGTTAATTAAGAAATTAAAATGGCAACTGTTGTAAAAAATAAATACAACTTTAAATACATATTAAGTCTATTGAAATGTCAAGTAAACAACCTTGCGAATTTTGTACTTTTGTACAAAATCGGATCCGTCTGTCCTTTATAAATTTAAGAATGAGCAAAATCAAATTTAAGACAATCTAGAAATGTTTGTCGGTCGATCTGCTTTGGAAAGGATACATCAGTACAAACCAAAAGCTATACTCCCGAACTTGGAACGAATATGTATTGTATTCATAGGATAGTAGTGTTCATAAATGGACGAAATCGGACCAGGGCGAAAAAGCTTTAACTTAACGGGGGTTTAAACAAAAAATGCCTGCGAATTTTATACTCTTGCCCAAAACATTAAATCATGATAATGTTTTGCGGAAGATTTGGGTGTATTTGCCAAAGCAACATTTTTTTAGAAAAAATATTGTTATATTACTTTGCTATTCCAAGCAAAACGAATTGAAATATCAGTTGAGGACCCCATTAAAAAACCAAAAGATCTGTACATTTCGTAAGTGAGTGCAAAAATAAGTGCAAAAAAGTGTTTTTACATTTTGGAGAGTATAAAAGATTCGGCACCAAAGAATAAACACTCTCGCTTGTTTTATGTACATTTGATAAAAAAATTAAAAATTTTTATGCGAAAGACTTAGACTTGGTGAAAAAATAAGTTCTGGTAAAAAAAAAATATTTTTTTTCACGAAAAACAAAATTATGTTAAAAAAATTTAACATAATTTTGTTTTTGGTGAAAAAAAATTTGATGTAAAAAAGTTTTTGATGAAAAGAAAATATTTTTTGATGTAAAAAAAAATTATGAAAAAAACTATGAAAAACAAATTTTTTGGTGAGAAAAAAATTGATAATAAAAAATTTGATAAAAAAATTTGATGAAAAAAAATGTGATAAAATAAAATTTTGATAAAAAAAAAAAATAATGAAAAAAATGATGAAAATAAAAATTTGATAAAAAAAAAAATTGATGAAAAAAAAAAAAATTGATAAAAAAAATTGTTAAAAAAGTTTGATGAAAAAAAAAAATTTATGAAAAAAAAAGTTTGATGAAAAAAAAAAGTTGATAGAAAAAAAAATTTGGTGGAAAAAAAATTGATGAAAAAAAAAAATTTATAGAAAAAAAAATTTGATGGAAAAAAAAATTTATGAAAAAAAAAAATTGATAAAAAAAAAAAATTGATGAAAAAAAAAAAAATTTGATGAAAAAAAAAATTTGATGAAAAAAATTTATGAAAATTTGATAGAAAAAAAAAATTTATGAAAAAAAAAATTTATGAAAAAAAAAATTGATGAAAAAAATTAATGAAAAAAAAAAATATGATGAAAAAAAAAAAAAAATTTGATGAAAAAAATAAATTTGATGAAAAAAAAAATTAATAAAAAAAAAAATTGATGAAAACAAACTTTTTTTTTTTTTAAAAATTATTACGTTACTTTTTATTTACCAGCTGGTGAAAAACGGTTTTATTCACCACGAGGTGAAATATTATCCAAGTTACAAACCCTAGTTATTAAAAGTTTTGTTTTAAGAAAATGAAAATAGTAATTCTTGTTTCTTTTTCGTTAATTGTTAGCTTATAAAGTCAAACTGAGGTGGCGTCCTGCAACTTTTTTAAAATTAGACACCAGTCTAATTTTATCATGTTAAAAAATCTCAGAATCTAAGACATTTCACAGATTCTGAGGTATTTTTCCCTAATATCTCAGAAGTCAAAGGCATTTCTTCTATAGAAAAAGTCTCAGATTCTGAGTTATTTTTCTTAATAAATATAAACTCAAATTCTATGACATTTTGCTTATTGAAAAAGGCAGTTTTTTTAACATGATAATGTTTTAACATGATAATGTTTTTAGGCTGGGGTCTAATTTTAAAAAGTTGCAGGACGCCACCTCAGTTTGACTATATAAGCTAACGATCAAACAAAAAAGAAAATAAGAATTATAGTTTTCATTTAATTGCAACAGTAAACTTCGACAATAATTTAAAATTAATAAATAAAATTAAAAAACATAGTTATGGTAGTGACACCTAGCGGCGCTAGGTGTCACTCGATTAACGTAGTATTGCCATACCAAATATCGCATTTCCAATTAGATTTGTTACCATCATCGCAAATTTTTTCCAATCAAATATTACCACATGGCAATACTAACCAGTATATTTGAAAATCGAATATGTATCTACAAGCAAGAGAAAAATTTAAATCATTATTTAAACAAGCTACGGTGGCCTTGCTGAAGTGAGCCAGACTGGAAAACAGAAGGTTCGCTGATCGAATCCCTGATCTCTCAACTTATTTTTTTATATTTCTTTTTATTTAGTTTTTTTAAGCTTGTAGATTTCTTTTTGTTAGGGAAAAATTTGTTTGCAATAATTCTTTATACTTTTTTATTTAATTATAAATAAAAAAAAAAATATATATTCAGATTTTTCTAAATTTTCTAGTCGTTTTTCTTTCTGATTTTTGTGATTTTTTCTGAATATATCTGCATTTTTCTGACTTATTTTTGTATTTTCTTATTTGTTCTTACACTCAAAATAATAACTCTGTAAAAGACATTGTTAAATGACTGCACTCAAAAAATTATGTCATTTACTGTTTGTAGTTTATTTAAAAAGTTTCCGTTTAGTCGTTTTTAAAAGAAAAAACATTTGTTTGATGTTCAGTTTTTATTAATGACTACTTCAGTCCTTTGTTTCAAAAATAACACACTAAAAAATAAAGATTTTCATTAACATTCAATTTTTAAAGTCATTTATTTTTGTTCTGTAAGTAAAAACTACTGATTATTCTTTTGATTTTTAATGATTTGTGTAAGTAATTTTTTTTAAATTGTTGGTATTTTTTAATGAAATATCATTAGTTTTTACCTACACAAGTCCGTTATTTTTTTGTAGAAAAAAAAAATCAAAAAATTATTTATAGAAATATAAAAACATGTTTGTATCAAGTGACTTTGGCACGATGGTTAGAGTGTCTGGCCAGAATGTAGTTGATTGCGGGATCGATTCCCCAAAAATTTTATTAAAAATTTTTAAAAAAATATTTCAATAAAAAATTGTAAAAAATTACCTACGAAATCATTAATTTTTATTGTTTTCGTAGGTTATTTTTTTGAAATTTGTTGGTAAAAATAACAGAACAATCATTAATTTTTAATGTTTTCGTTGTTTATTTTTTTCGAATCTGTTGGTAAAAAAGAGTGAAAAAGACGTAATTTTTTAATGCTGAAGTTATTTATTTTAGAAAATTTTGTCAACAGTAAAAAATAAATGTTGATGTTTGTTAAAACAAATGAATAATTACTGGGATGGTTTTCAATTGTTTATTCACTGGTTTTAAGTGTGTTTTTCATTTGTTTTTGCCTACAAAATATTTTGAGTGTGTAATTTTAATTCAACAGATGTTTGACAGAGTTTTCTGTCAAAATACAGATTTGAAGAAAATACTTTGAATTTTTTGTGACAAAAAACAAAGTTTTATCTGTTGTATTACTTTTAACCTTGTAATCTTTATTTTACAGATAATTAACAAATATTTCTGCAAAAATACAGATTTTAGCAAAATACTTTGTATTTTTTGTAACCAAAAACTAAGTTTTGTCTGTATTTTAAACATTAATTTCACAGAAAACTTAAAAAGAAAATTCTAAAATAAACTGCATTTAACTACAGAGTTTTTTGTATAAAATTTTGGTTGCATCAAATACATTTTACAAATATATGTAAATTAACAGAGTTTTTATTTGCTAAATGGTGCTTTATTTAACCAATATTTTACTAAAGACTCTGTAAATTAACAGTTTTTTGTCCAAAACATTTTACAGAGTTTTATAGTAAAAAACAGAGTTTTTTTCTGTCAAAAGACGCTAATATTTAACCAGTTTTTTACTATAAAGTCTGTAAATTAACAGTTTTTTTTTTGTAAAAATCATTTTACAGAGTTTTTTAATAAAATTACCAAGTAATGTTGCTAGCTGGAAAAGTACGGTGAACTCTGTTAAATTAGCAGAGTTTTTCTGTAATTTACCAGAGTTATTATTTTGAGTGTAGTTTTCCAAATTTTTTGTAAATATTGATAAATGTGAGAAATTTCTTGGAGTTCTTTTTTTCTGAATATTTTTTTAACCCTTACATATTTTTTTTGCAAATATGTACTTAAGAGTTATTCGTAAAAAGTTTTTATTAAATAAAACATTATCATGATTTAATTTTTTGGGCAAGAGTACAAAACTCTGCTGCATTTTTTCTAGAATTTTAGGATTTTTAACATGATAATGTTTTTAACATGATAATGTTTTTAGGCTGGGGTCTAATTTAAAAAAGTTGCAGGACGCCACCTCAGTTTGGCTATATAAGCTAACGATTAAACAAAAAAGAAAATGAGAATTACAGTTTTCATTTTATTACAACCTAAAACTTCGACAATAATTTAAAATTAATAAATAAAATAAAAAAAACACATAGTTCTGGTAGTTACACCTAGCGGCGCTAGGTGTCACTCGATTAACGCAGTATTGCCATACCAAATATAGCATTTCCAATTAGATTTGTTACCATCATCGCAAATTTTTTCCAATAAAATATTACCACATGGCAATACTAACCAGTATATTTGAAAATCAAATATCGTCGAACTATATTCAATAAATGCCAACTCGAAAAAGCTTACTGTTCAGGAGAGCTAAAAAACTAGTTATTTCGCATATTATTGCAACAACAAACAATGTACCTTCCATAAGATGGTTTAAATATTCTTAATAATTTTTATATATGCCAAAAATTTTATATTAACATGATAATGTTTTTAGGCTGGGGTCTAATTTTAAAAAAGTTGCAGGACGCCACCTCAGCTTGACTATATAAGCTAACGATTAAACAAAAAAGAAAATGAGAATTACAGTTTTCGTTTTATTACAACCTTAAACTCCGACAATAATTTAAAATTAATAAATAAAATAAATGTAACATATAGTTCTGGTAGTGACATCTATCGGCGCTAGGTGTCACTCGATTAACGCAGTATTGCCATACCAAATATCGAATTTCCAATTAGATTAGTTACCATCATCGCAAACTTTTTTCAGTAAAATATTACCACATGGCAACATTAACCAGTATATTTGAAAATCGAAAATCTAAAAACAAGAGAAACGGAAAACACTGGAAAACAGAAGGTCCGGTGATCGAATCCGTGATCTGTCAACTTTTTTTTTATTCAGTTTTTTTTAGATTGTACATTTCTTTTTGTTAGGGCAAAATTTGTTTGTATTAATTCTTTATACTTTTTTATTTAGTTATAAATAAAAAAAAATTATGTATTCAGATTTTTCTAAATTTTCTAGTTGTTCTTCTTTTTGAGTTATGTATTTTTTTCTAAATATATCTGCATTTTTTTTGAAAATATTGAATAAATTTAAGAAATTTCTTTGAGTTTTTTTCTGAATATTTTTTTAACCCTTACATACTTTTTTTGCAAATATGTGAGGGTTATTCGTAAAAAGTTTTTATTAAATAAAACATTATCATGATTTTATATTTTGGGCAAGAGTACAAAACTCTGCGGCATTTTTTCCTATAAAAATGGTCCAGTTTTTCCAATTAAAAATTCTTAAATTCTGAGACATATTTCAAACAGAAATAATTTCAGAACCTTAGACATTTTTCCTTAAAAAAAGTCTTAGATTCTAAGACATATTTTAAACAAAAAAATCTCAGATTCCGAGTCATTTTTCTTATAAAAAAAGTTGTATATTCTGTGTAATTTGTCATATAGAAAAAGTCTCAGATTTTACTTAATTTTTTCTATAGAAAAATTCCAAAATTTTTCGTGAAGAAAGTTTTCTTATTTTTCCTATAAAAAATTTTAAATATTCCGCGACTTTTTTCCCATAGAAAAATTTTCAGATTCTGAGATACTTTTTGTTAAGAAAAATTCTCAGATTATGAGACATTTTTCGTATAGAAAAATTCTCACATTCTGTGACATTTTTCGTACAGAAAATTTTTGAGATTCTTGGACATTTTTCCTGAGAAAAACTCTCTTATAATTTCCATTTCTTTTTCTTTTTCCATTTCACCCATTTTCTTTTCAGATTTTTTCAAAGGAGAATTGTCAGATTTTTTCTAATAAAAAATTCTCAGATTTTTCCTATAACTATCACAATAATAATAGTTAGATATTCCAATAACAAAATTACGAGATTATTCTAAAAGAAAAGTTCTGATTTTTGCAAAAAAAATATTAAAAAAATTTACAAATTATTCTTATCGAAAAATTCTAAAATTTTTACAATAGAAAAATTCTAAAATTTTTTGTCTAGAAATTTCTGGTCTAGAAAAATTGGCAAATTTTTTGTCGAGAAAAATTCACGTATTTTTTCTAAAGAAAAATATTATTGTCTTATTCCGATAGAAAAATTTTAACATTCACACAAAAAAATTTTTTTTCCATGAACGATTTTCATAGTATTTATGAACAAATTCATACAATTTATTACTTTTTCATAATATTTATAAACTTTTTCATAGTATTTATGAATAAATCATAATATGTGAAACTTAAGAATTTTTAACATTTTTCATAAATAGTATGAAAAAGTTTATAAATATTATGAAAAAGTAATAACATCGAGTGTCTTGCTTTTTTTATTCGCAATTTTTAATAAGGGAAAGAAAGGCGCTCGATGGAAGTCAATCATTTTATCATTATTATGAAAATAAAAGCATAATATCATCGATTGAAAAGCTTCATCTAGAAGAAAACATTATGCCAAAAAGATAGCACTCGATGTTAGGCACTTGATTTGCATTTTGAATACGAATTTTGAATAAGAATTTCCACTCAAATTTAACCTATGGATTTCTTTTCAAATTCTATCATTCGGAGATATTTTTCCCTCAAGAAAATTTTAAGATCTTAGAAATTTTTTCATAGAAAAAAATTCTCAGATTATTTCTTTTTCACTTTCTTTTTTCCATTTTCCTTCCTCTTTTTTCCTTTTCTTTTTTTTTTTTGTTTCGAATTTTGTTTGGTTTCCTTTTCTCCCCCCGTGGATCCGCGCCTGCTTTCGAGTCAACTACACTCGAAAAAAAAATCAAGAAACGACAAGAAAAACTTGTTATTATTTTTTTTCCTACCTCATATTTGATATGAATTCCTTGTAATTTTACAAGCTTTTTACCACTAATTTTGTAATTTTACAAGCTTTTTACCAACAAAACTGTAGATTTACAATTTTCTTGACGCGATAAAACTTACATGGAGGCTTCGTGACTTTACTAGAGTTTTTGCTACGTCCTATTTTACTAGAATTCCTAGTAAAAACTACGGCTTTTTTGTAATTTTACAATCTTTTTACCCATAAAATTGTAAATTTACAACTTCTTTAGCGAAATAAAACTTAAGCACACAGAAAATAGTTTCAGTTGCTGCAACTAAATTGTTTACCAACTGAATTTTTGCGGTCCCACGAACTATCACAATAATCAGTTGCCTCTAATGTTAACTTCAGTTGCCTCAACTGTTAAAATTCTATTATGAGAACAGAATATTTAAAAGCTAAAATTGACATTGGTTAGAGTGATCGAATTTTAAAAAGCGTTATATGGTAGCTCCAATCAATATTTTTTTACACTGTTTCTTAAAAAATTAAATTTTTATTATTTTTGTAAAACAATTTTAATAATTAAATTTGATTATATAAAATTTTACAATTTTTAAAGCGAAGTACATATTACAGATTCTGAGAATTTCTAGGGGATAACTAACCTATGTAAATTTTCGCATTCGCATTTTGTTACCACTATCAGGACGAAACTTGTTACAATTCTCTGGGCGAGACATCTTAGAGAGTGTTTCATAATTTTTATTTTGGTATTCAGCTGGAAAATGCTTTTATTGTCGCCTTTTTTGATGTTATATTGTCGCCTTATAGGTGTTATGTCATCTTGAGAATCTGCAGTAATAAAATTAAATTGATTAAAATTTCTCATATTTCGCAAAGTTATCAACTCACCGTCTAGATTTGCAACATTTTTTATGATTTTTTTAGCAGCATTCTTTAATTAAAATTTTTTGTGCAAACACGTCTGGATTGTATATCGTTTTTTATTTAATAAAATAATAACTTTTATTTTTTTTGACATTCGATTTGTCTAATAGAAATGAAATCATAACAATCAATTATTGATCACGAATGCCAATATAAAATAAAATTTTACAAAAAATATAAAAATATTTTAAATTTGGTTAAGTTAACCGACATTTTCAGTTGTCGATACAATTATTAAATATTTTTAAAATTTGTCAATTAAAGCAAATGATTATTGGTCAAGAGGGCAAATATAGACTTAAAGAAACAGTTGTGTTGACTAAATATTTTTCAAAAACTTTATTATAATATATATATTTTAGTTTATTATAGGTGACCAACTTATTAGTTGCTAATACATCAATTCGGTCACGATTGCTATTTAACTTTTACTCTTGTGAGTTATTTGGCATGATGATAAAAACTTTACAATTACAACTAAAAATTTGTCAGATTTATCAAAATTCGGTTTTTATAATGGAATTCCAACTAAACATTTCTCTGTGTGAAAGGAATTGTCGTGAATTTACTCGATTTTTTATAAGGGTTCAAGTTGAAAAAATGCAGAAGAAAAATTGAATTTCTAAAAATTATAGACATTTATGGTATTTCCTATACCGGTTTCAAACACCCCAGTTAGTGTCATCATCAGTAGGATTTTAAATGTCGGTTTGTCTTGTCAATGAAAACTGTTTTTTATATATGTGAATATTTATAGTTTCTACAGAATAAATTTTGACAGTTTCCAACACTACAATTCTATTTCTAGCAATCTCAACCTCACTTCATACTTTCTTTCAACTTTTTTGTCTCATACATTATTTCACAAGGGTTACCAACATGATCTGGAATTGCAGACACAAATGAAGGAATTTGCATTTTCTGTTTCGGAGACGTGCCTAATGGCGACATATTTTGTCAGTAATTTTATTTGATTTTTTCTGTAAGTACAGATCGAGCACGGGCTCTGATTATATTTGTTATAAGGGTTCAAGTTGAAAAAATGCTGATTTTGTAAAAAAATCTTGGAAATTGGAAAAATTTAAGTGCCAGTTTACAGAAGGCGAACGATACACACGAACGAAAATTTTGAGTGTGTTTTGTTATTGTAACAACAACAAAATACATGTTAAATTTTCGTTCGTGTGTATCGTTCGTCTTCTGTAAACTGGCACTAAATTTCGATAGATTTTTTGTTAAAAAACAAGGAAAACTGTCAAATATTGGTAAAATGGGATCACGAGACTTTTTCTTGTAATTTGACAAGGTTTTTTTTAGTGTACGATCATAAAAATTTTGAACTTGATGTCTTTTCTCTTTCGCATAACCAATTTTACTAATGCCTACACCAATACATTATTATGTTGTTTTTTTTTTGGTCCGTTTGAATTTTATGTGACGATATAGCGAACGGAAATAATTTTAAAATACACAGTTTATTACATGCGCTTACTGTGACTGTCCGGAAATACGAACACTCAATACTGCATATTGTACAGAGTGTTCAATTTAAACAAAAGTTTAAACCAGGAACATTTAAAAATTGTTTTTTCAAAACCTATCCGGCATGACATGTATTTGTATACCCTCCATACAAAATTTTAAACTACAGTATGGGGGTATACTATTAATTTGTTTTTTAACTGAATTTTCATTTAGTTCGGTTTGAGACCATATTAATTATTTCTGAGAAATAATAATTGTTTTACAATAAGAAAATCTGGAAAAAGTCAGGTGATAACACAGGCTAAGTGGAGATGTCGACAGCTTTCGGAAGATGAAAAAAAACAAAAATTGAGTAAATAAAACTTTGAGTCCAAAATTGAATGAAAAAAATTTGTAAAAATATGAACAAATATGTATGAATGAAACAAAAAAAATACTGAAAAATTAATTGATAAACAAATTTTAGTACAAGAAAAATTTTAGTAAAAAAAATTAAAAAAAAAAATTGAAAACATCCGTTCCCAGTTTCATTCCATTTCGTTACATGTTCTATTTCATTTATTCATCTATTTCAAATATAAAAAGTACCCCTTTAACTCCTTAGGAATCAGAATTAAAAAAAAAATCTTTTGGGAATGTTTTTTTTCACTAGACGCTCCTACATTCCAAATTTTTAATTTTCCAGTTCCATTATTTCAGTTAATATGAAAAGTACCAAAGTGCTCGTTTTTACTCCCTTAGAATCGAAATTTCGAAAATAGTACTTTTTACAGATTTTTTTTCTGTCGTTGGACCTACATTACTAATTTTAAGTTTTTATGACCTCTATTTAAGAAAATATAAACAGTACCAAAAAGTAATTTTTTGGCGGTTTTTTTCCTGTTAGAGGATGATACATTCCAAATTTCAAGTTAATAGGCTTATTATATAAGAATATATAATTCCCCTTTTTAATTTATTTCCTTAGCAATCAGAATTTCCAAAAGTTATTCATTCCAAATTTCCATCATAATTATTTCAGAAAATAAAAAAGGTACTCGTTTTTATCCCCTTAGATCGGAATCGGAATTTCCGAAAAGTACATCTTTCATAGTTTTTTTCTGTTATTAGATCCTACATTCCTAATTTTAATTTTTTATGACCTTTATTTCAGCATGGGATACTACATTCCAAATTTCAAGCTAATAAAACCATTATTTAAGTATATATATAAAAAGAACCAAAATACCTTTTTCATCCGTTTTACCCCATAGATAGATATTCCAAATTTCAAGTCTCTAGCTTCAGTGGTTTGTGGAAATAAAAAAAGTACCGAAATACCTTTTTTACCCCTATTCCCTAGAATCAACATTTCCAAAAACACAGCCTTAAACGAATCTATATTTCGGGAGGCGCACCTACATTCCAAATTTCAAGTCCCAATTTCGTTTCCTGTTTTATTCCATTTGATTCCCTGTTCCATTCCGACTAGTCCTATGTGGCTTTCATTCCGTTCCGAATATGCGCTTACATGCGTTAAAAAACAAAAAATTCTTTGCCTTCTTTAGAAATCCTTTTTCGCTAAATGACCCTGCATTCCAAATTTAAAGTTTCCTGGACCATTATTTCAGGAATTATAATAAGTACCAAAATATACTTTTTTACCCCCCTTAGAATCGGAAATTCGAAAAAGTACTTTTTCAGAATTTTTCCCGTTGTTGGAACTAACATTGTAATATTTTTTTGTAGGACCTTAATTTCAAAAAATAAAGAAAGTACCAAAGTACATTTTTTTACCACTTTTTACCCTTATGAGTCCGAATTTCCAGAAAGTACTTTTTTTGGGAATGTTTTCCGTTAGAGAATCCTACATTCTAATTTTCAAATTAATAGGATTTTTTTTTCAGAAAAAATAAAAAGTTCCAAAGTGCTCGCTTTTTACCCCCCTTAGAATCGGTATTTCGAAAAAGTACTTTTTCAGATTTTTTTGTTGTTGGAAACAACATTGCAAATTTTAATTTTTTTGTAAGGCTTTAATTTCAAAAAACAAAAAAAGTAACAAAGTAAAATTTTTTACCCTCTTTACCCTTAGGAATCCGAATTTCCAGAAAGTACTTTTTTTGTGAATGTTTTTCCGTTAGATGATCCTACATTTCAAATTTGAAATTAATGGATTTTTTTTTTTTCAGAAATAATAAAAAGTACCAAAGTACTCGCCCTTTTTCAACCCTTCGTTTTTATCCCTTAAAATCAAAATTTCCAAAAACCCAGACTAAAAATTTCCAGACTCTAGCTTTAGTCGTTTTGGGCTATGGGATGATGCGTGATTAGTATGTCAGTCATCAGTCATCAGTCAGTCACGTAACTACTTTATATATATAGATAACCCGTATACCCACCATCATTCGTGTTGTATTCATTTGGCAGAAACTTTATCAATCTCAACTTTTTAACAGAGTTGTATTTTTCTCATTGTTAACCCTTAGTAGGTCTCTTCATATCTTGAAAATGTCCGTTAGGTTTGATTTTTTGTTTCATATTTCTAATTCTTAGAAATATTACTAAATTGCAATGTACCTTATGAGTTGTGTAGTAATTGGGTTTATATATTGTTGGACTGTATATTTTATAACTCAATTTTCATTTATTTCGGTTGAGTCCATGTTAATTATTTCTGAGAAATAATAATTGTTGTACAATGAAAAAATCTGATAAAAAAAATCAAGTGACAACACGGGCTGACAATAAGTGGAGATGTCGACAGCTTTCGAAAGATGCCACCCTGCCATCAACAGCACTCCTTCGATTGCCACACACTTAATGTGTGTCAGATTAAAATCAGCCATTTACATTAAATTATTTTTTTTTTATCAAAATTTTTTTTCATCAAAAACTTTATTCCATTATTTTTTTTCTATTATTAAAAATTTAATTATTTTTTTTTTAATTTTATTTAATTTTTTAATTTTAATTATTTTTTTTTTATTTCATAATTTTTTTTTTTCATCAAATTTTTTATTTTTCATGAAATTATTTTTTTCAAAAGACATTTTTTTTCTTACAATTTTTTTTTTAATAATTTTTTTTTCATCAACATTTTGTGTTCCCATAGAATAATTTTAAAGAAAATTATTTTTCTGTTCCAAATTTATTAATGCTTGTCATTTTTTCCACGACTTCACCGACACGTGTTTCGAGTATTTTTTGTTTGACTTTGAGATCATTCTCTTCCTTGCATTACCTAGAAAAAGAATTGCTTTTAAAATTGGAAAAATATCTATTTATTTTAAATCGTCGTTTTTGATAAAAAATTGTGATGAAACAAAAATGTTGCTGAAATTTTTTTTTATTATATTTTAAGTAGGTGGATTCTAGCTCGAGGTCGTTATTTCCTTTACTAATTAAAACTATGATATTCTCATAGAATAATTTTCAAGAAAATTATTTTTCTCTTTATTTATTTATGTTGGTCATCTTTTGCAAGATTTTGCACGTATTAGGAAATTTGTCAAGATTATTTACCAAAAATGAAAATCATATTCTACAAGAAGCAAAGGGTTTTTTATGACAAATCGTTAATGATCCAACTAAAATATTAATACATATTCGACTCTATTCCCATTGGGAATTAGAAGACGAAAACTTTACCATACCGATCATCAACTAACCAACAAACAAATATTAAAACAGACATACACACTGATTACCCTCGGTTATCCTATATCACATTTTCTATCAAACCGCACGAGAAAAAGGGTATTTTTTGACCTGGTGTCTTCAGATTTTTTTTTTCATATTGTGTATAAAGAAGGTGTCTTTTGGAGCCATTTAGACATTTCCATTTACGATTTTCATTTTTTAAAAATCACAAAAAATTAAAATTGGTGTAGTTTGAAGAGCTATAACTTCTTACGTAAATATCGGATTTTTATAATCAAAATTAAAATTAAAAGCTAAAATCCTCTACTTTAAACGTCAAAAACCCCAAAAAAAATTGCATCATTAAAAAATGCATTCTAAATGATTTTTTTTAGGTTAACATATTTTCAGAATTTTGTAAATAAATTTTTTCTAAATTGCTTTTGCAAAGTATTTTTGAAGAGCCATAACTCGTTAAGTAAATATCGGATTTCTATAATCAAAATTGAAATGGAAAGCTCGGATCCTCTACTTTCAACGAAAAAGTTCAAAAAATTGTGTCAATAAAAAAAGGCATTTTTAATGCAGTAATAATTGCATTTGCATTTAAAATGCATTTTTACATTTTTTTGTGAACTTTTACGTTTAAAGTAGAGGATTCTAGCTTTCTGTTTTAATTTTGATTGTAGAAATCCGATATTTACTTAAGGAGTTATGGCTCTTCAAAAATACTTTGCAAAAAAAAAATTATTTACAGAATTTTGAAAAACAAAAATAAATATTTTTTTTTCATTTTTGTATGGAAAAAATTTAAAAATTAAAATCCGATATTTACGTAAGAAGTTATAGCTCTTCAAACGACACCACTTTTTATACCCTCCAACTACAGTATGGGGGTATACTCACTTTGTCATTCCGTATGTAACGCATCGAAATATCGGTCGGGGACCCCATAAAGTATATATATTATTGATCAGTGATCGATTCTAAGACATTTTAGCGATGTCCGTCCGTCCGTCCGTCCGTCTGTCTGTCCGTCCGTCCGTCTGTAGTTAACACGATGCAGTCCAAAATAAAAGAGCTAGGAACCTCAAGTTGGGCACAAATATGTCTTATGTTCCTAGGCAGGTTAAGTTCGGAAATTGGCCAAATCGGACCAGTGGGAAAAAAGTTCCCCCTTGAAGAACTAAACCAACCTCTAAAAAAATACACGTTTTTACATGTTTTTTTGTATTTTTGTTAAATAAATGAAACATTTGGTATATTTATCGCGATGGTAAGGTGCTCTCAACGTGCCCCACTGACCCTATCAACTTCGCCCCCCCCCCCCCCCCCCAAAAAAAAAAAAGAAACGCCCCTGTCAATTTTTTTTTTTTACATTTTGGAGGGTATAAAAGATTCGGCACAGCCGAATTTAACACTCTCACTTGTTTATTTTTTTTTTGTGATTTTTAGAAAATGAAAATCGCGAGTTTTTTATATTTAATTAAACTGTAAATGGGAATGTCTATATGGCTCCATAGATTGGGTGACCATTAAAGGTGTCCTTACGACTAAGGTAATTTTTCAAAATCACTTTTTAATACCTGGTACACTCAAAATATTTTGTAGGCAAAAACAAATGAAAAACACACTTAAAACCAGTGAATAAACAATTGAAAACCATCCCAGTAATTATTCATTTGTTTCAACAAACATCAACATTTATTTTTTACTGTTGACAAAATTTTCTAAAATAAATAACATTAAACATTAAAAAATCACGTTTTTTTCACTCTTTTTTACCAACAAATTCGAAAAAAATAACCAACGAAAACATTAAAAATTAATGATAGTTCTGTTATTTTTACCAACAAATTTAAAAAAAATAACCTACGAAAACAATAAAAATTAATGATTTTGTAGGTAATTTTTTACAATTTTTTATTGAAATATTTTTTTAAAAATGTTTAATAAAATTTTTGGGGAATCGATCCCGCAATCAACTACATTCTGGCCAGACACTCTAACCATTGTGCCAAAGTCACTTGATACAAACATGTTTTTATATTTCTATAAAAATTTTTTTGATTTCTTTTTTCTACAAAAAAATTAACTGACTTGTGTAGGTAAAAACTAATGATATTTCATTAAAAAATACCAACAATTTAAAAAAAAAATTACTTAAACAAATCATTAAAAATCAAAAGAATAATCAGTAGTTTTTACTTACAGAACAAAAATAAATGACTTTAAAAATTAAATGTTAATGAAAGTCTTTATTTTTTAGTGTGTTATTGTTGAAACAAAGGACTGAAGTAGTCATTAATAAAAACTGAACATCAAACAAATGTTTTTTCTTTTAAAAACGACTAAACGGAAAACTTTTTAAATAAACTACAAACAGTTAATGACATAATTTTTTGAGTGTAGGGTCCTAAATAGTAGTTTAGTATCTAAAAATTAGTGAGCTAAAATTTGGGGACAATCGGATATAAATAACTCGTGCCGAAAATGGATTGAAGTTTTTGGACACTCTTATGTAATGAAAAAACCCTTTTTTTCTAGTTTTTGGAAAAATATTGGTATATGATATTTTTTGTAAATTTTTTTGTTAAAGAATATGAAAATGGTAATTAATTAACTTTCCAAAAAGCTTAAAGAATTTCAAATCGGATAAAAAATAAGCATTTTACGCATAAATGCCCCAGACCATTGCACGGTTTTTAAAGCCAGAATTTTAAAGTATTTAAAATTTTGAGGCAAAAAATTAAATTGTACCTTATTATCTCATTAAATACATGTTATACATAAAAACTAAAAAATATGGTAGTCTAGCTTTTTTTTTTATTTGGCATTTCCGCGGATTCCAAAGAAAATGTGGTTTTCTATAATAATTTAGCAAATATGAAAAAAAAAATTCTGTATTGTACGATATGAAGTGTAAAACATAAATTCTGTTAATTTTTGGAGAAATCGGTCATCTTTAACCCCTTTTCGTCGAGGTGAAATGACAAATTTGTGACACTATACATTTCTATAATACAAAATATCTGCATATATCCGATTTCTCAAAAGTTACAGAATTTACGTTTTACACTTTGATCCGCACAATAGAGCACACATTTTCCAACATTTGCTAAATTATTGTAGAAAAACGCATTTAATTTGGAATCCTCGGAAATTTAACACTACCCGCGCCAAATAAAAAAAAAAATTGACTACCATATCTGCTATTTTTAATATTAAACATGTTTTCAATTTGATCATAAAGTAAAATTTAATTTTTATTATTTTTTTGCCTAAAAATTTTGAAAATTTTAAAATTCTGGCTTTGAAAACCATTCAATGGTCTGGGGCATGTATGCGTAAAATGCTTAGTTTTTATCCGATTTAAATTTTATTAGTCACTAGCTGGCCCGGTCCGCGTTGCTGGCCCAAATATAAGATCAGTGTTATATTTCATCTCGCTTCCAATATATAGCCCTGCAAAAAATGTAATGAATTTCTTGGCTTACAAAAGATTTGTGGGAATAGTTTTTAAGAACCCGATTAGGCAGATAATCATCTTCAAATTATATTTTAAGAAAAAAAAAATAATAACCATGTCTTCGACTTTGCGACCTGTACAAATTTAAAAATTCTTTAGTATCATTATGAACAACACAACAATGAATTACGCATATCCTTCGTTCTTACTGTGAGCTATCGTCTTGAGTTCAAACAACCCTTTACAGTTTTTCCGAATTTTCCATTTTTTCCGGACACTTTTCTCATTTATATTTCCTTAAAAACCTAATTAGAACTATTATTAACATAAAAAAATCGGTCCGGTCATTAGTAGTCGACTTATTTAGACAAAAGTTGGCGTTAAAATTTGTGTGGTAAGTTAAACTTGATTTGGACTAACAAGGGAAGTATCTCAACCCTTATGAACCGATTTGCATGAAACGTAAAATATATATAAAAGAGACAATTCTAAGGTTGGGGTGTCTCGGCTTATCGGCCATATCGGGGATTAAGGGGTTCAAAACATGGGTCAAAAAATGGGGAAAAAATCGTTTTTTGTATTTTTCAGCCATTTCTTCTTAAGAAACTATATGATGTTTACATATGAGAAGAAAGGATTTTTTAATGCCTATCCAATGGTGGCATAACCTTGTAAAAGTTTGGCTTCGTTTAATACGTTTTTCATGAAAATGTGTAAATTTTAGGGGGTAATTATATGAAGACGTAGTCCTACGATGTCCATATGAATGCGAAGTAATCTTTATTAAATTTAAGTCGACACGTATTTTTTCTCTAGGGGATATTCCTGTTAGTTCGGGAGTTATTGAAATTTTCCCGGAGGTCCACATTGTTTCATAAGGGGACAACGAAATTTTGAAACACTGATATGGCCGATAAGCCGAGACACCCCAACCTTAAAATCGTCTCTTTAATATATATTTTAAGTTTCAGGCAAATCGGTTCATAAGGGTTGAGATACTTCCCTTGTAAGTTTATGCGGAATCTATTAAGAAATATTTTTTTTAATAGATCGAGTTGGAGTAAAAATTAATTTTAGATATATCAAAAAAAAGTTGGCGAGGAGAATTTTTCTTTCCGACCAATTATATGGACTATAACGAACATTTAAAACAAAAAAATAGCCAAATCGGTCCAGGCGTTCTCAAGTGTTGCAAATTTTAATGTTATTGAAAAATGTGGGCTTTGAAGTGGGGTAGTACAATAATTATTTCCGTAAAATCCTTACTTGGGCTATAATGATCATTAAAGAAAAAAATTATCAAATCAGATCATTCGCTCTCCGATCTTAGATTTATTGAACAAAGTGGGAGTGGACAATTTTTCTTTCCGTAAAAACCACGAATGGCAACAATGTCAACAAAAAGCCAAATCGGCCCTGTCGTTCTTCCGTTTTAGATGTAACGAAATAAAAATGGGCGTGAACAATTTTTATTTCCGTTTAAACCTAAGTTGGTCTATGGCGACCCGATTTTAGATATATCGAAAAAAGGAGATGTAAAAGTGGGTGTGATTAATTTGTTTTCCGAAAAAATCTAAGATGAACATTAAAAAATAAGATGAACATTTAAAAAAAAAAAAAATTATCCAAATCGGTCAGTTCTCAAGTGATCCGATTACCAACGAACTATATTTGATTTTTATTTATATTTTATTATTCTATATTTTATTTTTCTATAGAGCAGTTTTTATATACATCGAAAACATCATTCCTTAAAGTAAAAACCTAATTTGAATTAAACCAACTCGGTCCCTCCATTCAAAAGTAGGCGTAGAAATGGAAAATTGTTATTTCCAAAAAACCTTAGTTGGAATATGACGCATATTAAAAACAAAAATAGACAAATTGATTCAGCCATTCCATGATTTTAAATATATATATTGGGAAAAGTGAGCGTAAAAGTAGGCGTGGACAATTTTTCTTTCCTTAAGAATCTTTGGCGGACGATAACCGTTATAGTTTTTTCGATACATAAAAAAAGTGGGCGTGGGAAATTTTACTATCCGTTAAAACCCTAGTTGAATTATGATGAAAATTTTCAACAAAAATTAGCCAAAGTGGGTGAGGTCAAGTTCTTTTTTACGTAAAAACCAAAGTTGGAATATGATTAAAAATTCATTTAAAAAAATTTAGACAAATCGGTCCAGCTGTTTTCAGATTTTAGATAAATTGAAAAAGTGGGCGTAAAAGTGGGCGTGGTTGATTTTTCTTTCACTAAAAACTTATATTGGATTGCTACGAACATTTTAATACAAAAATACCCAAATCGTTGCAGCCGTTTTCCGATTTTAGATAAATTGAAAAAAGTGGGCGTAAAAGTGGGCGTGGTCAATTTTTCTTTACGTAAAAACCTAAGTTGGACTATGACGAACATTTCAAAAAAAGAATTGTGCAAATCGGTCCAGCCGTTCTCAACTGATGCGGTTACCAACGAACGACAATTGATTTTTATTTATATAGATTTTGGAAGGTAATTCAATACCATTTTCATCTTATTTCACAAAAAGTTTAACAAAAAATATCAAATACCAATATTTTTCAAAAAACTAGGAAAAAGCGTTTTTCTTTCATATAAGAATGTCGCAAAACTTCAATTCATTTTCGGCACGAGTTAATTTTAGCCGATTGTCCCCAAATTTTGGCTCACTCATTTTAAGTTACTTAAGAGCAATATAGGGCCCTACCAGGTATAAAAAGGTGATTTTCGTTTTTAAGGACACCTCTAGTGACCATATTGTCCAGAACTCAAATCAGTACACCCATTTTTTTCCTAGTAAAAAATCTGTGAAAGTCTTGCTAAAAAATAAAACGAATGTTTTCAGCTGTCAAACATTTAAATTAGCAACAATTGTAGTTGTTTGAGGCCAACAAGTATTACAGTAAAAACAACTTCTAAGAACAACTGATATTAACTGTTGTAGTTGTTTTACAGAAAGTTGTAGAAAAGGTAGTTGACATCAAATAACTTCATTATAATTTTATTTCTTTAGAAAATCCTGCATATTCTGAGGACTTTTTCTTAAGTTCTCTTTTCGTTTAAGAAAATCTCCCAGATTATATTCATCTTTCTTAAAAAACTTTGATCTATGATCGGTTTTTATTTCAATAGGAAAAACCTTAGACTTTGTGTATATTTTTAGGAATAAATCCCCTAAGATTCTGATGACTTTACTAATCAAAACATCTCAGTTTTATCTGAAATTTTGAATTTTTTTGTATGAAGATAAGAAGACCCCAAGCTTCGATAAATTTTTCGTTGAAAACATTTTTTATATTCACGCACTCTTGGATCGTTATAATTTGAACAATAAAACATATCTCCGATTCCTTATTTTAGGAAATTACAGTTTTTGTAAAGAATTTTATTGATTGATATGCATTTTCTTGTTTAAATATTTCTATTTACGTAATAATTAGGCTGACCATTCGTACTGATTTGGTCAGTACATGTACTGATTTTTGATCACGTGTACTGATCTAAAAACGTTGTACTGATTTTTTGAAATATGTACTGATTTTAGAACATTTTTGCATAGTCCGATTTGTTTTTATAACTTAAGTCTGTCTGACCATGAGATAATTTATAATGAATTAATTCTAAGCAGATTAGAGTTCAAAAATCAAGAGGTTTCTTAACGCAAAAAAGTATCTGAGCATGAGGTAATTCTGATCTTCCTTAATTAATATGAAATTGTGCACAGAATCTTTGACGTTTTCTGTAAAGAAAAGTATAAAAGGCCGATGGATTTTTTATATTTTTAGAAAAATTATGTTAATTGCATGAATTCAAATTATTCTCAGATCTTAGAAGAGGTAAGGCCATCAGAGATTATTTCAAAATGCGCTTAGAAAATAAGGGCCATTAAAAAAAGTGCATATAAGTTGGAAAGTTTTCTTAACCCTGCTGTTAGGTTAAGCCCATTTGGTCCAATTTTTGTATTGTTTCCTTTGTAATTTTTGAACGGTGTTATATACTGCCTTATGTTTTTTGCTCATGGGGTCTTTTTACAAAACAATGTTTTTTACAAAAAATCTAGGTTCTAACTTAAGCCAGGAGTGAGAAAAATAAAAAATTACGTTTCTTAGGTTAAGGGACCATTTGGTCCATAGTATATTTTCTTTGGTATTCTTTGAAAAAAAAAGTATTTATTAGTTTGTTTTATAATAATTGTCATTGCATGAAGAGTGAACTGTTTTTCGGTTAGTTTTACAAATAAAATTGCAGAAAATGGTGCATTTTATGTTAGACAAACTCCACGCTTCGAGCCCCTGAATTAGAAGTAGTATTATATGATAAGGACGCTGGAACTATGCATGGTGATCGTATTTCAGTCAATAGCTGTGCTGAGCACTCTTGTTGTGGTAATCTAATCCGTTTCATCATATACGACTTAGCTAGAGAAAGTGCTGGTTGCCGCAAAAACTCTGGTCTCTTGAGATTTCGATCAGCTGGAGCCCATGAAATGTCGATTTCAGAAAAAAGGATGTACGCTTTCAAAGCGGATATATCAAGTTTGTTTACAAATATAATGTTTGGCCAGCAATTTGTTTTGCGTTTTGTGCTGTAGCAACTAACCATTTTATCAGCAGTATCTACGCCATCTAAAAGCGACGAAGCATTAGAAATTATAAAACGAACACACCTTTCGTTGAATTGTAATACGAAACAATCTACGGTTTGTTCTTCAATCCACTCTTATCAACAGCAGCTGTCTTGTGCATTGAACTTCTCAATATTAAGGCTGGTGTATGATACTAATGTTGCAATGCCATCGCACGCAAATGTAGAATGGTACAAAGGGAGCTTTTCACCAGTCATCAATTCCGGACGAACAAATGTTTTATTTTTTCTTTTTCGTACTGTTCCCACATATGTATGTTAGTTTCCTTTTCTGGAGTTTTTTTACCAACTCAAAAGTGGAAAAAATTGTCGCATGCAAGCTCTTTGTCTCCCGCTCTTAATATTTTGGAACTTTTTAACAGAAGGTACGAAAACTGTTAGACGAGGAAAATACAATAATGTTAAATTAATATTGTTGGTTTGACAAATAATGCTAACTTTTTATATCGAAAATAATAAATTAATAAATTCAAAAAAAAAGTTTCAATTTATAATTTTTATGTTAATATTATTTAGGAAATACCTTTAAAAGTGTTTAAAACAAATTGTCAGCAAATAAAAAGTCATTGGATTTCCCGATAATCCACAAAAAAACTTTTTTCACAGCTAGATAAAAAAAAAACGCTAGCTTTAGTCTGAAAATCACCAAACTGCAACACTTTTTTTTTGTTTATATCGAACTTAAGGGATTTTTTTTGGTTTGATCAAACGTCCAGTTCGATGGCGGACTTAGCAAAGGGAATTTAAGAGCGGCTTTAACAGAAGAAGAGCGAGTTCAGATCTCTTTAGTATTGATACTCCTTGTCGCATGTTATATTTTGCTCTTTGAAGCCTTCTGTCAGGTTCAATACGACGCGTTGCCCTTGCTTGTTTTTAGGCTGTGCATTTCTGGGCTTACCAAGGCACGGTTGTATTTTGCATACGTAGCCTGACTTGGAGTCCACCGATAACGAAAATTAGCTGTGTATATTGATAAAAAGACAAAAAAAGGGAAATCCCACAATTGTGTTTTACGTTAGCTATGCTGAGTAAAAACATGCAAGAAGGGGAATCCCTCAAAAAATTTAAGCATTAGCTGTGTTGAGTAGAGATGGGAGTCACGTGATTTGCGTGGTTCTCTTGAATCACGCGTGACTCACTCGTGAGCAAAAGTCAAGTCTAGTGCACGTGATTCGTGAGCGAGCATGATTCCAATACTTTTATGGGTAGGTGATTTGTGAGTAAGTCCAATTTTTGCGTGAGAGTCATTTTCCTTGCGTGAATCAATTTTTGTTTGTATTTTTTACAGTTTTATTAAGAGCTTTTAGTTTTATTTTTCGTTTTGCAATCAGTTAAGTTTCAAATTAACGGTCTGCTCAATAATGAAAAACCTTTTTTTTCAATTTTCGTAAAAACGGTGTTTTTGTAAGTGAAAATTGCGTGAGCGTAATTATGAATCACGCGAGTCACGCGTGATTTATTTTAATTTTACTGACGTGAGTAGTAGGTGAGCGTGAGTTATGAAAAAAAATCGAGTTTGTGATTCATTTGTGATCATAATATTTCTTGTGCGAGTGAGCGTGAGCCAAAACTGACTCACGCGCCCATCACTAGAGTTGAATAAAGCTTAAATAATAAATTTTTAGGAAGAAGTGATCCAAAATTTATACAAATATAATATTAAATTGTTATTTTGTGTGAATTTTTCAGTATGGACCAAATGGTCCATTAACCTAACATACGTAAGTTTTTTCTAACCTAACAGCAGGGTTAAACGAAAAGTGGTCAAAACTTACGGAAAAAAGTCCTCAAAATCTGAGGGATTTTCTTATTCTTAAAACCTGTGGAATTTTGTTATATTTTCTGCACTAAAACGGTCAAAACTTTCAAATGAAGTCGTTTAAAGACAACAAAATTTTCTGAAAAATTACCATAAAAGTTGTTTTTAACAGTTGTTTTTTTGCAGTTGTTTTTTAACAGTTTTTTTTTGGTTGTTTTTAACATTGGTTTTTACTCAAAATACTTAGGGGCCCTGTAGGCTAGTTGGTAGCGTGCTAGCCTTTGAAACTGGGGGTCGTGGGTTCGATTCCCACCAGAGCCCTTGGTTTTTTCGCTACAACGAGACGACGGTCATTGTTACCAGTTCTCGTTTAGGTTGAAGTTATTAAAAATGTATTGTTATTAAATGTATTGTTATTAAAATTATTAAAAAAAAATAAAATTGTACTCAAAATACTTGGGGTCAAGCTGTGGCGTATACAGGGAAATGATTTTACAAATTTCAGGATTTGGTATCAAATAACAAGTACAAGTTTAAAAAACTTCTTTAAAAAAATCGAAAAACATTAAGAATCTAAAATTTTTTGAAGAAAAATGTTTTGAAACTGAAAATTTTTCTGTTTAAAAAATCGCAAAATCGGAAAATTTTTTCTTAGAATTTGAAATTTTTCTAATGAAAAAATATCTTAGAACCTGAAGTTTTATGTACACAAAAAATGGAACTAATTGTAAGTAAAATGTAGTCATATCATAAAATGCGATTTTGTCTTTTAGAAAAATGTCTCAGAACGAGACTATCTCTAAAAAAAATGTCTCATAATCTTATACTTTTCTAAAAAAAATGTCTCAGAATCTAAAACTTTCTATATGAAAAATGTCTGAGAATCTAAGACATTTTCTATAGGAATAATGTCTTAAAATATTGGTCTTTTCTCAGAATCTAAACTTTTTCTATAGGAAAAATGTCTCTATCTATCTAATACTTTTTTTACGAAAATTGTCTCAGAATCAACGAATTTTTCTTAAGGAAAGTTATCTCAAAATCTAAGATTTTGTGTATAGGAAAATGTCTCAGAGACACAAGCTGAGACTTTTTGTATAGAAAAATGCTCAAAATCTGAGACTTTTTCTATTGTGAAAATATCTTTTTCTATAAGAATAATGTCTCAGAATCTGAGTATTTTTCTATGGGAAAAATATTTTTGAATCTGAGACTTTTTCTTTAGAAAAACTGTCTTAGAATCTGAGGCTTTTTCTATATGAAAATTGTTTCAGAATCTGACAGTTTCCTATAGACAAATTATCTTAGAATCTGAGACTTGTTCTATAGGAAAATGTCTAAGAATTTGAGACTTCTTCTATAGGAAAACTGTTTAAGCATCTGAGACTTTTTCAATAGGAAAAATGTCTCAGAATCTAAGATATTTTCTCTAGAATAAATATCTGAGAATCTGAGATATTTTCTATAGGAAAAATGTCGAAGAACCTGAGACTTTTTCTATAGGAAAAATGTCAAAGAGTCTGAGACGTTTTATACAAGAATCTGTGATTTTCTATAGGAAAAATGTCTCAGAATTAGAAATTATTTCTACACGAAAAATGTCTTAGAACCTGAGACTTTTTCTATACGAAAATTTTCTCAGAGTCCGAGAGTTTTTCTATAGGAAAAAGGTTTTAGAATCTAAGACTTTTTTATACTGTTTTCTTTTTAAAAAGGTCTCAGAATCTGAATATTTTTCTTATAAAAAAAACGAAGATTTTCTCAGAATCTAAAACCTTTTGTGTAGAATGTATTAGAATCTGAGAAAATGTGATAGACTAGAAATATCTCAGATTCTGCCAAAATGTCTTACAGTCGGAGTCTTTTCTTTTGGAAAAGTATTTTATGAATATGTTTATAGAATTATTTTCTGAAGTGACCTTTTCCCGAGAAACGTTTTCCATTGGAAATATGATTTAGAGTCTTTGGCTTTTTTTATAACAAAAACTGTCTTTACTGGAAATTGTCATAGAATATTACCCCTAGTTTCTGTAATACGAACGCCATTCGTTCGTGACGAATTTGTGTGTATTTTGTTATTGTATCAAAAACAAAATTCATGCAAATTTGTCGCAGACGAATAGCGTTCGTATTACAGAAACTGGGGGTTAGACTTTTCTGTAAAAAAAAAAATCAGATTCTAATAATCTTCTTTGTAAAAATGTATCAGAATCTGATACAATTCACACTTTAAAAAAAAAACGTAAGTTTCTCAAAAAATTTTAAATATGAAAAAATTTTATTTTTTTTTTAAACTTACACAAAAATTAAGAATCTGATTGTGTTACATTCAGTTCAAGGAAAAGATCGACAAAGATTTTAAAACACGTATAACAGCACGTAAATTTTTTGTAAAAAAAAAAAATTAAAAAATGTTGGGCCCCCACCGAAATAAAATCCTGGATACGCTCCTGGGGTCAAGTTAGTTAGCTTAACCGACATTTTTTGAGTGCTGAAAAAACATCAGTGTTTTCCCGCAGAAAAAAAAATTTAGAGAGTTATTTCTAGAAAATAAACATAAATACTTGGGCGTACTGATTTGAGCTCAGAAAAATGCCGCAGAGTTTTGTACTCTTGCCCAAAATATTAAATCATGATAATGTTTTATTTAATAAAAACTTTTTACGAATAACCCTCACATATTTTCAAAAAAATATGTAAGGGTTAAAAAATATTCAGAAAAAAAAAACTCCAAGAATTTTCTCAAATTTATTCAATATTCACAAAAAATTTGAAAAACTAAGAACAAATCAAACAAGTAAAAAAGTTAAATTCGGCCTTGCCGAATGTAGTGATACCCTCCACAATTTCAAAAAGATTATTGCAAAAAACTTTATTTAAAAGGAAATTACTTTTAAAAAAAACATTTTTTTGAAAAAAAAATTTCTGCGAAAAAAAATTTTGGTAAAAAAAATCCGCGAATTTTTTCTTTTTATTTTAAAAAAATATGTTCAGACTTGTTTAAATACCATTTGGCGTTCAATTATGTTCACATATGTCAACCAGAAGCCGAATTAAAGCATTTTGTATTTTAAGGTTATGTTGAATGTACTGAAATTTTTAAGGTGTGCTTAGATTTTCATTCATAACTTTTGAACCGCTGGACCGATATCACTCAAATGCAATTCAAAACTTCTCGGGAGAACTCCCAATAAATATGTTAAGTTTCAGTCATCTCTGTGCAATATTTTGTCCGTGACAGCATTTTCCACAGACAGACAGACAGACAGACGGACAGACGGACATCGCTAGAATGTCTTAAAATCGATCGGGCATAATGAATATATATACTTTATGGGGTCCCAGATCGATATTTCGATGAGTTACAAACGGAATGACAAACTTATATATACCCTCTATCACTAAGTGTAGGGTATAAAAAATAGATATAATATGTCAGAAAAATGCAGATATATTCAGAAAAAATTACAAAATTCAGAAAGAACAAGTGAGAGTGTTAAATTCGGCTGTGCCGAATCTTTTATACCCTCCAAAATGTAAAAAAAATTAAAAACAAAATTTTGTCAGGGGCGTTTCTTTTTTTTTTTTTTTTGGGGGGGGGGTTGATGGGGTCTGCGGGGGATGTTGAGAGCACCTTCCCATCGCGATAAATATACCAAATGTTTCATTTATTTAATAAAAATTCAAAAAAAAAATGTTAAAATGTGTATTTTTTTAGATGTTGTTTTAGTTCTTCAAGGGGGAACTTTTTCCCCCCTGGTCCGATTTAGCCAGTTTCCGAACTTAACCTGCCTAGGAACATAAGACATATTTGTGCCAAACTTGAGGGGTCTAGCTCTTTTATTTTGGACTGCATCGTGTTAACTACAGACGGACGGACGGACGGACGGACGGACGGACGGACAGACAGACGGACGGACGGACGGACATCGCTAGAATATCTTAGAATCGATCACTGATCAATAATATATATACTTTATGGGGTCCCCGACCGATATTTCGATGCGTTACACACGGAATGACAAAGTGAGTATACCCCCATACTGTAGTTGGAGGGTATAAAAACAACTAGAAAATTTAGAAAAATCTGAATACATAATTTTTTTTTTTATTTATAATTAAATAAAAAAGTATAATGAATTAATGCAAACAAAAAGAAATGTACAAGCTAAAAAAAACTAAATAAAAAAAAACAAGTAAGAGTGTTAAATTCGGCTGGGCCGAATCTTGTATACCCTCCAACATGCAAAAAAATAAAAAAAAAAAATGCAGGGGCGTTTTATTTTTTTTGGGGGGGGGGGGGGGGGGGGGTCAGGGGGTCGCTTGTAGTAATTGAGGGGGGCAAATTTCCCCTCGAATTTGTGTTTAAAAATTCATTCTTATGCTTTTTGCACTAAAGAAATACAAGATTATCAGTATTTTAAAAAAATGTTTTATTCCACGCCCATAAAAGGGGGCGGGCCAAAAAAACGTAATTTTCTAATTCTCTAGGACCAAATGCAGGACTTTGAACTTTTTGTGGCATAAAAATGTTGCATTTGTTAAACAAAAACACAAAAAATCATGTAAAAATATGGTATTTTTCAGAGGTTGGTTTAGTTCTTCAAGGGGGAACTTTTTTCCCCCTGGTCCGATTTTGCTCATTTACGAACTTAACCTGCCTATGAACATAAGACATATTCGTGCCAAATGTCGGGAGTCTAGCTCTTTTATTTTGGACTGCATCGTGTTAACTACAGACGGACAGACGGACAGACGGACGGACGGACGGACGGACAGACGGACGGACGGACATCGCTAGAATGTCTTAGAATCGATCACTGATCATAAATATATATACTTTATGGGGTCCTAGACCGATATTTTGATGCGTTACACACGGAATGACAAAGTGAGTATACCCCCATACTGTAGTTGGAGGGTATAAAAAAAGTTGACAGATCACGGATTCGATCGCCGGACCTTCTGTTTTCCAGTCTGGCTCACTTCAGCTAGGCCACCGTAGCTTATCTACACTCAAAAAAAAAAACTGTAATGTTAGCAAAAAAAGCTTGTAAGCCAACAAGAAAATTTGCTGATTTTGAACCCACAATTTTTTTGCTAAAGTTAGCAAAAATGTATATATATTCGATTAGAGTTTTATTCTAGTTCGAGGCCCAAAAATATTTCTATTTATGATATTGTCATAATAGAGTATTTTTAATTTATTGCTTTAAAAAAGTTACTATCTCATAGTATGTCTGTACTGATCAGTTTCATCCCCACTAAAGGAATCTTCAGCAGACTTTAGAGAATCATCGTTGGTCAATCAAACATCAAACCAGACATAATATTTGATATATTTCCCAAGTTATATGAGAAGTACTATTATGAAGGTTCGAAATCTGTTTTCCAACAAAAATAACTCTTTTAAAGCAAAAATTGTATATATTAAATCACCGTCGGTAACTATTAATATATGTGTTGCTGTTATTTTACAATAACAACAGTGCCTAACCAAACAATAGTGTTGGTAGGATAAGTCGTACTAAACTTTGTGTTAAATGTTGTTTTTTTATTTTTAGTACCAAAAGGTACATAAAAATAAAATGTATTTATTCGGCCTTTATATATGTATATATATTCGATTAGAGTTTTATTCTAGTTCGAGGCCCAAAAATATTTCTATTTATGATATTGTCATAATAGAGTATTTTTAATTTATTGCTTTAAAAAAGTTACTATCTCATAGTATGTCTGTACTGATCAGTTTCATCCCCACTAAAGGAATCTTCAGCAGACTTTAGAGAATCATCGTTGGTCAATCAAACATCAAACCAGACATAATATTTGATATATTTCCCAAGTTATATGAGAAGTACTATTATGAAGGTTCGAAATCTGTTTTCCAACAAAAATAACTCTTTTAAAGCAAAAATTGTATATATTAAATCACCGTCGGTAACTATTAATATATGTGTTGCTGTTATTTTACAATAACAACAGTGCCTAACCAAACAATAGTGTTGGTAGGATAAGTCGTACTAAACTTTGTGTTAAATGTTGTTTTTTTATTTTTAGTACCAAAAGGTACATAAAAATAAAATGTATTTATTCGGCCTTTATATATGTATATATATTCGATTAGAGTTTTATTCTAGTTCGAGGCCCAAAAATATTTCTATTTATGATATTGTCATAATAGAGTATTTTTAATTTATTGCTTTAAAAAAGTTACTATCTCATAGTATGTCTGTACTGATCAGTTTCATCCCCACTAAAGGAATCTTCAGCAGACTTTAGAGAATCATCGTTGGTCAATCAAACATCAAACCAGACATAATATTTGATATATTTCCCAAGTTATATGAGAAGTACTATTATGAAGGTTCGAAATCTGTTTTCCAACAAAAATAACTCTTTTAAAGCAAAAATTGTATATATTAAATCACCGTCGGTAACTATTAATATATGTGTTGCTGTTATTTTACAATAACAACAGTGCCTAACGACTTATCCTACCAACACTATTGTTTGGTTAGGCACTGTTGTTATTGTAAAATAACAGCAACACATATATTAATAGTTACCGACGGTGATTTAATATATACAATTTTTGCTTTAAAAGAGTTATTTTTGTTGGAAAACAGATTTCGAACCTTCATAATAGTACTTCTCATATAACTTGGGAAATATATCAAATATTATGTCTGGTTTGATGTTTGATTGACCAACGATGATTCTCTAAAGTCTGCTGAAGATTCCTTTAGTGGGGATGAAACTGATCAGTACAGACATACTATGAGATAGTAACTTTTTTAAAGCAATAAATTAAAAATACTCTATTATGACAATATCATAAATAGAAATATTTTTGGGCCTCGAACTAGAATAAAACTCTAATCGAATATATATACATATATAAAGGCCGAATAAATACATTTTATTTTTATGTACCTTTTGGTACTAAAAATAAAAAAACAACATTTAACACAAAGTTTAGTACGACTTATCCTACCAACACTATTGTTTGGTTAGGCACTGTTGTTATTGTAAAATAACAGCAACACATATATTAATAGTTACCGACGGTGATTTAATATATACAATTTTTGCTTTAAAAGAGTTATTTTTGTTGGAAAACAGATTTCGAACCTTCATAATAGTACTTCTCATATAACTTGGGAAATATATCAAATATTATGTCTGGTTTGATGTTTGATTGACCAACGATGATTCTCTAAAGTCTGCTGAAGATTCCTTTAGTGGGGATGAAACTGATCAGTACAGACATACTATGAGATAGTAACTTTTTTAAAGCAATAAATTAAAAATACTCTATTATGACAATATCATAAATAGAAATATTTTTGGGCCTCGAACTAGAATAAAACTCTAATCGAATATATATACATATATAAAGGCCGAATAAATACATTTTATTTTTATGTACCTTTTGGTACTAAAAATAAAAAAAAACAACATTTAACACAAAGTTTAGTACGACTTATCCTACCAACACTATTGTTTGGTTAGGCACTGTTGTTATTGTAAAATAACAGCAACACATATATTAATAGTTACCGACGGTGATTTAATATATACAATTTTTGCTTTAAAAGAGTTATTTTTGTTGGAAAACAGATTTCGAACCTTCATAATAGTACTTCTCATATAACTTGGGAAATATATCAAATATTATGTCTGGTTTGATGTTTGATTGACCAACGATGATTCTCTAAAGTCTGCTGAAGATTCCTTTAGTGGGGATGAAACTGATCAGTACAGACATACTATGAGATAGTAACTTTTTTAAAGCAATAAATTAAAAATACTCTATTATGACAATATCATAAATAGAAATATTTTTGGGCCTCGAACTAGAATAAAACTCTAATCGAATATATATACATATATAAAGGCCGAATAAATACATTTTATTTTTATGTACCTTTTGGTACTAAAAATAAAAAAACAACAGTTAGCAAAAATGTTTTGCCAATAATTAGTTAACTAAATTTTTTTTTTTTTTGACACATTTGAGGACCCCATTGGGTTCGGACCCGATAGGTCCAGACCCCGATGGGCCTAGACCTAGTTGGGTTCCTTAAAATCGTCATAGTTTTTGATCAAAAATTTGTGTCCGTTTCGCTCTACCTTGCTTAGTTTTTGAGATACGTAATTATAGGGGACCACTGGGGTCTTTAGAATTAAAAAACTCGATAACTTCAAAAATATTACTCGGAGAGCTTTTGACTATTTTGCGGTCTTGTTCTACGTATTGAGGGCTACAAAAATGTTTTTGGACTTTTTGTTGTGTCGGCAATATTTGCCGAGATATGAGCATTTTAAAATTTTCGGGAATGCTAACTTTTTTGGATCCAAAGTTAGGGCCCATTAGGGTCCACACATGTGAAGAGGACCCGCGAAAGTATGGAGATTCTAAGAACCAAAAATGCCCTCCATTTTGCTCTATCTGGCTTAGTTTCCGAGATAGAGCCTTTTTAAGTTTTCTGAAAATAAAAAAAAATTTACCATTTATTTTTGCTAATGTTAGCAAAAAATCTTGTAAAAATGTTGTCAACTCAATTTCAAATCTTAGCAAAAGAAATTAGTTCAACGTTTGTTTAAAATTGCTAATGTGCTAAATGAAGTTTACAAGAATTTTTTGCTAACATGCTAATCTCAACTAAAAATTTGCTAAAAGTTAGCTAACTAGCATTAGCAAAAAAAAATTAGTAAATCTACTAACGTATTTTTTTGAGTGTAAATAATGATTTACATTTTGTTATGTTTCTCTTGTTTGTAGGATTTCGATTTTCAAATATACTGGTTAGTTTTGCGATGTGGCAATATTTTATTGAAAAAAATTTGCGATGATGGTAACTAATCTAATTGGAAATGCGATATTTGGTATGGCAATACTGCGTTAATCGAGTAGCGGCGCTAGGTGTCGCTACCATAACTACGTGTTTTTTTATTTTATTTATGATTTTAAATAATTGTCGATGTTTAAGGTTGTAATAAAATAAAAACTGTAATTCTCATTTTCTTTTTTGTTTAATCGTTAGCTTATATAGTCAAACTGAGTTGGCGTCCTGCAACTTTTTTAAAATTAGACCCCAGCCTAAAAACATTATCATGTTAAAAAATGGTCACCCTAGTTATAATACCATATTAGGCGTATTAACCATGGCATGCAAACCATTTTGTTCAAATTCTGATTAATTTTTATAAAAAAATAAAAATTTTTTTTTTTGATAAATGAAAAATTATGAAAAAAAAAATATTTTTTTTTTTTTTGATAAAAAAATTTTTGATAAAAAAAAATTTTTCAATAAAAAAACTTTGATGAATAAACTAAAAAGAGTGATGCAAAATAATAATGTTACGTTTTTTTTAAAGTTGTTTGCTTCTTTAGTTAAACTAAGGTGGCATTCTGCGTCACTTCTTAAATTAGACACCAGCCTTAAAACATTATCATGTTACAAAAAAAATTAACTCAAAACAAAAAAAAATAAAAAATCATTTATCTTAACCATAAGTTTTAGTAACCTTTCCTAAAAAATGTTGTTTGAGGTAAATACCGAATCTCTACTGTATCGCTATTATTCATTGTGGTATGTAGTATGTAATGAAAACGCGAATGTGCGCTTGTTGAAAGACAAATTTTACATCTTAAGGGCACAACAATATTTGCACAAAAATTGAATTGTGAATAGCAAGAAATACGTGGGAATATATACACAATTAATTTTACTATATCTATCAATCGTCAAGTCACTCACTCAGACAGTCAGTCAGTCTATCTATCTCGCGTGTATGTATGTCTGTCAGTCTATCTTTCACCATGTATGCATGTTAATGAGACTGTTTATTTAATTTTACATTTCAAATTAAATTTTATATTTCTGTTGTTCTTTAAAATATGAATGAATTTTGACGGGTGGCTGTCTTTTATTTTGAATACTGTCAAATGAAATATTTTCGGTTATGCACGGGTACGAAATGACAAAAATCAAATCAATGCCTATCCATTGAACACGTACTTGTTCTATGTAGTACGTGTAATGGCGTATTTCACATTCTTCAAATTGAATTTTGTTTTACTTTAAAAGAATTAAATTTAAATACATTTAAAAATGGTGAATGTAGCAAATCCGTTTTAAAAATTTGCTGAAAAGTAATGGTTACGTTAAAAACGTGACCTATTAGCAAACAGGCGGGGGACACGATATTGTTTGTAGTAGCTTAATAGTTTATAGTTATGGTAATCGCTATAGAGATGTTTAATAATACTATTCACGATTTTGTGTATTAAATGGTGCAAAAAAAAAAAACAATTAAAAATACAGTTTGTAGATCAAAAAAAAGTTGAAGGGGTTTGAAACTAAGCTCCAGTTTTTTTTTTTATTGGCTACTAAAGTTCTGAATTTTTTCAAAAACATTAAAATGGGTAAAAAAAGTCAGATTTTATTGTTTTATTATTATTACTAGCACTCCCGGTTATCTTTACCGTTTATATAATTTACAGGATAATATAAGGATTAGAATTATAGTCCCAATTAAAAAAAAAAAATCCCCTAACGAGTCTTTGTTTTATTTAATTGTGGACGTTTAAAGTCATTCATGAAATAATATTTCAAAGAATATGTTATTTAAACAACTTCGTTGGCACTTTGTCATGTTCGTTCCGGGGAAAATGAACCATCAATTTTTGAGCCCTTTTAACGAGTTTGCCCTACCCAGTAAAAACTTGGTAATAAGTCCCCATTGCCGCCTGCATTCTATGTAATGAGGACTCGTTACCTGCTCGATTACTTATTGTTAACAACTAATGAGTTACCGATAACCTCATATAGAACTGGTTACTTTTTATTAACAAATAATGAATTACCGATAACCTCATACAGGGCCCGGTTACTTCTTGTTAATAAATAATGAGTTACCGATAGTGTTAAAATATTTGATTAGTTGTCCAAATATTTTTTTTTATTAAAATTAAAAAATGCTAAAGAAAATTTAGAAAGAACTTGCACATTAAGCTTAAAAAAGATTAACATTTCTCTACCTTTTCTAATAAAACTCCGTTAACAGAAATTTAAATTTAGGAATTCTGATTAAAATTGGGAACAGGCAAATTAAAGTTTAGAAAACCAAATTGATATTTAAAAACCTGGATCTAGCTGACACTTGATATATCACTATAGTGATTTATTTAGATATATCACTATATCACTTGATATATCACTATAGTGATTTATTTGTAAGGAGTAGGTAACGAGTTATTTTTGGGCTACTTGTAGCTCATTATTTGTGGTACTAATTTTCAGTAGCATTCTCGTAAGCGAGTGGGTATGCGGTCATTACTCCAATGACATCGCCATGTTAAAATAATGAGTGTTTCACCAACATAGTAACTAGCTACAACCATCTATTTAAAGGCGAAAACCTCATTACTTGGTAATAGAATTTTTTACTGGGTATAAAATTGAGAGGAAAATTTTTGAATAAAAAAACATATATAGAGACAAAATATTGGGTTAAAAAATTGAGTACAAAAAATTTGAGAAAAAAGCATAATTCCTTACCGTTACCTGATTTATTCCATTTCGTTCACCGTTCTAATCCAGTTCGTTTCCAGTTCCATCTCCTTTTATTCCAAGTAAATTTCCATTCCCGCCAAAAGTGTAGGTCCCCTAAGGGTAACTCACATGCAATATATCACTCCGATCGGAGTTTCTCTTCTGTCTCCACTTTGAGCCTCAAAATTGTGGTTTTTGCAAAAAATGCCGCAGAGTTTTGTACTCTTGCCCAAAAAATTAAATCATGATAATGTTTAATTTAATAAAAACTTTTTACGAATAACCCTCACATATTTGCAAAAAAAATATGTAAGGGTCAAAAAAATATTCAGAAAAAAAGAACTCCAAGAAATTTCTCAAATTTCTCAATATTTACAAAAAATTTGGAAAACTACACTCAAAATAATAACTCTGGTAAATTACAGAAAAACTCTGCTAATTTAAAAGAGTTCACCGTACTTTTCCAGCTAGCAACATTACTTGGTAATTTTACTAAAAACTCTGTAAAATGATTTTTACAAAAAAAAAAAAAAAAAAACTCTGTTTCTTTACTATAAAACTCTGTAAAATGTTTTGGACAAAACAACTGTTAATTTACAGAGTCTCTAGTAAAATATTGGTTAAATAAAGCACCATTTAGCAAAGAAAAACTCTGTTAATTTACATATATTTGTAAAATGTATTTGATGCAACCAAAATTTTATAGAAAAACTCTGTAGTTAAATGCAGTTTATTTTGAAATTTTCTTTTTTAAGTTTTCTGTGAAATTAATGTATTAAATACAGACAAAACTTGTTTTTGGTTACAAAAAATACAAAGTAGTTTGCAAATATCTGTATTTTTGCAGATATATCTGTTAATTATCTGTAAAATAAAGATTACAAAGTTAAAAGTAATATAACAAATAAAACTTTGTTTTTTGTCACAAAAAATTCAAAGTATTTTCTTTAAATCTGTTTTTTGACAGAAAACTCTGTCAAACATCTGTTGAATTGAGATTACAGTCATTTTACAATGTATTTCACAGAGTTATTATTTTGAGTGTAAGAACAAATCAGAAAATACAAAAAATAAGGCAGAAAAATGCAGATATATTCAGAAAAAATCACAAAATTCAGAAAGAAAAACAACTAGAAAATTTAGAAAAATCTGAATATATAAATTTTTTTTTATTTATAATTAAATAAAAAAGTATAAAGAATTAATGAAAACAAATTTTTCCCTAACAAAAAGAAATATACAAGCTAAAAAAACTAAATAAAAAAAAGTTGACAAATCACGGGATTCGATCACCCGACCCTCCGTTTTGCAGTCTGGCTCACCTCAGCTAGGCCACCGTAGCTTATTCAAATATTGATTTAAATTTTGTTATGTTTCTCTTGCTTGTAGATACATATTCGATTTTCAAATATACTATTAAGTATTGCCATGTGGTAATATTTTATTGGAAAAAATTTGGGATGATGGTAGCAAATCTAATTGGAAATGCGATATTTGGTATGGCAATACTGTGTTAATCTAGTGACACCTAGCGCCGCTAGGTGTCACTACCAGAACTATGTGTTTTTTTTTTATTTTATTTATTAATTTTAAATTATTGTCGAAGTTTACGGTTGTAATAAAATGAAAACTATAATTCTTATTTTCTTTTTTGTTTAATAGTTAGCTTATATAGTCAAACTGAGGTGGCGTCCTGCAACTATTTTAAAATTAGACCCCAGCCTAAAAACATTATCATGTTAAAATGTTAAATCGGACTACTTTAGAATATGCTTCATAGTTAGGACTACATCTGTCGCAAAAACCCATAACAACATAAGTCGAGTTATGTCCAAAACGTGTTTTTGCTTTTTTGGAATCTCCTTATCCATTTTCGTATTGTACCAAATTTTAATGCAAATCGGACCATTACTTTCTGAGATATTGATTTCAGAACTCAACAACCCATTTTTTTTAAAGGAAAAATAAAAATCGTAATAGCATATCTGAGTTATGTTTTTATTCCTTATTTTAAAATCAGCAATCGTTGAAGACGCTAAAATGTATTTTACATGGATATCTCGACATACGCTTGGATTAAAAAGTAATTTTGCAAAACGCAATAACAACATCAAGGGTTTTCACCCGATATCACCGTTGTCCTAATATATATCAACTTTTAAAGTAGCGAAGATTGTGTCGATATTAATGCTTGAGATATTTGCATGCCCAAAATTTTCAAATTTTTAAACCCAGATTTGGTATTTGAAATTAAAACTTAAAAATGCTCTCCTGAAAAGTAGTATAAAAACACTTATGCACTTATTCCTTTTTGCCACAGACATGTTAGTGATTTTCAGCTTCCTAATTCATTGGGGCGCAGCTTAAAAATACTCTAAAATGTTAAGAAAAAATAATTTTACCAAGTCCCCTTTTTTCGTAATTCGCCGCCTACAGGCAAAAAATCCGGCTTAGTAAGAATCTGTCCCTGGTGTTTTACTATATACATGCCAATTTTAAGTTTCTAAGTCAATTAATGAAATTCAAAAGGCGCTGGATACACAAAAAATAAGAGTAACCAAAAAAAAATAAATTATATATACAGAAAATAAATGGAAATAAATTTACCACGCCCTGTGCCTTTCTTATTCTCCACCCATACACTGGATATCAAAAATCCAGGTTCGTGTTGATCTTCCCCATGAAACCTACTATATACATGCCAATTTTCATCTTCCTAAGTCATTGGGGGTCTTTAAATTAGTTCAAATATTAAAATACCCAATTTTTGCACGCTCTTTTATCTTTTAATTCTCCGTCCACAGTATAGAAATTTTAAATCCGATTACTTCAGGATATACTACATCGTTAGGACTATACGCTGTCCATTTTCCGCTTCCTTTTGGGGCTTCAAAATAAGTTAAAATGTTAAAAATCCCAATTTTGTCACTCCTTATTTTCCTTTCAATTCTAAGCCCACAGTCCAAAAATTTAAAATTCGACTACTTCAGGATATGCTTCATCGATAGGACTATATGCTAGGAAATTTTCAGCTTCCCAAGTCATTAGAAGACTCCAAGTCATTAGAAGACTTTAAAGCATAAATGTGAATTTTCATCTTCATAGGCCATTGAGGGTCTTCAAATTAGTTAAAATATTAAAAAACACAATTTTGCCACGCCCACTTTTTCTCTTAATTCTATTTATACAGTCTAAAAATTTTAAATCCGATTACTTCAGGATATGCTTCATTGTTAGAACTAAATGCTATACAATTTTCCGCTTCCTAAGTCATTTGGGGGCTTCAAAAGAAGTAAAAATGTTAAAAAATTCCAATTTTGCCACGCAACTTTTCCCCTTAATTCTTCGCCCACATTGCGAAAATTTTAAATCCGACTATTTGGGGATATGCGCCATCGTTAGGACTATATTCTGGGAAATTTTCAGCTTTCTAAGTCATTAGGGGGCTTTAAATTAAGCAAAAATGTCAAAAAATTTAATTTTGCCACGCCCACTTTTCCGCTTATTTCTCCGCCCACAGGCAAAAAATCGAAAATCCGGCTACGTTAGGATCTTCCCCAGGTGTTTTACTATATGCATGCCAATTTTCAGCTTTGTAGCTCATCAGTGGGCTTCAAAAAGCTCTGGATAGACAAAAAAAGAGGAACACACAAATAGGGAAATTATATATATAGATAAAGCACCATTTAGCAAAGAAAAACTCTGTTAATTTGCATATATTTGTAAAATGTATTTGATGCAACCAGAATTTTATAGAAAAATGCCGCAGAGTTTTGTACTCTTGCCCAAAAAATTAAATCATGATAATGTTTAATTTAATAAAAACTTTTAACGAATAACCCTCACATATTTGCAAAAAAAAATATGTAAGGGTCAAAAAAATATTCAGAAAAAAAGAACTCCAAGAAATTTCTCAAATTTCTCAATATTTACAAAAAATTTGGAAAACTACACTCAAAATAATAACTCTGGTAAATTACAGAAAAACTCTGCTAATTTAAAAGAGTTCACCGTACTTTTCCAGCTAGCAACATTTCTTGGTAATTTTACTAAAAACTCTGTAAAATGATTTTTACAAAAAAAAAAAAAAAAAACTCTGTTTCTTTACTATAAAACTCTGTAAAATGTTTTGGACAAAACAACTGTTAATTTACAGAGTCTCTAGTAAAATATTGGTTAAATAAAGCACCATTTAGCAAAGAAAAACTCTGTTAATTTACATATATTTGTAAAATGTATTTGATGCAACCAAAATTTTATAGAAAAACTCTGTAGTTAAATGCAGTTTATTTTGAAATTTTCTTTTTTAAGTTTTCTGTGAAATTAATGTATTAAATACAGACAAAACTTGTTTTTGGTTACAAAAAATACAAAGTAGTTTGCAAATATCTGTATTTTTGCAGATATATCTGTTAATTATCTGTAAAATAAAGATTACAAAGTTAAAAGTAATATAACAAATAAAACTTTGTTTTTTGTCACAAAAAATTCAAAGTATTTTCTTTAAATCTGTTTTTTGACAGAAAACTCTGTCAAACATCTGTTGAATTGAGATTACAGTCATTTTACAATGTATTTCACAGAGTTATTATTTTGAGTGTAAGAACAAATCAGAAAATACAAAAAATAAGGCAGAAAAATGCAGATATATTCAGAAAAAATCACAAAATTCAGAAAGAAAAACAACTAGAAAATTTAGAAAAATCTGAATATATAAATTTTTTTTTATTTATAATTAAATAAAAAAGTATAAAGAATTAATGAAAACAAATTTTTCCCTAACAAAAAGAAATATACAAGCTAAAAAAAACTAAATAAAAAAAAGTTGATAAATCACGGGATTCGATCACCCGACCCTCCGTTTTGCAGTCTGGCTCACCTCAGCTAGGCCACCGTAGCTTATTCAAATATTGATTTAAATTTTGTTATGTTTCTCTTGCTTGTAGATACATATTCGATTTTCAAATATACTATTAAGTATTGCCATGTGGTAATATTTTATTGGAAAAAATTTGGGATGATGGTAGCAAATCTAATTGGAAATGCGATATTTGGTATGGCAATACTGTGTTAATCTAGTGACACCTAGCGCCGCTAGGTGTCACTACCAGAACTATGTGTTTTTTTTTATTTTATTTATTAATTTTAAATTATTGTCGAAGTTTACGGTTGTAATAAAATGAAAACTATAATTCTTATTTTCTTTTTTGTTTAATAGTTAGCTTATATAGTCAAACTGAGGTGGCGTCCTGCAACTATTTTAAAATTAGACCCCAGCCTAAAAACATTATCATGTTAAAAACTTTGTAGTTAAATGCAGTTTATTTTGGAGTTTTCTTTTTTAAGTTTTCTGTGAAATTAATGTTTAAATACAGACAAATCTTAGTTTTTGGTTACAAAAAATACAAAGTATTTTGCTAAAATCTGTATTTTTGCAGAAATATCTGTTAATTATCTGTAAAATAAAGATTACAAGGTTAAAAGTAATGTAAAAGATAAAACTTTTTTTTGTCACAAAAAATTCAACGTATTTTCTTTAAATCTGTATTTTGACAGAAAACTCTCTCAAACATCTGTTGAATTGAGATTACAGTCATTTTACAACATATTTTACAGAGTTATTATTTTGAGTGTAAGAAAAAATCAGAAAATACAAAAAATAAGTCAGAAAAATGCAGATATATTCAGAAAAAATCACAAAATTCAGAAAGAAAAACAACTAGAAAATTTAGAAAAATCTGAATATATAAATTTTTTTTATTTATAATTAAATAAAAAAGTATAAAGAATTAATGCAAACAAATTTTTCCCTAACAAAAAGAAATGTACAAGCTAAAAAAAAACTAAATAAAAAAAAAAATTTTTTTGACAGATCACGGATTCGATCAGAAAACCTTCTGTTTTCCAGTCTGGCTCACTTCAGCAAGGCCACCGTTGCTTGTTTAAATCATGATTTAAATTTTGATATGTTTCTCTTGCTTGTAGATACATATTCGATTTTCAAATATACTGGTTAGTATTGCCATGTGGTAATATTTTATTGGAAAAAATTTGCGATGATGGTAACAAATCTAATTGGAAATGCGATATTTGGTATGGCAATACTGCGTTAATCGAGTGACACCTAGCGCCGCTAGGTGTCACTACCACAACTATTGTTTTTTTATTTTATTTATTAATTTTAAATTATTGTCGAAGTTTACGGTTGTAATAAAATGAAAACAGTAATTCCAATTTTCCTTTTTGTTTAATCGTTAGCTTATATAGTCAAACTGAGGTGGCGTCCTGCAACTTTTTTAAAATTAGACCCCAGCCTAAAAACATTATCATGTTAAAAGTACTACTACTTTAAAAAAAAAAAAATCAGTTTTTTTATTAAGATAATAAAAAAATAATTTTTGTATAAAATTTGATGGTAAATACTTAAATATGAAATTTAAAGATTTTACGGTATCATTAACCCGTTCAAACTTGATACCAAAAAAATGGCATGATTTTGGGGGCGCTCTCAAAACACCTTTTTTCAAAATTTGAAAATTTTATTAAAAAAAAAAATTTTAACATACCATTTTTTCTTTCTGAATTCATTAAGAACACCTTGGAGAAGAAAACTGTGAAATATAGCGGATATCGGTGGAGCCACTTTTTTGGGAATCGTGGGGGGAAGTTAGCGGATTTCAAGGAAATGTTGGTTGGTTCAATAATTTTGATTCCCTAGTAAAAAAAGAAAAAAAGTTCATGACTAATTATATCCCAAATATGGCGGATACAATTACTTTAATAATTATCTACGGGTATATTTTATGATCTAGAGGGATAACCTTATATACTTATAATGTGATACGTGAATTGGGTCTATATAATTATATCATTTGGAGAAAACTGATACGATTAAATGTAATTTAAAACCATTATAACTGATCATATAATGCTCCTTACAACGTCATATATGTTGGATAGCATTATATATAATCATATGTACTTTATATAATGTTGTATACAAAAATATGTTCTTTATGTAGAGCAATATCTAACCACGTATATTTATGTCTTATAGTCTCAATTTATTTTATATTGTATCAGTTCGGATAAAACTGATAAAACCAGATAGACCCATTTCACGTATCATATTATATATAAGACTATCTGTTCAGATCTTGTAGGATAACCGAAGATAATATTTGAAACAATTGTGTCCTCCATATTTGGGATCTAATTTGTCACGGCTATATATAACTCTTTTTTACTCGGGTTAATAAAATCTTATAAATTTCATTTTTGGGCAAATTAACTGTTTTTTGGTGTCGTGACATTCTATTAGATAACTTTAAGTCTATATTGAAATCTTACCGATCTAGAACGTCTTTAACCCACATTGGCTGGGGGTCAAAATGACCCCAGCAGAAAATTTGAAGTTTAGAGCTTAACTTTTGTGCTATAAACAAGTATAAAACGGCTTTTGTGTTTTTTACCCCAACTATTATTTCGTCTTAATATATTATTTTAAAAACAAATCGTTAACCCTTCTTGGTAGGGGGTCAAAAATGACCCATTCAATAAAAAGTATATATTTTTTATAGAAAATTAATTTGTGGCAGTCTATTAGATAACTTTGAATCAGCCCTAAAATTTCACCTATTTAAGATATCTTTAACCCACATTGGCCAGGGGTCAAAAATGACCCCGTCAAATATAATAAGAATAGTGCTTGAATTTTTTGATATCAACAAAATTTATATTTTTCATTGAATGGTCATTTTTGACCACCTACCAAGAAGGGTTAACGATTTTTTTAAAGGTAATATATTAATACAAAATAATAGTTGGGGTAAAAAACACAAAAGCCGTTTTATATTTGAACAGTTCATGCGAATAATGACGAATAGACCATTTGTATAATTTTAAAAATGACGGTAAAGACGCAGGAAACAGTTAAAAACAAATATTTTTTTCAACATTTTTGCATAATGCATTAATCCATTAATACAATTTCCGCGTTTTTATTGTCATTTGTAAAATTATACAAATGGTCTGTTCGTCCTCATTTGCATGAACTGTTCACTTGTTTATAGCACAAAATTTAAGCTCTAAACTTAAAATTTCCTACGGTGGTCATTTTTGACCCCAGCCAATGTGGGTTAAAGACGTCCTAGATCGGTAAGATTTCATGACAGACTTAAAGTTATCTAATAAAATGCCACGACACCAAAAAACCGTTAATTTGCACAAAAATGAAATTTATAAGATTTTATTAATCAAAATTATTGATAAAACCAACATTTCCTTGAAATCCGCTAACTTCCCCCCTGCGACTCCCGAAAAGTGGCTCGACGGATATCCGCCATATTTCACATTTTTCTTCTCCAATGTGTTCTTAATGAATTCAGAAAGAAAAATGGTATATTTAAAATTTTTTTTTTAATAAAATTTTCAAATTTTGAAGAATGGTGTTTTGAGAACGCCCCCAAAATCATGCCATTTTTTTGGTATCAAGTTTGAACGGGTTAATGATACCGTAAAATCTTTAAATTTCATATTTAAGTATTTACGATCAAATTTTATATAAAAATAATTTTTTAATTATTTTAATAAAAAAACTTAAATTTTCCTTTTTTGCAAAAACCCCAATTTTGAGGCTCAAAGTGGAGACAGAAGATAAACTCCGATGGGAGTGATATTTTGCACGTGAGTTACCTTTAGGGGACCGACACTTTTGGCGGGTATTAGAATTTGATCAGAGAGAAAAGCCCAAAAACGAGCCACCCTATTATACTTTTATCAATTTGGGTATCCTCTAATATTTAAAATATGTCCTTCTCTTGGATGTTGTTCCTACACATACAATTTTTAGCCTTGTAGTTAATAAAAAAGAACCATTTCTCCACTTTTCCCCTTTTTTATCCACTTAAAGTTACACTTTTTTCTTTTGCTGAATGATCCTGGATTCAAAATATCAAGTTTTTGGACCATTAGTTGAGAAAATATAAAAAAACCAAATGTACACTTTTGTATCCCTTAGAAACGAAATTTTCGAAAAATATTTTTTTTTATGTTTTTCATTAATGGATACTATATTTCCATTATTTCAAGAAATGCAAAAAGTACCAAAAGCACACTTTTTTCACCGAAGGAGCCACATTCCATAATGTAACCTTCTAGAACCAGTATTTTAGAAACTAAAAAAAGTACCAAAAGTACATTTTATTACCCCCGTTAAAAACAGAATTTACAAAAAGTAAATTTTATATACATTAAAAATTTGAAGTCTCTAGGTCTATCTTTTCAGAATATATAAAAACTGCCAATAGTACATTTTATAACCCCGATTGAAACGGAATCTTCAAAAAGTACTTTTTCCAGTTTTTTTTTTTTTTTTTTTACCGAAGAATCCTGCATTCCAAATTTCAAGTAACTGTGACCATTATTTCAGGAAATAAAAAAAAAAAAGTACCAAAAGTAATGTAACAACGACAAAAACAGAAATTATTAAAAATTCTGCTGAAGTCACCACGGGTTGGGCCTGGTATGTAGCAGCATCAAGGGTAGTTACTGAGAATTCAATTAGATCCTTCGATAACTACAAATCCCCTGGTCCTCATGGTATATATTCCATTATGCTAAAGAGTGGTGCAGATATCCATGTAAAGAATCTTGAAATAATCTTCTTGGCCAGTATGGCCCACGGTTATGTTCCATGATCCTGGTGCGATGTCAAAGTCGTCTTCATTCCCAAGCCGGGAAAGGAGGACTACACTTTACCGAAAAGTTTAAGACAAATCGGTTTGTCTTCTTTCCTACTGAAAAGTCTTGAACGAATGGTTGAAAAATTCAATAGTTCCGTAACATTAGTCGGGAGTCTTTAAATAATCAACAACACGCGTGCCAAAGTGGCTCTTGTGAGGCGGCACTTCATGATCTTGTTTTCAAGATTGAGAAAGGCCTTGATAAACAAAATTACACTTTAGGCGTATTAGTGGATTTGAAGGGGCTTTTGGTAATGCTACCTTTGACTCGATGAAGGCTTCTGCTGAAGGGTCACGCTTGAGGTAAAAAGAGGCTGCCCCAAGGTGGTGTCCACTCTCCGCTGCTGTGGTGTTTTGTGGTCGACTCACTTTTCGGGCAAATACAGGCTCTAGGTGTTCACGTACAGGCTAATGCTGACAACGTTTGTGCATTAGTTTTCGGAAAGTCTCTTGAAATGGTCTGCAAAAAAATGTAGACTGTTATAGCCTGGATGAACTGGTGCAACAGGCATGGGTTATCCGTGAATCCAGCGAAGGATCATGCAAAATGGTCTTAAGCTTCCTGCGCTGATGGGTGTTACTCTTCAACTGTCCACAGATGTAAAGTATTTAGGGGTCACTCTGGATAATAAACTAAGTGGACAAAATATGTTGAACAAAAAGTATATCGGGCACACCGTATTTTCTGGCAGTGTCGGAGAGCTTTTGGGAAGACGTGGGCTCTAAGACCTGCGGGGGTGCACTGGATGTACCCAGCAGTCATTATACCTTTTGTGACATATGCGGCTATGGTCTGGTGGCAGAGAACGGTGGTGAAATCTACTCGGGCTCTGTTGGACGGACTACAAAGAGCGGCTTGCTTGGCGAATACGGGTGCTATGAGCCCATACCGGGCGCAGCTCTTAACGCTTTGTTGGACGTGCTTCCCTTGGATCTACATACATATCCACGGGGTAGCCATGAAATCTCTGTGCAGAATCCGTAAAAATGGATCATGTCGTAGAGACTACAATGCAGGACGTGGTCTTCTGTTTAATGTGCATTCGGAAAATTGTCCAATGTTTGCCATGCCCTTATACAGTATGACTCCTTGTATAGAGTTTGGTAGGCAGTTCAGTTTAAACTTTTCGAGAAGGGAAGACTGTTGTGATCCAAATAAACTTCTCAGAAATTACTCTGATACTTTTATACGGACGGATCTATTACCTTAGTTGGCTTTGGATCAGGATGGTATTTGGATGACGAAACCAAATACGCTCATGCTATGGGCAAAATGGCAACAGTTTTTCAGACTGAAGTGTTTGCCATTTTGGACGTAGCGACTTGGATATCTGTAGCGACATTCAAGCTGCGCTCAGGGTATTGGATTCTCCAGTCACAACATCCGAAATTGTCCAAGAGTGAAGGCGCAGACTCAATGAGGTCTCATGTGAGAACATGGTCTGTATCTTGTGGGTTACGGGTCATAGGGGCATACGGGGAAATGAGATTGCCGATTCTTTGGCAAACATTGGCTCCGATACAATTCCTCACAATCCTGAGCCTCAGGTTGGTATTGGCTTGACATGGGTGATGCGCTGTATTAACTCTCACATGAAATCAATTTTCATGGAAATAAATCAAACGAGTTGACATGTAAGAATACTAAATGTTTTATATTAAGACCAGACGGGAAAATGGCAAACTATTTACTCAGTCTGGGTAGAAAGAATTGTAGCAAACATACTAACCTAATTACAGGACACAATGCCTGTGCTCGTCATGTGACGAGATTGGGTGTCTTATCGGACCCTATATGTAAACCTTGTCTTGAGGATGAGGACACAACAGAACACTACATCTGTTGTTGCCCAGCGTTCTCCAGAGCTAGACTGCGGATAATGGGATCTGATATTCTGTCAATGGACATGGTCCATTGACCATGTCACAAATATTTTAGCTGGTAAAAATATTTTTCCGTTACTTTTGTAGTTTATTGTTTTAACAACTTTATAAATCATTCAATATTTTATTTTCTTTGAAAAACAAACGATAAAACAACTTTAACTAAAAACTTTTTGAATAACCGTAAATAGTTACTGTAAAACTTTTTTGGGTGTAAAACTTCATTTAAATAGCAGTAAAATGTTGTCCAACTTTTTTTAAGATATCGATATTTTACTTAAATTGAGGTTATTCTCCCGTAAAATAAATCCAATAAAGCTGGGTTTTTGCCAATGTTGAGTCTAAGGGGGTAAAATGGGAAACAAATTGTACCTTTTTCTGAAATAATGCTTATAGAAAATTTAAATTTGAAATGAACGATTCATAAGTGAAAAAAAAAACATTCTGGAAGAAGTACTTCCCAGTAAAAAATGTTCATATGTGAATCATATGTGGTCCAAATATGGACATGTATGTTCACATATGTAAATATATGTTACACATGCGAAAATTGGCGGCATGTGTACATATATGGCATGCGTTCATATATATGCATATGAGTTCATATGTGTTTCATATATGTTTGTTCACATGCCGCCAATTTTTGTAAATGAGGCATTCCACACCAAATGTCCCGCTACAGAAAAACATATGTCCCGTAAATTTCTGAGTAGGTTGTTTGGATAGCCCTATATGGAACTAAGAAAATTGCGTTTTTGGTTTTTCTAATTTTCAAAAACTGGGCTTAGAAGGCGTGGTCAAATATTGGAAAAATGGTAAAATTTGTGGCCAGTTGCCTTGATTAAATATTTATCACATTAAAACGGAATGCACCACAATCTTAAAAATTTACATTCTTATATAGTTTTGTATGGGCTATCGAATAAAATTTTTTTCTTTAGAAAATTTTCAGAACCCGTTCTGAAATTTTCCATTTGTTAAAAAAGTCAATTTATCAAAAATCCGGCCACTTTTTTTCTTTTTTTCAAATTTTTTTTTTAAAGTTTAGCGGTCAAATTCATAAGGCAATTGTAATTTGGCTTTAAAGAACACAATAGTTAAAGTACAATAAGCCTTTAATAAACCTTTATTTCAAAATTGTATTCATAAACGTACTTTAACAGTTTAATGATTTTGCGTTTTAATGTTGGCAACACCATTGCTATATTTCTCATTTAATTGTTTGTGATGTATAAAATCATGAATCGATTGACTCGGTAGTCATAAGTAAATATTTTTTTTTTGCAGATTTAATAGTTAGAAAAGATTTCGTGTGAAATAAAAATTTGTTTAAAACGTTTCTCTTAACGTTATATAGAAGTCAAATAGAAGTAAGAGCGAAATAATTGTAATTTTATACCAAGAGAACAAAAAATATTCGAGTACCGAATATGTTTTGATTTAATGTACATCACTATTTTGTTTTATTTGATTTTAATTTATTTTTAACAAATATTTGACAATTTTTTATTGAAAACATCCAAAATATGTTAATTGTAGAAGATATCTTCGATTTATAGAATAGAAATTGATGGCATATAACTATTCTAGGGAGGAGAATGTTTCATTAAGTGTTTAGATAATTATAGATTGAATGCCGAGCACAAAATGAGAAACTTCTCAACTCCAAACTTTATTGAAGGTTTATTGTTGACTATACCCTACTATAAACCTTTTATAAATTTGTTGCTTTTAAACGATTTTGAATAATGTTTTCGCAAATTTTCCCTATAAACCTTTTATTATCATATCTTAAAACGTTATGAATTTGACCGTAGATGTTTGTCCATCCACACAAAAAAAAATCAGAAATGTATTTTTCGTTTTTTTTTCGCATTTGAATTTTAAATTTCATAACAATTTTGTAATTTGCTTAGCAATATGCCAAAATCGACTTTTGCGAAAAAGAACTTTTTTATTGTTGAAAATGGTTCTTTAGGGTATCAGAAGCAACCTTTGTTCCGCGACTTTTTTATAATTCCGTTATTTACAAAATTACCGTTATTTTTAGGTTCTGGAAGAAAATCAAAATTTTGACCGTTAAATTTCCAGAGTTCGACCAAATGTTGTTTGGCAACTTTGTACAAAAACATATGGCGAGTACTTTTGCAGAACATATGAACTTAAAATATTTGCAAATACAGGGTGTTTTGATGCATTTTTCAAAAAAAATTAATTTTACGCCATCTAGCGGCAATAATTTGTACTAACAAAATTCAACAATTAGAAAGGTAATTTAAATACCTTTCCAACAAAAAAAAAACTTGAAAATCGGATGAAAAATAAGCGACTGAGAAAGAAAAGATCTATAAGATAATGAAATAGAACCAAATTTATATTAAAATATATATGAAACTTTTATTAAATTGATCATTAAAGTTTACATTTTTAGTTTTGCGAAAAAAATTTTAGTTATTTTACTAGAATTGTATTTAACAGAAATCTTTATTATTTATACTTTTAAAAACATCAAGTTATTTTATTATTTAAATTTTTAGAGATCTACATAAGAGTGCAAATTCTTTAGCTTTTCTTTGAGTTGGGACTCTAAATCCAAATTTGCTGTTTGCCAAACTTTTTCACCGTGATATTTATAATTTAAACCTCTCAACATGTTTATTTGCTTTTTAAGAATTTTTATCCGATTACTCTGTACATCGACATAACATAGTTCATTTAATAAATTAAATAATTCCATAGGCTCATTCACATCAAGCAAATTTAGAAATAGGATTTTACTCTCCGTACGTCGTTTTTTTACTTGTTGTTTGCTCTCCATCTCTTCCAATCTCTTTATTCGTTCCTCAGCATTCCATTTTTTATTTTCCTGAAAACCCTTTTTCATTATTTTCACACCATTTTCTATATCTTGCTTCGTTGGATAGAACTGCAAAATATCGAAAAGGAAGTGAATGCATTTGTTTTGCCGGGCCTTTACTTGCTGACATCTGGTGTATATTTCTTTATGAGGTGCCATATCCTCGTTCCTCTTCGCCATCGCAAACACTCTCTCCACATTGATATTACTGTGGAATGAGTATACATCATCTACAGGTCTATCGATATATCTTTTTAACATTGAATCTTTCGCAGCCGCTAAAACCGTTTGGAAAATGTTAACATCTTTTTTCAAATTTGCAGTAAGCAAATTAAGCTTGTCTGTATTAAACGCAAATTGAAATTTGTGGGGAATTAAATTTAAGAACGATGTTTTATTTATTTCTTCGAACTCTAAATATTCAAATATTTGATACAGCACATCCTTGAAAGTAAGATGATCACAAGCAACAATTGATTTACAAGTGCTAATATTTTTTAGTGGTTCAATGCAAGCTGCGTGGATAAGTATACAGACTTCAAGTTGATACAGAAAATTTGTGTTTGTAATATAACCATGAATCATTTTAGCATCGGTGTACGCTTCAGGATATTTTTGCACAAACTGAAATAGCAAATCTTTCAATTGCAATATTTGCCAAGCTAAATCAGATAAAAACATGAACCTGTGGCCTGCCAAATCACCAATGCTTTTTGGGTGGGAAATTTCCATTTCGGTCTGAAAGTTTCTGAAATCAGCGGATATAGGGTGATAAGCAAAGCTGTATTATTGAATACTTTTATTTGAATTTTTTGGAAAAAATAAAATACTTTAATATTTTAGTTGGTTATCAAAAAATAAAATGATCTGTTATTTTATTTATTTTGATTTGAATAAAATACAATTTTAATTTATTCAATTTCATACAAATAAAATAATATTTGTTTCCAAAAAATTCAAATAATTTTTTCTGATTGATTATTCAAACAGGAAAAAAGAAAATTTTCTTATTATTTAACAAAAATTTCTGAATAATTTTGGTTATTCACAAAAAATTGAATAAATAACGTATTATTCAAACAAAAAAAAACAAATATTTTTGAAAATTTTGTGTTTGAAAAAGAAATGTATTTTATTTATTTTGTCATTTACTATACAGTGAAACATAAAATTATTTTTACAAACTAATATTGTTTATAGTAAACTTCTTAACAAAGCGTTTTTTTACTAAAACATTAGTTAGAATATTCTTTGTAAATTTTCCCGAACTGAAATCTTTAGATTTTTACTATTTTAAAATGTTGTTAAAACATTTTCCTATGGAAAAGTTTTTAAAATACTTTCAGATATTTTTCAAATACAACAAAAAGTCCTGTGAGGATGTATATTTACTCAGATTTTCAAGGTTTTTGGCTTTGGTGACATTTTTAAGAAAATATTCTTTAGTATTAACTCTAAAATCTTTCTACTACACAAAATTTATTTAAATAAAAAAAATGCATATGTATACAATTACAAATTTTTCCTATCCCTAGTAAAAAAAGAAAAAAAGTTCATGACTAATTATATCCCAAATATGGCGGATACAATTATTTTAATAGTTATCTACGGGTATATTTTATGATCTTGAGGGATTACCTTATATATAATGTGATACGTGAATTATATCAGTTGGAGTAAACTGATACGATTAAATATAATTTAAAACCATTATAACTGATCATATATTGCTCCTTATAACGTCATATAAGTTGGATAACAATTTATATAATCATATGCACTTTATATAATGTTATATACAAAAATATGTTCTTTATGTTGACCAATATCTAACCATATATATTTATGTCTTATAGTCGCAATTTATTTTATATTGTATCAGTCCCGATCAAACTGATAAACCCAGATAGACCCATTTTACGTATCATATTATATATAAGACTATCTGTTCAGATCTTGTAGGATAACCGAAGATAGTATTTGAAACAATTGTGTCCACCATATTTGGGATCTAATTTGTCACGGCTATATATAACTCTTTTTTACTCGGGATAGAAAAAAAAAATATTTTTGAATGTATTATTCTATTTTTAAATGCACCCGTAACCGTAAAAGCAAAAAAAATCTGTGTAGGAGTGAGCAAAAATCTGGCATAATTTTACCAAAAATATGCTAAAACTACAACCGACGAAGTAGTTTTCGTAATTTAGCCAAAACACTTATGTAAAAAATTTTAAAGAAAATGCTAATGCTACACTCTAAAAAGTCCTTGTAAAATTACTACTATCAAGTGTGTAAATTTTTATGTAAAATAACACACAACGCCTAAAATTAAGCACAAGGTGTTTAAAACTCTTAATTACACACAAACATTTTAAAATTACGCACATTATATAGTATTTCGTATGTTGAAAAATATATTCGTAGAAAAATAAACACAATATTTTTAAAATTACACATTTTGTGTTTGATTTTTGATATTAAACATAAAATGCGCAATTTAAAAAAAATAATTGAAATTGTCAAATAAAAATTAAAATTAAAATAAAAATAATAGAAAATTTATGGCCTTTCTAACAGGGCGAAGAAAAATATTAAAAAAGAGAAAATGTGTGTATCAAAAGCGAAAGTGAAGTGAACGTTTTGAGCAACGAATAAATGCAGTATTTGCATTACGAAATTTATAAATTTAAAGCTTTAATTAATTCGTTATATTTAAAATAAATATATGGCAGTTTAAAATCAAAAACGTAAGTACAGAGATCTCCTTTTAACAAAAAATCATCTCAGACTGCGATATTTTTTTTTTACAAAAAAAATTTTAGATAAAATGCCTCAGATTTAAAATTTTTTTCAGAATATCAAAATGTCTGATTTAAGAAAATATTTTAGATTTTCAGAATCTGTGAAATTTTCTAAAGATAATAGTCACAGATTCTGAGAATTTTTGTATACAAGTTTTGAGAATTTTTCTACAGAAAAAGTGTCAGATTATGAGAATTTTTCAGAGAATCTGAGACATTATTTATAGAAAATTTGTCTCAGGTTCTGAAAATTTTTCTTTAAAAAAATTCTCAGATTTTTAGAATTTTCTATAGAAAAAATGTCATAGATTCTGGAATGTTTTCTACAGAAAAAATGCTCAGAATCTGAGAATTTTTCTATAGAAAAAGTGCCCCAGATTGTCAGTTTTTTTTAGAAAAAACGTCTCACGTTCTAAAAACATTTTCTATAAAAAAATCTCAGATTCTCAGAATTTTTCGACAGAAAAAATATCTTAGATTTTAAGAACTTTTCTACAGAAAAAATATTTCTCAGATTTCGAGAATTTTTTTATAGAACAAATATCGTAGATTCTTAGAATTTTTCTATAGAAAAATATCTGAGATTTTGTGAATTTTATATGTAGAAGAAATAACTAAGATTCTGAGAACTTTTCGATAGAAAAAATATCTAAGATTCTGAGAATTTTTCTTTAGAAAAAATATCTTATATTCTGAGAATTTTTCTATAAAAAAAATATCTTAGATTCTGAGAATTTTTCTATAGAAAAAATATCTCAGATTCTTTGAATTTTTCTATTGAAAAAATATTTCAGATTCTGAGAATTTTTCTATAAAGAAAATATCTCAGATTCTGAGTAACTTTCTTTAAAAGAATTATCTCACATTCTGTGAATTTTTCTATAAAAAACACAAAAAATCTGAGAATTTTTTTTTAGAAAAAATATCTCAGTTTCTATAGAAAAAATATTTCATTTTCTAATTCTTCTATAGAAAAAATATCTGAGATTTTGAGAATTTTCCTACAGAAAAAAATCTATTCTAATAATTTTCTGTAGAAAAAATATCTTAGATTTTGATAATTTTTCTGTAGAAAAAAATATTTTAGATTCTGAGAATTTTTATATTCATATAAAAAATATCTTAATTTGTAAGAATTTGATCAAATATTAAAATTCTACAATTTTTTTTATCTATTTTCAGAGACAGAAAAATCAGAAAAAATCTACTTTAATAGAGAACCAAGAAGTAACTATAAAGAAGATCAACTACTAGAACTAACAGACTAAGGAAATTTTATTAAGATTTTTTTTTTACATTGAATAATTAGTTAAATTATTAAAACATGTCATCATTTACATAAAGTGTTTAATACTTAATTTGTTACTATTTTACCTAATACTTTTTGTTTATTAATGTTTTGTAATTTATTAAAAAAAACTATCGTCCTTTTAAATTATAATTTATGAATATTGAACATATTTCACTATTATACCCATTTTCATTTCAGTTTAAATAAAAACTATAAAAATAAGTAATAATAAAAATGCATTTTTGGTTTTATTTGTTTATAGGAATACATTTTTTAGTAGGTTGTTAAAAATTAGGCACCTTTTATGTAAAAGAAAACATTTAAGGTGCAAGTTTAAACATTTTAAATCTATTTTTGAGCACAACTAAGCTAAAATTACACATTTTGTGTGTATTGCCAGAGAAATTTGAAAGCAGTTCATTTGTAGGTTTACACACAAAATGTTTATTAGTTGTACACACTTTGTGTGCAAATGTTGAAATTTAAACACATCGAGTATTTTTACCCACTTTATTGTAGGAGAACAGTTACCTACAATAAAGTGGGTAAATTTCAACAAAAATTTATAAGAGTGTATTTAAGCAAAAACTTGGTAAAATATACCAAAAGAAATATGGTGAAATATACCAAAATTATTAGAAAAGATGACTAAAAATAATGCAAAAAAATTATAATAAATGAATTTGCTAACATTTATTACGAGTGGGAAGGTGTCCCTCAATGTCCCTCGGCTCCCTCCCCTGGTGCTCCATCAAAGACTTGGCGAAGGAGTATTAATAATGAATTGGGGGCCTCAAATTAAAGCTACAATAATATCACCAGTGAAGCTTAAAATAGAGTGGGAGAGAAGGATGACAGAAAAGAAGGATTTCATTTGGAATTTCCTGAATTACAACATAACTTTTCTGTATTTCAATTGACTTTTTATAAATTACAACTTAGCTTTTCTGAAATTCAATTGGGCTTTTTATAGTTTTAATAGCATTCTCTATACAACAATTCTCCTAAAAATTCAAAAATAAAACTTTTTAAAAGAAGCTAATTTTAAACTATTTTGTATGAATAATTTTATGTTTCACTGTATAATAAATGACAAAATAAAAAAATACATTTCTTTTTCAAACACAAAATTTTCAAGAATATTTATTTTTTTTTGTTTGAATAATACGTTATTTATTTGATATTTTTGTGAATAACCAAAATTATTCAAAAATTTTTGTTGAATAATAAGAAAAATTTATTTTTTTTTGTTTGAATAATCAATCAGAAAAAATTATTTAAATTTTTCGTTATTTAAATAATAGCAAATAAATATTATTCATTTTCAAAATATTTGAATAATCGCTTATTTGAATATTTTTTTAAAAATATTGTTATTTATTTGTTTCGTTATTTCAATCATAGCATACAGCACTGGTGATAAGCAGCATTTTTTAAATTCATAACTTTTGCAATGTTTTTGATTTTGGAAACGAACTCATTGCAAGTATTACTGAGTGCTTCAATGGTGTCTTTGGAAACATTGTTAGAGGCATGTACAAAGCAGTCCTTTAATTGCAATTCTTTAAGCACTACCAATTCACTTTCGTTTGCGATTTTCAGTCTCTCTGCACTAAGCAATTTATTAAAGGCAGCGGAAGTTGCAGCACTGTCAGCAAGGCATGCCTCTATTTTCATCAAAAATTGTTGTTTTAAATTTCCTGCAGAATGCAAGTGTTTGTCCATTCTATTTAAACAGCTGAGCAACACCTGCAACTGATAATGTGTTCCTTTTGTAGGTACTTTTTCAATTCCGATTAAAATTTCATGGAATTCGTTCTCCATTATTGCCGTTAAAACAAAAGCTTGAAGTTTATGCACTCCCATAGTTGTCTCGTCATGATGGAGAGTAAAGTTGTTACCATTTTTCAGTATTTGTTCTAGCATTTTAGCTGTTGATAATTCAACCAAATAATTAAACTTATCCTTTAATCGAAAAATTGTTCTAAGGGAAGTACTTCTGTTAAAAAGCCGCATTACTTCCACGATTTTAGTATAACTGCAATATCATTTTTTTTTTGATTCAATGATATTGTTGTTTGCTTTGCAAAATTTCAGCTGACTCTTTAGCCGTAATATATTTTTTTCCTTAAGTTTTACTATGAATTCGGGATTGCTAAAACGGTTTTTAAACCAATCAACTTTTTTGCATATGCCATCGAATTGAAGGTTTAAAAAGACCTCTTTAGACTTTTTGGTGCATTGCAATTTAAAGTAATCAAATTTTCGTAGCACTGTTCTTCTTTCGAGAGGACCTTCTACTTCGTTTAAAAATTCAAAAATTTTATCTTTATCGTAAGTACACAGCGCATTTATATTTTTAACCATAAAAAGTTTAAAAAAGTCAAACACGTCACTATTTTTCAAACCATTTTTCCATTTTAAATGACTGTAAGTATCTTTATATAAACAATTTAAAGAAGCTTTACAAATTTGATACATTTTTAAACAATTTTTAAAGAAAACAGAATTGGAAAAAAATTAAAAAAACACTTTCTTTTTACTTGACTTTCAGTTAATCAATTAAGAATAAATTATAAAAGATAATAACAAATTATTATCGTTGCACCTATGCAATAATTCGCATGCAATTATGAGATTATTGATCACACTAATAAAGATGCTCTTATCAATTATTTGTATATTCTAAGAGAGTAAATAAGAGTAAATCAGTAAAAAATGTTCTAAATAAAAGCATTGATACAAAGAAAAACCAAAAAAAAAATAACAACATAAAAACTTGTAACGGACTATTTACAATGAAATAATTTGAGGAAGACAAGGTAATGACAACTTTTGAATATTATCAATTTTATTGAATTATTGAAAGTGAAGTAAACGACTTTTGACGTTTATTTTTTCGTCTGTTTTTTATTTAGTAAATTATTTGAGAACAGATAATAAGAGATTGATAACACAATCCCACAAAAAATAAAAAAAATTATGACACAGAAACGAATCCTTATGTATTTTGACCTTCTGAATTCGATTCCGTCATTAGAAATGAATTCAATTGTTGGGTTTTTCTGTAATTTACAAGGACAGTCCACAAAGTGAACCTACCCGGTTTCTTTGTAAATTTGACTTATTGTTAGTTAAAATTTTAAAAAATTTTATTTCTTTATATAATACTAGCGTGCGCAGAGTATTTCGTTGCCCGTAAATACAGAAAAATTACATAATGATAATAAAAGACCCATTTTTGGAACTTTTCGCTATGCAATCTTTATATATCGTCACCTGAGAATTGGTTTGCTCCATAGGATAGAGCAAACCAATTCTTACTCCTTTACAAAAACTGTGCTTATGATAATCACAACACTTACAATAAAATTCCAAATACATTAGCTGTTATAATAAATACAACGTCAAGTTTAAGACAGTCTTATGTTATAAAAAAAACATTGATTTATTAATTTGAGCAAAAAAAAATTGAGTTAACAAAACTTTGAGTCAAAAATTTTATGAAAAAATTTTGTAAAAATATGAACAAATATGTATGAATGAAACAAAAAAATTACTGAAAAATTAATTGATAAACAAATTTTAGTACAAAAAAGAATTTAGTTAAAAAAAAATGAAAAAAAAAATAAATTGAAAACATTTTCATTTGAATTCGTTCCCAGTTTCATTCCATTTTGTTCCCTGTTCTATTCCATTTGGTTCCCTGTTCCATTCAGTTTCGTTCCTTTTCGAATAGTATCCGTTAAAGAACAAAAGAGTTTCCAGGGATAAGATCATTAAATTAAAAAGAATCATTTTGCCCCTTATTTTGTTTCAGACAATTTAAAAAGTACCCCCTTAACTCCTTAGGAATCAAAATTAAAAAAAAATCTTTTGGGAACGACTTTTTTTCGCTAGACGATCCTACATTCCAAATTTCAAGTTTCCAGTACCATTATTTCAAATAATATGAAAAGTACCAAAGTGCTCGTTTTTACTCCCTTAGAATCGAAATTTCGAAAAATGTGCATTTTACAGAATTATTTTCTGTTGTTGGATCCTACATTCCTAATTTTAAGTTTTTATGACCGTTATTTAAGAAAATATAAACAGTACCAAAAAGTAATTTTTGGGGGGCCTTTTTCCCGTACATTCCAAATTTCAAGTTAATATGCTCATTATTTAAGAATATATAATTCCCTTTTTTAATTAATTTCCTCAGGGATCAGAATTTCCAAAAGTTATTCTTTTGGGAATATTTTATTTCGTTAGACAATCTTACATTCCAAATTTCCATTATAATTATTTCAGAAAATATAAAAGGTATCATAGAACTCGTTTTTTCCCCTTAGATCGGAATCGGAATTTCCAAAAAGTACATTTTTCATAGTTTTTTCTGTTGTTGGATCCTACATTCCTAACTTTAAGTTTTTATGACGATGGGACGCTACATTCCAAATTTCAAGCTAATAAAACCATTATTTAAGTATTATTGTATATATATAAAAAGTACCAAAAAACCTTTTTTACCCGTTTTACCCCATAGAATCACTATTTCAAAAAACCCAGCCTTGGTGGATCTATATTCCGGGAGATGCAGCTACATTCCAAATTTCAAATCTCTAGCCTCATTGGTTTGTGGAACTATAAAAAGAATAAACATTTCCAAAACCCAAGCCTTAGTGGACCTATTTTCCGGGAGGTGCATCTATATTCCAAATTTCAAGTCTCTAGCTTCAGTGGTTTGTGGAAATATAAAAAATACCAAAATACCTTTTTTACCCCTATTCCCTAGAATCAAACTTTCCAAAAACTCAGCCTTAAAGGATTTATACTTCGGAAGGCGCACCTCCATTCCAAATTTCAAGTCCCCATTTCGTTCCCTGTTCCATTCCGATTAGTCCCATGTGGCTTTAATTCCGTTCCGAATATGCGCTTACATGCGCTAAAAAACAAAAAATTCTTTGTCTTCTTTTGAAATCTTTTTTCGCTAAATGACCCTGCATTCCAAATTTAAAGTTTCCAGGACTATTATTTCAGGAATTATAATAGGCACCAAAATACACTTTTTCACCCCCCTTACACAGAAAAAAAACGTCGAGGTAATGTTATCTAGGCTGGCTTAGGTGAATTATTTTTGTATGAAACTTAAAAGCCACGATTTATTACCTATGCCACCAGTATAATTTTACTTTCAATTTCAACAATTTACCATGTAAGATTTACTAAGGATAATAGATAAAATTTCGAATTTAGTTTGATTTTGTTTTTTGTCAGTCATTGTTAATTTTTATTTTAGAAAAAGGTAAGTCAAAAAATAAAATTACAAAAATAAATACATACATATGTACATGTATATATTAATAAAATTTATTTATTAAAATTTCAGAAAATTAAATATCAAAAAGTCAATTTCGAAGGAGATGAAGAGAAGAACAAGAATTTATATGCCGTTAAAAGGAATGTGTAATGTATGTGGTGATGCCAACATCATAAAAATCTTCTCGCTTGACAATAGTGTTGATGCATTAAAATCCGATTGGCCATCTTAATAAATTTTATTGCCCCCGAAACCGGTATGTATTCTTCAAATCGAGATAACTATGTGCCCATAATTTTAAGACCAAATTCGATTTTTTAGCCCATTCCGTCGGAACGAGATAACATTACAACTGCTGCGCCGCGTTTCAATATACTTTGAGTGTGTCATCGGCAAATTAACCACACGATATTTATAAAACAAACCACGTTTCAAGATGCATTACTATCTAGGGCAAATACGATTTTACTCATGGATTCCGATTTTTACACTTTGCCTGTGGATATAGCTAGGAACGAAGTGGAAAGTATCAAACATAGCTATGTACACAATACATCGGATTTTTCTACAAAAAAATTCTCAGATTCTGAGACAATTTTTTTATAGAAAAATTCTTCGATTGTGAAACAATTTTTTCATAGCAAAAATGTCAGATTCTGAGACATTTCTTCTATAGAAAAATTCTCAGATCCTGAGACATCGTTTCTATAGAAAAATTCTCACATTCTGTTACATTTTTTCTATATAAAAATTCTCTGATTCTGAGACATTTTTTCTATAGAAAAATTCTCAGATTTTGAGACTTTTTCTACAGAAAAATTCTCAGATTATGAGACATTTTTTCTATATACAAATTCTCAGATTCTGAGGCATTTTTTCTATAGAAAAATTCTCAGATTCTGAGACATTTTTTCAATAGAAAAATTCTCAGATTCTGAGACATTTTTTCTATAGAAAAATTCTCAGATTCTGAGACACTTTTTCTATAGAAAAATTCTCAGATTCTGAGACATTTTTTCTATAGAAAAATTCTCAGATTCTGAGATATTTTTTCTATAGAAAAATTCTCAGATTCTGAGATATTTTTTCTATAGAAAAATTCTCAGATTCTGAGACATTTTTTTTACAGAAAAATTCTCAGATTCTGAGACATTTTTTCTATAGAAAAACTCTCAGATTCTGAGACATTTTTTCTATAGAAAAATTCTCAGATTCTGAGATATTTTTTCTATAGAAAAACTCTCAGATTCTGAGACATTTTTTCTATAGAAAAACTCTCAGATTCTGTGACATTTTTTCTATAGAAAAATTCTCAGATTCTGAGATATTTTTTATATAGAAAAATTCTCAGATTCTGAGACATTTTTTTTATAGAAAAAAAATTCTCAGATTCTGAGACATTTTTTCTATAGAAAAACTCTCAGATTCTGAGACATTTTTTCTATAGAAAAATTCTCAGATTCTGAGATATTTTTTATATAGAAAAATTCTCAGATTCTGAGACATTTTTTCTATAGAAAAATTCTCAGATTCTGAGACATTTTTTCTATAGAAAAATTCTCAGATTCTGATTCTGAGACATTTTTTCTATAGAAAAATTCTCAGATTCTGAGACATTTTTTCTATATAAAAATTCTCAGATTCTGAGACATTTTTTCTATAGAAAAATTCTCAGATTCTGAGACATTTTTTCTATAGAAAAATTCTCAGATTCTGAGACATTTTTTCTATAGAAAAATTCTCAGATTCTGAGACATTTTTTCTATAGAAAAATTCTCAGATTCTGAGACATTTTTTCTATAGAAAAATTCTCAGATTCTGAGACATTTTTTCTATAGAAAAATTCTCAGATTCTGAGACATTTTTTCTATAGAAAAATTCTCAGATTCTGAGACATTTTTTCTATAGAAAAATTCTCAGATTCTGAGACATTTTTTCTATAGAAAAATTCTCAGATTCTGAGACATTTTTTCTATAGAAAAATTCTCAGATTCTGAGACATTTTTTCTATAGAAAAATTCTCAGATTCTGAGACATTTTTTCTATAGAAAAATTCTCAGATTCTGAGACATTTTTTCTATAGAAAAATTCTCAGATTCTGAGACATTTTTTCTATAGAAAAATTCTCAGATTCTGAGACATTTTTTCTATAGAAAAATTCTCAGATTCTGAGACATTTTTTCTATAGAAAAATTCTCAGATTCTGAGACATTTTTTCTATAGAAAAATTCTCAGATTCTGAGACATTTTTTCTATAGAAAAATTCTCAGATTCTGAGACATTTTTTCTATAGAAAAATTCTCAGATTCTGAGACATTTTTTCTATAGAAAAATTCTCAGATTCTGAGACATTTTTTCTATAGAAAAATTCTCAGATTCTGAGACATTTTTTCTATAGAAAAATTCTCAGATTCTGAGACATTTTTTCTATAGAAAAATTCTCAGATTCTGAGACATTTTTTCTATAGAAAAATTCTCAGATTCTGAGACATTTTTTCTATAGAAAAATTCTCAGATTCTGAGACATTTTTTCTATAGAAAAATTCTCAGATTCTGAGACATTTTTTCTATAGAAAAATTCTCAGATTCTGAGACATTTTTTCTATAGAAAAATTCTCAGATTCTGAAAAAATTTTCTATAGAAAAATTCTCTGATTCTGAGATATTTTTTCTATAGAAAAATTCTCAGATTCTGAGACATTTTTTCTATAGAAAAATTCTTAGATCCTGAGACATTTTTTCTATAGAACAAAAATGTCACAGTATCTGAGATTTTTTCTATAGAAAAGATGTCTCAGAATATTCTTTAAAGATAAACAACAATTGTAATTATTGATTAATAAAAAATATTTTTTACAAATAAAAAGATAATAAAACCAATTAATTTTTTTATTTAAGGGTGGAATTATTTATAGTTTGCTTATTAACAAAATAAAATAGATAAACTACCAAAGTTTGTGTATAAATATTTATTTTACTAAACTTTGTAAAGTTTACAAAGTTTCCTAGGAATATTTCCTAAAAGCATAGTTAATTTTTCGAACATATCATTTTTTAAAAATCACCTTGGCTTTTTAGTAATATTGTCTAAAAACTTTGTATGCTCTATGTTATCTTGGCACTTAGATAAAGTTATACAATGTTTTTAGGTAATATTACCTCGATTTTTTTTTGTGTGTAGAATCGGAATTTCAAAAAAAGTACTTTTTCAAAATTTTTCCCGTTGTTGGAACGGGGGGGGGGGGGGGTGAAATAAAGCCATAGGCAATAAGGCCATATGGCCTTATTTCTCAATTCAATGGGAAATAAGGCCATATGGCTTTATTACCAACACGATTGAGCAATAAAGTCATATTGATTTTGCAACCAAAGTGGTAATAAAGCCATATCAGTTGAATATGTGGAAATATATTTCCCGTAAATCCTGCTACCCAAAAAAAAATTATTTAGCGAAGCCACTAAATTATTTATGGAGTTTGTAATCCCTAAGCCCGGCCGAAGCCGGCTACGCAGAAAAAAAATTTTTTTGACTATCTTTAAATTAAAAAACCACATATACCAGGAACCTCGGAACTTAGAGGGATCTAGAGGCACCAATTTTTTATTGGCAGGGTTTTTAATTTAAAGATTGTTAAACAAAAAAAGTTTTTCTGTGTAGCCGGCCTTCGGCCGGGCTTAGGGATTACAAAATCCATGCATTAAACCCACCCTCTCCGCAAAGTAAAGTTTTCTAGTGTAGGCCTTTGCGCTATCAAATTAGTTATGCCTCAAAAAGGCCTGATAACCAAAATAGCTTTGGTTTGCAGAGAGGGTGGGTTTAATGCATGGAGTATGTAATCCCTAAGCCCGGCCGAAGGCCGGCTACGCAGAAAACCTTTATTACAAAAACACAAATCATAGAAGTCGTAAGTTCGACATTTCGCCCAAAAAAATATTTTGGATTTTTTGACAATTTTGTTTTGCGAGAAGTAACATTTTTAGACCTATCATTATGGGCTATATGTCGCAGCTTGGGCGATATGACATTTACGGTTTTGGGCGATAAGACCTTGGGCGCTATGTCCGTACGCCATTTCAAACTCCATAAATTAATTTAGAGGCTTCGCTAAATAATTTTTTTTTGGGTAGCAGGATTTACGTGGAAATATACTCTCCGCAAAATAATGATGAACATTTTTAAAAAATATTTAAATGAGTAACAATGCCATATATGGCTTTATTTCCAACAGTGGTTGGTAATAACGCCATATGGCCTTATTTATCAACTCTTTATGAAATAAGGCCATATGGCCTTATTTCCTATGGCTTTATTTCACCCCCCCCCCCCCCCACATTTTTGGTATTCCCATAGCGGTTTCAAACACTCCAGTTAGTGTAACTACTGGAGTTCCCTGTTGGAACTAACATTTTAAAATTTTTTTGTAGGACCTTAATTTAAAAAAATTTAGAAAGTACATAAGTACATTTTTTTACCACTTTTTACCCTTAGGAGTCCGAATTTCCAGAAAGTACTTTTTTGGGGAATGTTTTTCCGTTAGAGTATCCTACATTCAAATTTTCAAATTAATACGATTTTTTTCAGAAAAAGTAAAAAGTACCAAAGTGCTCGCTTTTTTACCCCCCTTAGAATCGGAATTTCGAAAAAGTACTTTTTCATAATTTTTTTCATTGTTGGAAACAACAATGCAAATTTTAGTTTTTTTGTAGGACTTTAATTTAAAAAAATATAAAAAGTACCAAAGTACAATTTTTTACCCCTTTTTACCCTTAGGAATCCGAATTTCCAGAAAGTACTTTTTTTTTGGGAATGTTTTTCCGTTAGAGGATCCTACATTCCAATTTTCGAATTAATAGGATTTTTTTTCAGAAAAAATAAAAAGTACCAAAGTACTCGTTTTTTTACCCCCCTTAGAATCGGAATTTTTAAAAAGTACGTTTTCAGAATTTTTTCCGTTGTTGGAACCACCATTGCAAATTTTAATATTTTTGTAGGACCTTAATTTTAAAAAATATAAAAAGTACCAAAGTACCATTTTTTACCCCTTTTTACCCTTAGGAATCCGAATTTCCAGAAAGTACTTTTTTTTGGGAATGTTTTTCCGTTAGAGGATCCTACATTCCAATTTTCGAATTAATAGGATTTTTTTTCAGAAAAAATAAAAAGTACCAAAGTACTCGTTTTTTACCCCCCTTAGAATTGGAATTTCGAAAAAGTACGTTTTCAGAATTTTTTCCGTTGTTGGAACCACCATTGTAAATTTTAATATTTTTGTAGGACCTTAATTTCAAAAAATATAAAAAGTACCAAAGTACCATTTTTTACCCCTTTTAACCCTTAGGAATCCGAATTTCCAGAAAGTTATTTTTTTGGGAATGTTTTTCCGTTAGAGGATCCTAAATTTCAAATTTCAAATTAATTGAATTTTTTTCAGAAAAAATAAAAAGTACCAAAGTACTCGCTTTTTCCCCTTTTTCAACCCTTCATTTTTACCCCTTAAAATCAACATTTCCAAAAACCCAGCCTTAGTGGATATGTATTCCAGGAGGTGAAACTACAATCCAAATTTCAAGACTCTAGCTTCAGTGGTTTGGGCTGTGGGATGATGCGTGATTAGTATGTCAGTCAGTCATCAGTCAGTCACGCAACTACTTTATATATATAGATCAAGTTTGGTTTATTACGAAGAAAATAAGAGGTGTTTTAATAAAATCTGTCCAAAATTTTAAAAGTAACATGCATTTAAACAAACACTTTTTAACATGGTCAAATTTACAAATTAGGTAAGTTCACTTTGCGGACTTTCCTTGTAAATTACATGAAAACCCAACGATAGAATTCAATTCTTATGGCGGCATCGCATTCAGGAGGTCATAATACATAAGAATTGGTGGGTCTGGTTTCAGGGTCAGAAACTTTTTATATTTTTGTGAGGCTGTGTAATTTATAAGCACGCAAAGGTGACGACTAAAATATCTACTGCCGCTTTATCACAAGAGTAAATGAAATATAAGTATATTTACTTATCACATGGAAGGGAATTTTGTTTCCCAAAGTGAAAACAGTGTCTATGTTCTTAATGGGGGGGTGAAATAAAGCCATAGGCAATAAGGCCATATGGCCTTATTTCCCAAAGAGTTGAGAAATAAGGCCATATGGCGTTATTACCAACCACTGTTGGAAATAAAGCCATATATGGCTTTGTTACTCATTTAAATAATTTTTAAAAATGTTCATCATTATTTTGCGGAGAGTGTGGAAATATATTTCCACGTAAATCCTGCTACCCAAAAAAAAATATTTTGCAAATCCGCTAAATTAATTTATGGAGTTTGAAATGGCGTACGGACATAGCTCCAAGGGTCTTATCGCCCAAGCTGCGACATATAGCCCAAAATGATAGGTCTAAAAATGTTATTTCTCGCAAAACAAAATTGTCAAAAAATCCAAAATATTTTTTTTTTGGCGAAATGTCGAAATTACTACTTCTATGATTTGTGTTTTTGTAATAAAGGTTTTCTGCGTAGCCGGCCTACGGCCGGGCTTAGGGATTATATACTCCATGCATTAAACCCACCCTCTCTGCAAACCAAAGCTATTGTGGTCATCAGGCCTTTTTGAGGCATAACAAATTTGATAGCGCAAAGGCCTGCTACCCGAGAAAACTTTACTTTGCGGAGAGGGTGGGTTTAATGCATGGATTTTGTAATCCCTAAGCCCGGCCGAAGGCCGGCTACACAGAAAAACTTTTTTTGTTAAACAATTTTTAAATTAAAAACCCTGCCAATAAAAAATTGATGCCTCTGTGGTTTTTTAATTTAAAGATAGTCAAAAAAAATTTTCTGCGTAGTAGGCCTTCGGCCGGGCTTAGGGATTACAAACTTCATAAATTAATTTAGCGGCTTCGCTTAATAATTTTTTTTTTTTTGGGTAGCAGGATTTACGGCGAAATATATTTCCACATTTTCAACTGATATGGCTTTATTTCCACTTTGGTTGCAAAATCAATATGACTTTATTGCTCAATCGTGTTGGTAATAAAGCCATATGGCCTTATTTCCCATTGAATTGAGAAATAAGGCCATATGGCCTTATTGCCTATGGCTTTATTTCACCCCCCCGTTCTTAATAACTAATGTATAACTAATTTCAGTAGCATAATCTTACGTTTTTTTTAAAATTCACCCTGTTTTTTTAATCAATTAATAAAATTTGTCGAAAATAGGCTGTACTGTTTGGAATACGGCACAAATTCGGCTGAATATTATGCCTTGGGAGAAAACATGGTTGTTGATGACTAAAATATCTAAAATTCTGCTTGAAGATAACACTCCTACTTCAAAAGTTATAAGTGAATGAAGGTCAAAAAACCCCATTTTTTTCATTTTTTTCGCCTTTTTTTTACATTTTCCTTATTTTCTTGTAAACGAAAAATGCGATCGCCAAGCACCACGGCAGAATTTTAGATTTTAATGTCATTAACAACTGTGTTGCATGGCAAGCCATAATATTCAGCCCAATTTGTGCCGCGCTAAATGTTAGAAGTAGTATTTTCTTACTTCCAAGTTTTGTTTTTGCCACTTTGTTTTTTTCAGTGTATTATTCCAACAAAAACCAAAAATGGAAGATTACTACCCAAACTAACTATTCAACACATAAAAACATTGATTTTGTAGCTATAAACATAAATAATGCGTTAAATTCATAAAAAGTCAAAAAATCCAAGTTTTAAGGGCCACCCTAAATATCCGTTTTAGGACAAGTGAGGGGCATTCTAATAAGCAAGTAGGGTACCTGACTCTACCTCCGAAACATATAAAATCATTCGGGATTCATAGCTTGAAAATGAAAAGGTTGATTTTTTTTGGCATATTGCTAAATTTGCTTGTATTTTCTTGTTTTAACTTGTCGAATGAGTAATATTCATTCAATTAATATTACTCATTCGCAACTTTAAAACAAGAAAATACAAGCAAATTACAAAATTGTTATGAAATTTAAAATTCAAATGCGATTTTCTCGAAAAAAACGAAAAATACATTTCTGATTTTTTTTTTGTGTTGATGGACAAAAAAATAAAATTTAAAAAAAAAGAAAAAAAAGTGGCCGGATTTTTGATAAATTGACTTTTTTAAAAAATGGAAAATTTCAGAACGGGTTCTGAAAATTTTTCAAGGAAAAAAAATGTATTCGATAGCCCATACGAAACTATATAAGAATGTAAATTTTTAAGATTGTGGTGCATTCCGTTTTAATGTGATAAATATTTAATCAAGGCAACTCGCCACAAATTTGACCATTTTTCCAATATTTGACCACGCCTCCTAAGCCCAGTTTTTGAAAAATTGAAAAACCGAGAACGCAATTTTCTAAGTTCCATATAGGGCTATCCATACAAGCTATTCAGAAGTTTATGGTACACGTGTTTTTTTTCGCTGGACATTTGGTGTGGAACAGCGGTTACCAACCTTTTTGGCTCGCGTACCCCTAATTTTAAATTTTGTCAGCCGCGTACCCCCTAACGAGTTTTTTGTTTTCGTTAAAAAAACCCTTGCGAAATAATGTAAGAGACAAAAAAGTTGAAAGAAAGTATGAAGTTAGGTTGAGATTGCTGGAAATAGAATTGTTGTTGTTGGAAACTGTCAAAATTTATTCTGTAGAAACTATAAATATTCACATATATAAAAAACAGTTTTCATTAACAAGACAAACTGACATTTAAAATCCTACTGATGATAACACTAACTGGGGTGTTTGAAACCGGTATGGGAAATACTAGAAATGTCTATAATTTTTAGAAATTCAATTTTTCTTCTGCATTTTTTCAACTTGAACCCTTACTGCTCATATAAATGTTAAAGTTAATATTGAAATTTTTTATCTGCGGGCATTATCATTTTTTTGAAGGATTTAGGGGAGATCAAAACAATGGAGCGACAAATTTTCGCTCCTTGGGGTGGTTCAATGCATCTGAAAACGCGGATTTCGAGCTCATTTTTCTGCAGAGCAAAAACAGCTGAAAATATTGCAAGTCTGATTTCAACAGTCGATTCTACACCAAAAATTTAAACAACGGACGTTTTTTGAACTCTTAAAAAAAGTTCCAAAAACACATCTCAGAGGGCGGAAATATAATGTTTTTTAGTTTTTTTTTAAATGTTTTTTTTTTAATACAAGGGCATATCCACAATTCCGTGACTTTTCGAATGAAACACCCTCGTATATACAATGAAAGGACATATTGAGGTTAACAAAATGGAACCAAAATATCCACTCTATCACAACCCGTCTCAAAAATGCTCAAAAACACGTTTTCTGAGAACTTTGATATACATTTCTCAAAAACCAGGACTGTGATCACGTAAAACGATAGTTAACTATCGTCGATTTTTGGAGCCTTGTTGCTCCTAAACTAATCAAAATATTTCCAATTTTTGTATTGTTTCTGGATTAGACAATACTTTTTAATAATTTAATAAAGAAACATTTTCAAATTTCCCTTCAAAAAGATATGTATTTTGATGTCGTTTATGTATCGTCTATCGTTTTCGTTTTACGTGATTAGCCTCCTGACATCATAGTAAAATTTGGGAACCATATTCGGAATCAGCATCGAAACGTTAATCGAAAACAAGTGGTTAGATTTCAAAATATCGAAAAAAAAATTCTCTCTTAATTGCACAAAAATACGTTTCGTATGAACTTTGACCTCAACTTTCTTAAAAACCTGACGTTATGGAAAACTTTGGAAGCCAGCTGCGGAACCATCATTGAAATGTTTATCTAAAACAAATGTCCAAATTACTAAAATTTTGCGTACCCCCGCGGACAGTTTCGCGTACCCCCTAGTGGTACGCGTACCATAGGTTGGTAACCGCTGGTGTGGAATGCCTCATATGCTCATTAGGGCGGATCGAGAAATGCTTTTTCACGAATTTCGCTTGGGCGCTATGCGGGATTGGTAAAAATAGATGCCAAAACGATGTGGTTAAAATTTCAGGAAGATCGCACTTCATCTTGGGGTCCCCCTCCAGCGCTGAAGTTTCCACTTTTTTAAGCCAAAGAGAATTTTTTTAAAAAATTGTCAAAAATTCAAATTTTATCAGATCTTCTTAATTTTGGATTTTATGTGGTCTAGTTAATCACATCCATTTAGATTTTAAATATCAGCTTAATACGATGTCGCTTACCTCCAAAAACCAGAGGTGGAAAAGTATGCTTACGTTTTGGAGAAACCCGAAAAGCAACTTTTTGTAATTATGTAAAAAAAACCACATTAAAATTGCAAAATATGATTTTTTCTTCCCAACAATTTTCACTGGGTTGTTGAAAATTCCATTTTTAAAGGGGGTTAAAATAGTAATTTTGCTACTTGTTCTATATTCTGAAATAATTATTATATAATAATTATTTGTAATTAAGGATCCTTAACTTCAAAAAAACTTTCTAAAAAAAGTACTTTTTGGAAATTCCATTTTTTAGGGGGGTAAAATTTTTGAGTTGAGTTGAAGCTGGGTTGTAGAAGCCTAAAAGAAAGCTAGTGTTGTGTAGCAGAGTTGGAGTTTCATTATTTTAAGTTATTCTTAGATTAGCACATAAGGGTTAAACAATTTTTGATTAGGTTTTAGTTATTTTATATTTATTTAGGTTATTTAAAATTGTTGTTTATTAATATTTCTTGTTTATTAATATTTTTGGTTTAATATGCAACTAATTTTTTATTAATTACTGCTAATGCAGCATTTACTTTATTGACCTAGTTTTAAGCTAGTATTAAGTTTTACTTTTAGGTATAAATAGAAGAAAAAAATAAATAAACATTGTCTAAGGTCTGATGATTGAGCGGGCGACAGAAGTGCTGTCGCCTCGCATCGAAAATGTAATTGGTTTCTTGATTCTGGAAATTATTGGTAAGTATGCAATTCCCTAGTCCCTTACAAAAGTCGGGTCCTTTGTTTTTATCTTAAAGGAGGCTCTTTAGCCTGACGGTTCAGGCGTCGTCCGCGCAGAACGGACAAACCATAGGTACACACCCGCACCAGAACAGAACAATAGGTATACACTAACACATTTCTTTAAAAGGATATTTTTCCTCCAGGAAAAATATCCACTATCCTTTCTTTAAAAGGATATTTTTCCTCCAGGAGAAATATCCTTTCCTCCCTAAAATTATTTCAAGCTAGGATATTCCTCATTCTTGGGAAATATCCTAGCTCCGTTTTGTAAATTACAACACTAGGCTAGTCCATGGCGCTCAGACTTTAAACAGTCCATTGAACCGTATCCTGGAAAGGAAGATTCAGTAAAGGATGAGAGAAAGTTTAAAGATAGTGAAAGGAGCTTGGTTAGAATTTCTCAGTTGCTTTCACAAACTTGAGAAGTCAGATAAGGAAAGTCGGTTTTTCTAGTTTGTTATTCAAAAAAATTTATATTTACTTCACAAAATAAAAAAATGTAAACAGTTAAAATAACAGAAATCGGTTGTTCTTACGGAATGTCTAGTCATTTATTAACGTTTAAAAATAACTGAAAAAGTCTGTTATTTCAAATGAAATATAAGTAGTCCGTTTTTTAAAAGGAAAAACGATTGTTTTAAATGTTTCTTTAGTTGAATTTACTTACAAAATATTTTGAGTGTAGAAAAAGATTTAGGAGCTGTTTTGCAAGTTTCAAGGATATAAAAAAGTATCGCATCGCAGGTATTTCTGTTCCATTCTTTTTTGTATCACTTTCATATTCATACCTGATCGTTCAAGAAAGAAACTTTCATTGCCTTGTAAAAAAACTAACTATTATGTTTAATAAAAGAAATAGTATTTACCACAGCATTTACAAATAAATTGAACAAAATTAAATAAAAGACACATGTAAGCGCATTAAAAGAACTCTTCTTCCCTCTTAAATCTATTACATATTAAAACAGATCAACTGAAAAATTATTAATATTATTGAATGGACAGCATTCACATTCATACTTTATTCAAACACGTGTACATAAATACATACTCATCATTTACTACATTTTTGTATTAGAGTTTAGTTCTCTTTTTACTAACTATTAGGTGTAGATAAAAATTATTTACCATTTTTTTTTATATAAAATTTTCAAGCTTATTTGTAAGAAATTCCATGTTTTACAAAAATGTTGGTAAAAAAAACTTTTTGAAGTATTGAACAAATTATGAAGGCCAACAATTTACAAATGTACCTAATATGCAAAAAGTAAACATTATATTCAATATTAAAATCGTCTTTATCAACAGTTAATATCTAAACCATTCAACATTGTGGTTAAAAGGATTTATTTATTTTTGTTCGTTAGCTTTTAACAATATGTATGAACAAACAGAACATCTACAAATAGCTTTAAAAAAAAATGTAGTATTACATTTTATGCTTCTTTTAAGTATAAGACATAAAAAATTGTATAAAGGGCGATATTCAACATAACTATTTGATGTTAGATTAAAACATTGTTTTAATGATAAGATCTCATTAAAATTTCAAACAGTTTTAATACCCGACATCACTAAATCGTTGAGATGTATTAGTTTGAATGTCTGCAGACTTAAAGTTAGAGTTTAACTTAGTTTTTGTATTAGAACTTTAGTAGTTTGGTTCAATGATGATATTAATCAGGATCCGACTGCTAAGTTAAATTACAAACAAAACTTGAAACCTCTTTGTACTTCTGTTTAAGACATATTTATTTATTAATCATACGCCACATATCGACGGCCCCATTCTATAACATGCTAAGTCGACTTAGCATGTTTTGCTGGGAGTAGCATTTCTGAATTCACTGCTTGTTAACTTAGATTCTGTAAAATTTTGGTACTGATCGGACTATTCTATCAAAAGTTATAAGCAAAACTGTACTTAGCATAATTTATCAAGTTTAAAAACCTCCCATTTTAAATGTGTTAAGTACATTTAGCATGATTTGGTTTGGAATTATTTTTTGTTTGCTTTATGCTAAATGTACTAAGCATGTTATAGAATGGACATTTCTTTTTTCGTGTTTTCTATGTACACTTAGAATGGACGTAATACAATTTTACACATTTTTTTCATATCTAAGTGCACTTAGCAGGTTTTTCCTCTACTTAAAAACAAAACTTTCGTCGTATAAGTGTACATTAGGGATATAACCAAAATAGGAACCTATCATAATCGTATGGGCAATTTTATACTGATAACAAAAAACGTTATCCGGGGACATTTTGGTCCAAATACCTTCGGCACCGATTGCAATTTCTAAAACACCATAAATTTACATTTTTTTATGTTTTATGGTGGGATTCCTTCCCATCCACCGTTTTTTGGCTTTTTGTCGTTTTACAACAAAAATAAAACAATAACAAATTTATAAAATGGTTTTCGACACTAGAAATTCGGGTTTTCCGAATAATAAAAAAAATATTAGCGAAAACTTCATCGCGATCGGTGCCGAACTTTTTTTAACATTCGCGAAAAAAGAACACACATTTCTTCTTGATTTTTCATGTACTTTCTCAATATGATAGGTCCTTTTCGATATTTGCAAAAAAACGAAAATGGTTATATCCCTAGTGTACATACCATTGTTTAGTTTGGAAAAATTTGTCAACAGAACAGGTGCACATAATTTTATTTTTTTATGAAGATAATGAGTTCACGCGCAAGAAAAATGCGGAAATTTGTCAGAAACAAATTAAACGGAATTATTTATTTATCTATATATGGGGCATTCTATGCCAAATCGGACACTTTGAAAATTTTTTTTTTTAGATTTTCCCAATTTTTTAACAGTTTTTAGTACCCTTCGAAAACTCCTTCATGGTAAATTTTCAGATTTTTTTGATGACCCATTCAAAAGATATCGAATTTTTAAAAATTGGTAGTTTGTTCCTTTACTCAAACTTCTTTTACTCATAACTTCTTCAATAATGGTCCAAATTTCAATTTTTTTTTTCAAAATTTTTGTTTTTTTACGTACTTTTAAAAAAAAAATCTCAAAAAATTCTTAAAAGCGCTATAGTATGCGATTTTTAAGTTTTAAAATTTAAATCTCATTTTTGAAAATGTTTGTACTATTCGATTTTTTTTTAAATTTTTTTGTGTAAAACTTCTATCGATTCTACAAATTTTTTGCCCAGGAGGATCGTGGGATAACGATTATTACTATTTTTTAAAATTTTTTGAAAAAATTTTATTGTAATTTTCCAATCTTAAAATCATTTCTACTGATCGAATGGTGCGCCATAGAGGGGTCCTTTATGAGACCGACCCCCATTAACTTTTTTGTCTAAACATTTCTTTGGAACAAACTAATACCCTATCTCCAATTTCTAAGGGGGATCCCACACAAAGCGACATTTTTTTCAATTTGCTCCAACCGCTCTAACTGCCCTAATAGTGCCCTTAGAGCAACAAAATGTATGACCGACCCACAATATTTTTTTAGTCCAAACATTCTCTCTGAACACACCTACCCTCTATCTCTAATTGTTAAGGCGGTCCCCATACAATTTTTTTTGTTTTTTGTAAATTTGTTTTATTTAATCAGCTTCTAAAGGTCCAATGGTGCGTCCGAGAAGGGTCATTAGTGAGACCGACCCCCATTTATTTTTACCCTACAACATTTTTTTTTAAATATACACTATATCCACTACCTAAGTAGGCTCCCATACAAATAACAGTTGGAGCAAATTTTATAAAAATGTAGGGTACCCAAATGTGCAAAAGCATAGCCAAGACGTTTAATTTATGCACACAAAAACAAAGTTTGGACATTTTTCTTTAAAAATGTTAACTCAATGGTAAAGAATATCGTGTTTATTGGCGAACTTATAAAGAAAGTTAAAAAACGTTCGTCAAAGCCGATTTTAAGCACAAAATCGATTTGCGCGACTTTAAAAACTTTTCCGAAAAATCTGAAAAAAATCTCAAAAATACTTTACCCTATAAGCTTTCAAATTATGCTTGAGCACCGAAGAAAATCAAATAAAGGTTTTTTTTTGGGACGCCCTACTAATCACTCATCATCCCACAGCCCAAACCACTGAAGCTAGAGTTTTGAAATTTGGATTGTAGTTTCACCTCCCGGAATACATATCCACTAAGGCTGGGTGTTGGAAATGTTGATTTTAAGGGGTAAAAAAGAAGGGTTGAAAAAGGGGAAAAAGCCAGTACTTTGGTACTTATTTTTTCTGAAAAAAAACACCAATAGAGTCTTAAAATTTGGATTGTAGTTTCACCTCCCGGAATACATATCCACTAAATCTGGGTGTTGGAAATGTTGATTTTAAGGGGTAAAAAAGAAGGGTTGAAAAAGGGGAAAAAGCCAGTACTTTGGTACTTATTTTTTCTGAAAAAAAAAAACACCAATTAATTTGAAATTTGAAATGTAGGATCCTCTAACGGAAACACATTCCCAAAAAAATGACTTTCTGGAAATTCTAATTCCTAAGGGTAAAAAGGGGTAAAAAAATATACTTTGGTACTTTTTATATTTTTTAAATTAAAGTCCTACAAAAAAATTAAAATTTGCAATGTTGTTTCCAACAATGAAAAAAATTCTGAAAAAGTACTTTTTCGAAATACCGATTCTAAGGGGATAAAAAGCGATCACTGTGGTACTTTTTATTTTTTCTGAAAAAAAAAAATCCTATTAATTTAAAAAATTGGAATGTAGGATCCTCTAACGGAAAAACATTTCCAAAAAATGACTTTCTGAAAATTCGGACTCCTAAAGATAAAAAGTGGTAAACAATGTACTTTGGTACTTTCTAAATTTTTTGAAATTAAGGTCCTACAAAAAAATATTACAATGTTAGTTCCAACAAAGGGAAAAATTCTGAAAAAGTACTTTTTCAAAATTCCGATTCTAAGGGGGGTAAAAAAAGTATATTTTGGTACTTATTATAATTCCTGAAATAATGGTCCTGAAAACTTTATATTTGGAATACAGGGTCTTTTAGCGAAAAAAGTTTTCTAAAAAAGGCAAACAATTTTGTTTGCCTTTTTTAGAAATGCGCATGTAAGCGCATATTCTGAACGAAATGAAAGCCACATAGGACTAATCGGAATGGAACAGGAAATAAAATCGAATAAAACAGGGAACGAAATGGGGTCTTGAAATGTGGAATGTAGGTACGCCTCCCGAAATATAGATTCGTTTAAGTATTTTGGTACTTTTTATATTTCCACTAACCACTGAAGCTAGAGACTTGAAATTTGGAATATATCTATGGGGATAAAACGGGTAAAAAATGTATTTTGGTACTTTTTATATATAAATTACTTTTTATATAAGGAAATTAATTAAAAAAGGGAATTATATATTCTTAAATAATTAACTTGAAATTTGGAATGTAGCATCCTCATTTTATTATCATTATGAAAACATTTATTATCATTTTATTATCATCAGGGAAACCAAAAATATGCAGTATCATGTTTTTTCCTGTGCATTTTATTGATAAATGGGTAAGGTATTTATCCGTTTCAGAAGTTTTTAAGAAATCTGGCATCGATTTGTTAGAGCATATTTTGGCATATTTTAGCCTTAAGAGCATATTTTTGCATATTTTAGGTTTAAGAGCATATTTTAGCATAAGAGCATATTTTTAGAGCATATTTTCAATTTTTAGAGCATATTTTCAATTTTTAGAGCATTTTTCCACTTTTTAGAGCATTTTTTTACATTTTTAGAGCTTTTTTTTTTCAATTTTTAGAGCATTCTTTTCGAATTTTTTTTTTATGACAACATTTATTTTTAAATTTTTTATCCATCAAGGATGTTTTTTGAAACAATTACGGAATTGTGACGATTGATACCCCTTTGGCCTGTTCTTGCTTCATATCGGTATATGAAACTATGTTTTGTTTAGATTGCAACTTGGTAGAAAATATTAAGGCAAATATTTTTGTAGAACATATTTAACCCTCTAACTACCGCACATAACGGTATTTGAAGGGTCTATTTTCTAACAAATTTTAAAAAAACGCCGCAAAAAAGAGGGCATGATTTTTTTTAAGAGCATATTTTTATTGTTTTTAGAGCATAATTTCCGTTTTTAAGGGCATTTTTTAAGCGCATAAAACGTGTTTTTTAGAGCATAATTTTGGTTTCCCTGATTATCATTATAAAAAACTGCCAAAGCAAAGTTTTTTTTATAAAAAATGATGTTATATTATTCTGCTATTCCTTGCAAAATGAATTGAAATATCAGTCGAGGACCCCATTAAAAAGCCAAAAGAGCAGTACATTTCGTAAGTGAGTGCAAAAATAAGTGCAAAAAAGTGTTTTTACATTTTGGAGAGTATGAAAGATTCGGCACCAAAGAATATAACACTCTCACTTGTTTTATCTACATTTGATAAACAAATGGAAAATTTTAATGCGAAAAGCATAGACTTGGTGCAGAAGTAGTTTTGGTAAAAAAAATATTTTTTTTTTCACGAAAAACAAATTTATGTTAAAAAAAATTTAATGAACCCAAAATTTTTGGTGAAAAAAAATATGAAAAAAAAAATTTTTTGGTGAGAAAAAATTGATAAAAAAATTTGATGAAAAAAAATTGATGAAAAAAATATCTTAAAAAATAATTATGAAAAAAAATTTTTGATGAAACAAAAATTACTGAAAAAAACTTTATGAAAAAACAAAAAAATTGATGAAAAAAAAATTTTGATTGAAAAAAATTTTTTTGGGTGTGAAAAAAATTGATAAAAAAAAATTTGATAAAAAAATTGATGAAAAAAATTGATGAAAAAAATATGATAAAAAAAAATTATGAAAAAAAAATTTAATGAAAAAAAAAAAAAAAAATAATGATAAAAAAATTATGAAAAAAAATTTGATGAAAAAACAAAAAAAAATTTTGATGAAAAACAAAAATTTTTGATGAAAAACAAAAATTTTTGATAAAAAAAAATTTGATGGAAAAAAAAAATTAATGAAAAAAAAAATAATGAAAAAAAAATTTCATGCAAAAAAAAATTGATGGAAAAAAAATTTGATGAAAAAAATTTATAAAAAAAAAAATTTGATGCAAAAAAAAAAAAAATTTCATGAAAAAAAAAATTTTGAAGATCAAAAACTTTTTTTTTGTGGAAAAATAACAAGTTAACTTTTCTCATTTTAATAACAGTATTATACTATTTCATCATTATTTAAATACATTTTTAATATCCACGCCCCCGAAATGGGCGGAACAAATAATACTTATTTTCTAGTCCCTTGGGTCCAAGTGCAGGACTTCGAACATCTTTTAGCATAAAAGTATTAAAATCCTGTAAAAAATTACGTTTTTTCGAGATTGGTATAATTTTTCAATTAAGAACTTTTTTCCCCATGTCCGATATTACCCATCTCCAAACTTAACCAGCCTATAAACATACGATATTTTTTTGCGAAACTTCAGCTATTTTATTTTGGACGGTATCGGGTCCTCCAAAGACTGACAAGCAGACGGTTAGGCGAACATAACTAGAATTTCTTGGAATCAATCACCGATCAAAAATATGAGGCATTCCACACCAAATGTCCAGCGAAAAAAAACATGTGTACCGTAAACTTCTGAATAGGTGATATGGATAGCCCTATATGGAACTTAGAAAATTGCGTTTTTGGTTTTTCAATTTTTCAAAAACTGGGCTTAGGAGGCGTGGTCAAATATTGGAAAAATGGTCAAATTTGTGGCGAGTTGCCTTGATTAAATATTTATCACATTAAAACGGAATGCACCACAATGTCAAAAATTTACATTCTTATATAGTTTTGTATGGGCTATCGATTAAAAATTTTTTTTTTCAAATATATGTGGAATGCCTCATATACACAATTTATACAAATTTCTAGACCGATATTTCGACAAGGAGGAGAGTACAAAGCCGCTAAATTTATAATTTTTATTCCCGCCAACCACAGTATAGTGTCACTCACTTTGTCATACCGTGTGTAACGCATCTAAATATCGGTCAAGGATCCCATAAACTTTATACATATATTATTGATCAGTGATCAATACTGCCCGTCTGTCCATCCGTAAGGCCGTACTGTCCAAGATAAAAGAGCTACGCATGTAAACTCTGTCTGATGTGTGTTGTTGTCATAGGCTGGGTGTGTTCAAAAATTGGCAAAATCGTACCAGGGAAACAATTTCCCCCTTGAAGAATTAAACCAACACGCAAAAAAAAAACATGTTTGTGGGGATCATAATGGAGGGGCAAAATAGTATGTTTGGGATTATGGTTTTAGCAACCATACTGTATGATAATAACAAACATAGTCCAAACACCTTTTTTAAACATATTATGTTTGTGACCAATCACACTGTATGGTTGTAGCTAAACATAATCTGAAACCCATTTTAGCATATTATGATTGCAGCCAATAATAACATTACGTATTAATCATAACATTATTGTACCTTAATGAATAAAAAATCATATACTTACGTATTAACCAAATAAACACAAACCGGATTTTAGAAATTGATTTCTTTTTTATTAATTTTTTAATTATTTATACAATTCACAAATATGTATTAGGTACATATTTACATTAATCGAAAGTAAAAAAATCGTTCACTATAAATGGCAATGATGCGTCACTGTCAGCACAAATTTGGGGTGGAAATATATTCTGCCATCAGCTCTAAAATATCTTCGGCTTCACTAAAATTTATAGCAAAAAAAAAAACATTTTATTAAAATCAAAATATTAACATTTAAATATGATGTAGCTTCTTCTAAAAACATACTAAATTCATTATCACCATTAAATTTTAATGCGAATAGTTTTTGGTCGTAAAAAATAAACAAAAAGAAGAAGAAACAAAAAAAAATGCTCAATCATAGTATGAATTGTAGCGATTTAAGTATGATCACTTTTAAACATTCAATGGTCATTAACAATCAAAACATGGTTCCTGCAGCAGGCGTCATTTAGCTACAATGAACATAGTATGTTTAATAAAATTTCACTACATATTTTTCACACACACTTATCTATATATATAAAGTAGTTGCGTGACTGACTGATGACTGATGACTGACTGACATACTAATCACGCATCATCCCACAGCCCAAACCACTGATGCTAGAGTCTTTAAATTTGGATTGTAGTTTCACCTCCCGGAATACATATCCACTAAGGCTGGGTTTTTGGAAATGTTGATTTTAAGGGGTAAAAACGAAGGGTTGAAAAAGGGAAAAAAGCGACTACTTTGGTACTTTTTTTTTCTGAAAAAAAATCCAATTATTTTGAAATTTGAAATGTAGGATCCTCTAACGAAAAACATTCCCAAAAAAAGGACTTTCTGGAAATTCGGATTCCTAAGGCTAAAAAGGGGTAAAAAATGGTATTTTGGTACTTTTTATATTTTTTGAAATTAAGGTCCTACAAAAATATTAAAATTTGTAATGGTGGTTCCAACAACTGAAAAAAATCTGAAAACGTACTTTTTCGAAATTTCGATTCTAAGGGGGGTAAAAAAGCGGGTACCTTGGTACTTTTTATTTTTTCTAAAAAAAGTCCTATTAATTCGAAAATTGGAATGTAGGATCCTCTAACGAAAAAACATTCCCAAAAAAAGTACTGTCTGGAAATTCTTATTCCTAAGGGTAAAAAGGGGTAAAAATTTGTACTTTGGTACTTTTTATATTTTTTGAAATTAAAGTCCTACAAAAAAAATTATATTTGCGATGTTGTTTCCAACAACGAAAAAAATTCTGAAAAAGTTCTTTTTCGAAATACCGATTCTAAGGGGGTAAAAAGTGATCACTTTGGTACTTTTTATTGTTTCTGAAAAAAATCCTATTAATTTGAAAATTGGAATGTAGGATCCTCTAATGGAAAAACATTCCCAAAAAAAAAGTACTATCTGGAAATTCGGACTCTTAAGGGTAAAAAGGGGTAAAAAAAATAATTTTGGTACTTTTGAAATTTTTTGAAATTAAGGTCCTACAAAAAAATATTACAATGTTAGTTCCAACAACGGGAAAAATTCTGAAAAAGTACTTTTTCGAAATTCCGATTCTAAGAGGCGTAAAAAAGTGTATTTTGGTACTTATTATTATTCCTGATATAATGGTCCTGGAAACTTTAAGTTTGGAATGCAGGGTCATTTAGCGAAAAAAGATTTCTAAAGAAGGCAACAAATTTTTTGTTTTTTAGCGCATGTAAGCGCATATTCGGAACGGAATGAAAGCCACATAGGACTAATCGGAATGTAACAGGGACTCAAATGGAATAGGGGACGAAATGGGGACTTGAAATATAGATTCGTTTAAGGCTGAGTTTTTGGAAATGTTGATTCTTGGGAATAGGAATAGGATTCTAGGGAATTGTTTATTTTGAAACTTTTTATATTTCCACAAACCACTGAAGCTAGAGACTTGAAATTTGGAATATATATATCTATGGGGGTAAAACGGGTAAAAAAGGTATTTTGGTACTTTTTATATATACTTAAATAATGGTTTTATTAGCTTGAAATTTGAAATGTAGCATTCTATGCTCAAATAAAGGTCATAAAAACTTAAAATTAGGAATGTTTGATCCAATAACAGAAAAAAAAAACTATGAAAAATGTACTTTTTGGAAATTCTGATTCCGATCTTAGGGGATAAAAACGAGTACTAGGTACCTTTTTTATTTTCTGAAATAATTATGATGGAAATTTGGAATGTAAGATTGTCTAGCGAAATAAAATATTCCCAAAAGAATAACTTTTGGAAATTCTGATTCCTGAGGAAATTAATTAAAAATGGAATTATATATTCTTAAATAATGAGCCTATTAATTTGAAATTTGGAATGTAGCATCCTCTAACGGGAAAAAATCCCCCAAAAAATTACTTTTTGGTGCTGTTTATATTTTCTTAAATAGAGGTCATAAAAACTTAAAATTAGGAATGTAGGATCCAACAAAAAAAATTTGTAAAAAGTACTTTTTTCGACATTTCTATTCTAAGGGAGTAAAAACGAGCACTTTGGTACTTTTCATATTATCTGAAATAATGGTACTGGAAACTTGAAATTTGGAATGTAGGATCGTCTAGCGAAAAAAAAAACATTCCCAAAAGACTTTTTTTAATTCTGATTCCTAAGGAGTTAAAGGGGTACTTTTTATATTTTCTGAAACAAAATAAGGGGCAAAATGATTATTTTTAATGATCTTATCCCTAGAACCTCTTTTGTTCTTTAACGGATACTATTCGAAAAGGAATGAACGCCACATTGAACGAAATTGAATGGAGCAGGGAACCAAATGGAATAGAACATGGAACGAAATGGAAAGAAACTGGGAACGAATTCAAATGAAATTATTTAAATTTTTTTTTTTTAATTTTTTTTACTAAATTTTTTTTTGTACTAAAATATGTTTATCAATTAATTTTTTAGTATTTTTTTTGTTTCATTTATACATTTTGTTCATATTTTTAAAAAATTTTTTCATTCAATTTATGACTCAAAGTTTTATTTACTAATTTTTTTTTTGCTCAAATTAATAAATCAATGTTTTTTTTTTTTTGATAACATAAGACCGTCTTAAAGTTGACGTAGTATTTATTATATTAACTGATGTATTTGGTATTTATTGTAGGTGTTGTGATCATCATAAGCACAGTTTTTGTAAAGGATTAAGACATTTATATATACATATAAAGATTCCATAGCGAAAAGTTCCAAAAATGGGTCATTTAGTATCATTATTAAATTTTTCTGTATTTACGGGCAACAAAATACCCTGAGCACGCTAGTACTACACATAAATAGACGTTCAAAAATTACTCTTACCCTTATGTTATGGATTTTAAAATTGTATTTTGTATACACTGATTTTTTTGTTTTCTTTTTTATGTTTTTTTTTTTTTGTTTTTTTATATATCACTTCTGTTAGTATAACAATTTGAACCAAGCTGGTTGACAGACCACAGACGACTGACAAATCATAAACCACACACAATAAATGCTATGAATAACTGACAATATTATGATTGTATGCTTCAAACTATTATTTCTGATCATATATTGATTACTGTGATCATAATGTCAGGCCACCATGTTTCTGGTTATTTTTCGTAACCATACTGTTGTTCCATCCAAGGTTAGGTTAGGTTAGGGTGGCGGTGCCAGATGGGCACTCCGCATAGACCAATTGGTCCATAGCGATACCACAAAACTTTTTCCGCTTATCGATGTAAACTAAATACATTGACCTTCATTGCGAATTGTTTCAAGCTCTTCAGGTCTATCCTCGTAATTTCCTCCAAAGTCTCGAACTGTGAACTTCCTATAATTGATAGTCGAGTTCGTGCCAAAGCCGGGCAGTGACACAGGATGTGTTCAATGGTCTCTTCGACGTCTGGTGTCTCGCACCTTTTACAGTTTGCGTCCGTAATAAGATTCATGTTCTTGGCATGTTTTCCGACAAGACAGTGTCCCGTTATTAAACCTGTCAACATACGACATTCTATTCTCGTAAGTGTAAGTAAGAATTTAGTTATTCCTAAATCATAGCGTGGCCATAAAATTCTGCTTATACGACTTGTCCCAAGTTCCTTCCATCTTCGATTTGCTTTGGCGACAGTAAGGGTATTTCGTTTTAGTTTGAAATGCTGGAGTGGCGGTGAAAGCATTATGGTGGTACCTATGCCATCTGCTCCAAGTTTCGCGAGTTCATCTGCTTTCTCGTTTCCTTCTATTCCTTCGTGCCCTGGTCCCCATAATATGGTAACTTCATTATTTAAGCAAAGTTGTTTTAAATTCTCGTAACACTTTAAAACCGTTTTCGATTTAATTTGGTAGCTCAAGAGTGCCTTTAGAGCAGCTTGACTATCCACGTAGAAATTAAGGGTGGCACCTTTTTCCTTTGCCATATATTCCACAGCTTTTGATATAGCAGCTATCTCAGCCTGAAAGATACTCGAGTCCACGGGTAATTTAAAAGATAAGTGTTGGTCTAGTTCCAGTATCGTGAAACCAGCTCCAACACCATGCGATTGCTTCGATCCATCAGTAAAGATATTTATTGAGTTCGCAGGAGGGCCCTGCCAGGTCGACCAGAATTCTCGATCCGGAAATCTAACTTCATATCTCCGGTCGAAAAATAGTTTGGGCAATGTGTAATCAGAGTCAATACGGTCCATATTAGCAATGTTACTGTGTCCAAAGTTGCGATACTTGAACCAATTTGACTCTTTGATTCTGAGGCAAGCTTTGTAAGCCTCGCCCTTAGCAAAGAGATCAATTGGTAATAAGTGCAATAAAGTGTCGATAGAGTCGGCTGATGTTGTTCTCAAAGCGCCAGTGATACTCCGTCCCATTTGCCGTTGAAGCTTCTGAAACATTTTAAGCGTCACATCCTTTTCGAGTGCCTTATGCCAGACTAAAACTCCATAGAGTAAGATTGGTCTTACGATTGAAGTATAAATCCAGTAAGTGACTTTAGGTTCTAGACCCCAGGTACTGCCGAACATTTTCTTACACGCGTAATACGCGTTGTTTGCCTTTTTTACTCTTTCTTCAGAGTTCTTGTTCCAGAACAGCTTACTGTCCAAGAACACTCCCAGAAATTTGGCATGCGGTGATATTGGAATTTCAACTCCTCCCACTCGAACCTTTCTAAATTCCGGGATTTTGTATTTTCTAGTAAAAAGAACCATTTCCGTTTTCTGCGGGTTGACATTAAGTCCATTTCCTGAAGCCCACTTCCACATAGCCTTAAGTGAGCCCTCTAAAATCTCGGATACAGTATCCAGATATTTGCCACATGATAGAATAACCACATCATCAGCGTATGCTATTGTTGTGGTTCCTAAAGTCTTCAGTTCCTTTAAAATGGGGTCCAACACCAGGAGCCAAAGCAGTGGTGACAGAACCCCACCTTGTGGCGTTCCTCTAGTAGCGTAACGAGATGTTTTTGCATGACCCCATTCGGCCGTTATTTCCCGACATGAAAGCATTTGCTCTATCTATTACTCAAACAACTGTTAGTTGAAGCCTTGTCCAAAGCATTAACTATCGTCTTTGTATTTACATTGTTAAAAGCCCCTTCTATATCCAGAAATGCTGCAAGAGCAAATTCCTTATACTCCAGGGATACTTCTACCTTCTGTACAAGTGAATGGAGCGCAGTCTCTATGGATTTACCCTGCTGGTAAGCATGCTGTGCATCCGATAGAAAACTTGTACCTAAATGCTCTCGTATATATAGATCAATTATCCTTTCCAGTGTTTTCAAAAGAAAAGATGTTAAACTGATTGGTCTGTAATCTTTTGCCGTCGCGTGGTTAAGTTTACCGCTTTTGGGCAAGTATATAATACTTGCTTTCCTCCATCCTTTTGGTATATAGCTAAATTTCAGGCATGCAGTAAAAATCGATAAAAGATTCGGAATTAAAATATTGGAGACGTTCTGAAGCATTGCCGGAATAATGCCGTCAGGTCCAGGTGATTTGTATGGTTTGAATGAAGCTAGAGCCCATTTTATTCCATCCAAACATGTTTTTAATTTTAGAGTGGTAATCATGTTATCATGATCCCTGCAAGCATTATATTGTTAGACAAACATTAAAACGAATATAACATGATTGCTATAACAATGTATTGTTGTAGAAGCCATAGAATGGTTTCCGTGATCATGTTCCAAACATGTTTTTTCTCTGCGTGAACCTCTAAAAAAAACTTCATTATTTTATACTAGTGCCCCCCATTTCCCGGTTCTCGGTATTCCCGGGAATACCGGTATTCCCGGTTCTGGAACCGGTTTCCCGGTTCTAGATATATTCCCGGGAATACCGGTATTCCCGGTTCTGATCCTGGTGCCGGTTCTCAAAACCAAAAAAATAAAATGTTTAAATTACACTATTTAATCAGTATTTCAGTAATATTTAGTTGTGTTTTTAAAAAAATTTAAAAATAATGGAACTATTTTTTTCTTTAATTAAAAAAATAAAATGGAAATGGTGTTTCTCACATGTTTTGTATTTTTTTTGGTAAAAGCAAATAAAAAATTTTAATTGTACAAAATTTTACAAAATATTCATACCGGTAGTCCCGGGAATACCGTCAGAACCGGAACCGGGAATGAATTGAGAACCGGGAAACCGGTACCATTTCCCGGTAATACCGGGGAATACCGGTATTCCCGGTTCCGGTTCTGACGGTATTCCCGGGAAATGGTCCCGGTTTCCCGGTTCTCAATTCATTCCGGTACTGACCGTAGGCACTATTTCATACTACTATTTTTTTATACTTTTAGTGTGAAAATTAAAAATTTGTATATAAAAAGAAGTTCGAAATTCTGCACTTGGACTCAAAAGATAAGAAAATGTGATTTTTATGACCCGCCTCCTTTTGTGGGCGTGAATACTAAAAACATATTTAAATATTTATAAAATTTCCCCTAATTACCCCTTCCATCCCCCTAAAATAAGCTCTACTGCAAATTTTTTTTACATGTTGGAGGGTATAAATGATTCGGCACAGCTGAATCCAACCTCTCCCTTGTTTTATATGAACAGTTTTACTATTAATTCATTCAATTATTTTTTAAGTAAATAAAATATAAAAAAAATTATCAATATTTTCTATTAAATTAAGTACTTTAAAATAATTTTCGTACTAACAATAAGTAATAAAATAATTTTAATATTATTTTTTTTTTCCAAACTAAAACATGCTATCTGTACTTAGATGACCAAAGTAAGTTAGAAAAAACCACCAAAAAGATGCTAAGTCCACATAGACAACTAGGTAAATATTTGTGTACATGTTAAAGAATTCTAAGTCACTTTTAACTATGGTCTACTACAAACTTATAAACTTCAAATAAACTAAAAAAAATCTATTACAATTATAATATGAACACAAAAAGTCTCAAGGTCATATCTTATACCGTTCCCGAGATATCGGCAATAAACATTGAAGGCGTTTATCTCAAAACTACCTTTTTTGGCATGTTATAGAATGGAGCCGTCGATATTACAAATATCACTGTGCTCGAATTAGACATTTTTTTTTTAACAAGCTGGGCACCCTACTGGTAAAGTTAATTCGAGTACGGTGAATTCAATGGTGCTAGCTGTTTTTCGAAGTTAGGGCTCGTATTCGCAATATTCACGATTTAAAATTTTGATGCTCAAAAACAGTAAACACGATATTTTTAAACTTTTGCGATAATTTTTAAATCTAAAACGATTCAAGTCTGTTAAACTAACAAACCATAAAACCGTATTTTTTTTTTTCGCGAAACGCATGTTTTGTTCGCGAAAAATCTTTATTTTCGTGAGAAAATTGGTTAAATTTAAATATTTTAGTTTTATTTGAATTAACGACAGCCATCTGCTAAAGCTAGTTCGTGTACACTAAATCCCATTGTAATATCTTTTATGTATTAGCGATATTCGCGATAAATTTTTCTATATATTATTTAGACAATTTCTGAATTTTTCTTATCTCAACTCTTTTGAATTTACAAAAAAAAAATATTCGCGGAAATTATTTTCGTGGATTTTTTTTTTTAAATACAAATTTTCTAAATTTATATTTAAAAACTATCCCGAAAGCATAAACATTTTCTAAATTTATATTTAAAAACTATCCCGAAAGCATAAAAATTTAATTTTAGTCTTACTTAAGCTTTCCAATTCTAAATCGCAAATATCGCGATTACGACCGTAAACTTCAAAAAACGGCTAGCACCATTGAATGCAGCATACCTGGATTAGCTTCACCAGTAGGGTGCCCAGCTTGTTACTTTTTGCGACTAGCACAGTGTAATTAATACATGTAAGGTGTTTGTCAGACGTGGCGTATAATATATATGAGGAGTTCCGTCTAAGACTTAAATTTTGAGGTAAAAAGATGTGATTTTTGTTTTGATGTCAAATCGATGAAAGTTGGCATAAATATTAGAAGCTATTTAAGTATAAGAAATGCGTTCGCTGTCAATTAAATCGCGCAAGGGGGTCAAAAGTTATGGCGGTTTTAAGATTTAGAGGTTTTAAAAATCTTAAAAATACTTTAAAGATTTTTTTTCTACATTTGTTTGATATAAATTTAACCCTTTAATGACCAAACGATTTAAAAAAAATGTCTAAGTACCTAAAATCGCGATTAATTCGAGTTAAAAGAAAAGTTTCACAATTTTTTATAAAATATTTAGGCATCGCGCGTTGGTATTACTGAAAAATTACGGAAAATCGTATCATTGTACCAGTAGTTTAAAAAAAATTGGTGATGCTTTTTTATAACAAGAAAATTTTATATCGTCCAAAATATCTATAATCATCAACATTTTTTAACCCGCCTCTGATTTTATGATGACACATCAAGTGGGCATTCATTTAAAAAAAATTTCATCCGATTTCGTGAAAAGTCTTGGATGTGCCAGATCAAAACAGGTTTAGATAAAATCATCGCCCTTTCCGCTCTGAATGTCTTAAAGTAAAAAGTCAAAAAGCAAATCTGTTCTACTCATTAAGGCACGTCTTTTGGTGTATTAAAATGAACATGATGCATTAATTGCTACTAAAAAAAAATAGGAAACAGATTTGCAAATTTCGCACAATTTTCAAAAATGCCATAAAATTTTTGCAATTTATTTTTTATAAACCCGCCAGTGATTTTTTTTATATAAACTCACAAAAAACTCGGTTTACGCAAGAGTCCACCAAATTTCGAATGAAACCGCGAATGTGCCTCGTGAAAAACTGGTATTTTAAAAAATTACGTTTTTTCTTTCGAAATTTGATCTGCTGGAACTCCTTTACTATTCTTGGCACATTAACGGGATTAATTCCAAAATGTTAAGAATTACAACAGCTACCAACTCTAGTTCAATTTTTTTCATTTTATAGAGGGGGCCGAAATCTCTGATCAAAAAACCTCGAAAATTTAAAAACTCTTAATTTTTGGTTTCAAAACTTAACCGTCTTATAACTTCTTACCAAGCGATGAAGCATCTTCCAAACCAACATTAAAATAATATCTTATATTTACTGACTTTGTTTTATACCGGAAAAGATTGAAATATAAGGAGAACATAAAAAAAAAGCGAAAGAAGGTAAACACTATGGATTATTTCAAGCCATTTTTATTGATTTTTCAACTTTAACCCTCTGTAACTTTTTCGGATAAAGTGGGGTAATCCTTAAACATTGCTCAGTAATGGTTCAAGGTCTTGTTTACACAACTGCATTTACAGTTTTTCTAAATTCCAAAAACTGCCGGTTTTTTTTAACATTTCCCAGCAAAAAAAAACATTACTTAGAACAATGATAAAAAGGACTTCTACTGCTTCTGGAGTAGTGAATATCTACTGAATATCTCATTACATTTTCATATAGTTGTCGCAACAAGTAAGTAGTTGTTTCAACTCGTTTTTCAGTACATATGAAGTGGTCTTCATACTATTCTATAACTTTGAACTTTTGACTATACTTATTAACCACTTCATTGCGAATGCATAATATTGTATATTTAAGAAGTGATTAAACCAATGCTTCTCAAACGGTGGGTCGCGACCCCCTAGGGGGTCGTGGAAGAGTTTCAGGGGGGTCGCGAACAAATTTTTTAAACCTTAAATTTTGGTAAATTTAAAACACATTATTTTGAAAACACATTTTTTTATTATTGTGTTATAAAAATATACAAGTACTTTTATTAAAGAAAAACATTTTTTTTAATAATCGTAATCAATGTGCAGTTGTCAATTTCTCGGGATGCCCAACACTTCTTTGTAAAATGTTTTGGCTGAGTCTGGGATCTGACAGTTCGTTTTCTATTAACTTTTCGATGCTGATTCCGAATCTGGGTTCCAAATTTTTCTAGTACGTTAGGGGTTTGAGAAAATTAAAGGCAAAGTTCACAAAAACGTATTCTTGTGCATTTTAAAGAGCTTTGTTAGTGAAATTTTCGGATGCGTCTGGGATCTGAATACTTTTTTCGGTTTAATTTTTAATGCTGATTCCAAATCTGGATCCAAATAACGGATCTAGATTCGCGATCGAATAAAATTTCGATCAATATCAAACATTGGTACATAATTTTGTAAAAAAACAATCATTACTCCAAATTGGACTTTAAATGCTTTCTTTGTAAACATTTCTTCATTTCAGGTTTTAATTGGTGTTTTCTTTTGTTTTCGGAAATAAAAAAATCGATGAAGATAATAAGTTTCGATATAAAATCCCGTAGTTTGGGATCTAGTTTCCAAATTTTAGAGAAAATTGAGGTCAAAGTTCACAAAAATAGTGTTTTTTTTTTATTTTTTAGAAGATTTTTACTTGAAATTTTTGGTACGCGTCTGGGATCTAACCACACGGTTTCGATTAATCTTTTAATGCTGCTTCTGAATTTGATTTCTAAATTTTTCTATTACCCGTGTAAAAAAATAATTATATCAAAACATATCTCCTTTGATAAAAACATATATGGATCATATCTAAATGGATATAATCAGATCTACTCCATATATATTCATATCTGCTTCAGATATGTTTTGATCCGTAAATTGAGTCTATCTGGCATATATGGCATATATGATCAGACATTTTCAGATATGTTCATATATGTAAAATTGTCAGATAGACTCAATTTACGGATCAAAACATATCTGAAGCAGATATGAATATATATGGAGTAGATCTGATTATATCCATTTAGATATGATCCATATATGTTTTTATCAAAGGAGATATGTTTTGATATAATTATTTTTTTACACGGGTACTTCATGTTTTTTAAAAAACTGAGGTACAAGTTCACGTTAATATTTTTTTATGTTGGGGGGGGTCGCGAAAAATTTTAAATATTGAAAAGGGGTCGCAAAGCAACAGTTAGTGAGAAGCTCTGGATTAAACACTACACTCAAAAAATTATGTTAGTAAAATCAACTGAAAATGTCAGTTAAAATAACTACTTTGTAAGTTGTTTTGGGGTCAACTACTTTTTCAGTTAAATCAACTAACAATGTTAGTTATTTTAACTGACAAAAAACAACTGACTTATGTAGTAAAAACTACTAACATTTGTAGTCAAAACAATAAAAATGTAGTAAAAATAAAATAACAAGCGCGGGTACAAGGGGGGGAAGGGGAAATTACCCCCCCCCCCACACCAAATTTCAAAAAGAAAAAAAAAAAGAAAAAAGAAAGAAAAAGGAAGGAAAAGAAAAAAAGTAGGAATCGCATACGACTCGTTTTAAATTAAACGACTAGTTTTAGCTCATCATTCTATTACCATATAGTGTCATTTCGTTGTAATGGAGTAAATACTAAACGAGTCGTTTAATTTAAAATTAAAAGACGTGTATGAGAATACGGGATTATAGCACATTCGCATTGCTATGGTAAAACACGGTTTAGTTGAAACATTGTTTTATGATTCGTTTAACCATATTTTTTGATAGCAAGAAACATTAGCCCTGTTTTCGCGTAACCGTTTATATTTTAACATTAAAATTTAAAATTTTTTTGGCACAACTTTTGTTGAATGTCAAAGTTTATTTAAGCAAACACGGAAAAAACCATTTTATTTTCAAATGCGAACTTTTTATCGAAACTTAAATTTAATGTCAATAATTATACAAGTTAAAAATAAGCGTGGATAGTTTAAAATTTGTATAGGTGGGCGTATATACGGTTATGCGAAAACAGTGCTATTGCTAAAACCGAGTTTATAATAGTCATAAACTTGGATATTACAAAAAAAAAAACTGTAGGAAAAAGCTATAGAAAACAAAAATCAAACCGAATATTCTGAATTTTCATTATATTTCCTTACTATACGTAAGCTTAATATAATTTATAAATACATTCCTTAATTGAATTATTTCATGTAATTTTTAAATACTTATAAAGCATTTGTAAAATAACCAATATTTATTAAATAATTATTGATAATTTCCAAATTTTTTAATGAAGTTTTAAAGTGGAGATTTCTTTAGTGAAGAAGTGCATACTAATGTCTATATTTGGAAGTGGTGCAAGCCATAATTTATAACATTATATATCAATTTTTGGAAGTTGTTTAAAAGTATCTCCATTTGAATAATAAATCAGGGGTTAACTGCTTTTTTTGGAGTACTTCAAAAGTGGTTTGATTTGGACTACTTCCCTTATTTTTTGCTGGGTTATTTCAGTTTCACTGAGTTAAAATTTAAAAGAGATTTTGTTATATACTTTGTGGAGTCTTCGACTAATATTTCGATGCGTTACACTCGAAATAACCAAGAAAGTATTCCGCCATACTTTGTTTGGAGGCTATAAAAAGAAATATTGATAAAAACAATTGATGAAAAAAAAAAATAGTTATAAAAATATTGATGAAAAAAAAAAAAATTGATGAAAAAAAAACTATTGAAAAAAAAATATTGATGAAAAAAAATATTGCTGAAAAAAATATTAATGAAAAAATATTGGTAAAAAAAAAATATTGATGAAAAAAAATATTGATGAAAAAAATATAGACTAACAAAAATATTGATAAAAAAATATTGGTGAAAAAAAAAATATTGATGAAAAAAAATATTGATGAAAAAAAATTTTGATGAAAAAAATATTGATGAAAAAAAAAAAATATTGTTGAAAAATAATTATGTGAATATTTGTTTTATTCACCACGAGGTGAATTATTATCCAAGTTACAAACCAAAGTAACTATAGAAAAAAAGTCTCAGATTCTGAGACAGTTTTTCTATAGAAAAAGTCTCAGAGTATGTGCAAATATAAAAAATCATGGAAAGTTTTCACTTTTTTGTAAGGCACATCCATACCCCTTATTGAAATTGGTCGTTGAAAAGCGCTTTTGGTAGTCTTTTTAATGATGGAGCATTTTTGTAATTTGCTTGTATTTCTTTGTTTTAACGTTGCGAATGAGTAATATTTATGCAATTAATAATACTCATTCGCAACGTTAAATCAAGAAAATACAAGCAAATTACAAAATTGTTATGAAATTTAAAGTTCAAATGCGATTTTCTAAAAAAAAAAACGAAGAACGTGTTTCTGAATTTTTTTGTGTGGATGGACAAACATCTAAACTTAAAAAAATTAAAAAAGAAAAAAAAGTGGCATGTTTTTTAATAAATTGACATTTTTAAAAAATGGAAAATTTCAGAACGGGTTCTGAAAATTTTCAAAAAAAAAAATTTAATCGATCGCCTATACAAAACTACCCGAGTAAAAATAAACATATATAACAATATATAACTTGATACAAACCTAACGAATCATATATGATCATATATTCCGTGAGCTATTTTCTAAATTTTTTAAATGCAGTCATATGAAGTTATATATAATTTAATCATGATTCGGATTAAAATGCGTACGGTTGATATAATTTTATTTAATTATATGAGGGTCAATACAAAATTTGTTTTTCTGTATAATTTAATATAAAATTATATATTTCTTATTCTGTTCCATATATAACTATAAATGTTTCTAATTAACCAACAATTTTCTAAGTTTTTTAGGCAAAGTATAAAAAACTTTTTAAAATGTTCCTAAACATTTCCTTGTTAGGGTTATGTATATCACCTATCTGGTTCAAAGCGTACCCAAACATTTTTTTGTTTTAGAAAATTATATGTTTGGTAAATGTATCGTTGACCTGTGGTGTCTCAACCCAAACCAAAAAACACCAGGATTTTATATGTTTTTATGCAATTAGATCTAATTAGATCCACCAATATATGGCAATGTCTGGTCAAAACTCGGATGAAATCAAATCATATTTTATACAAGTTGATCTTTTTTAATGCAAAAACATCCACCATTATTCGGATCAAATTGCGTATAAATATATATTGTGTTACATACCATTATATATTGTATCATATAAAAATTTTTACTCGGGTATATAAGAATATTAATTTTTGAGATTGTGTTGCATTCCGTTTTAATTTGATAAATATTTAATCAACCCGAGTAAAAAAGATTATATATAATTTTACTTATTTTTATATAAACATATATTATTTGATAAATTTATACGTAAATTGTTTTGCTATCATATAAGATTATATATATTTGCACTTCGTATTTTTTTCTTATATAAAATTATATAAAAGAAAATGTTAAGTTATACATAATAACATATGAGGAGGTTCATAACAAAATGCACCAATTCCACTTTAACAGTTTTTTAGATAAACGCATAAATGTAAACAAAGTCAGTACTGAGTATGAGTGTAAGTACTGAGCATTGGGATGTTTCATAATTAAAGTCAGTAGTGAATTGCTGTGCAAATATTGAGCTTTGGGATGTTTTTTGGTAATGGTTACATAGATGTTAATGTGTAGAATAGTATTCAGTCAAAAAAACAAAAAACTCAAAAAGTGGAATTGGCGCGTTTTGTTATGAACCTCCTCATATGATTAAAGTTAGTTTATATAATTACATATGAAATATAAAATTCTGTCTGTTTTTTTATATAATTTAATATAACAAAATATTTGAAGACATTTTATATAAAACTTTATGCAACTTTTTTCTGAATCATATGTAATCATATATGAGTAAAATTAAAAAAAAAAATCTAAGTCCTTTATATATAATTTGATATAACTTTTGAAAATTTTTCTAAGTCCAGAATTTTTTTTTTAAGTTCCAAACCTAAACCTTAAACATTTGTTTTAAAAGTTTTATATGTTATATATAATGCAAAATTTATGAAAAAAAATCTAAGTTTTTTATATATAATTTAATATAATTTTTTTGGGTTTTTTTTTTGGATTTTTTTTTATTTAATTATATATAATTGCATAAATTTTTCTAAAAAAGGGGCCAATTTTCGCATCAAATCATATAAAATTATATTAAAATCACATCAAATTATATCAAATTTAATGCAACTTTATATGGTTTTATCGACTCATTTTTCGCATCAAATTCTATATGAATATATATGATGTCTTTATATAATTAAATATAAACATATATAATCTTTTTTACTCGGGAAGGCAACTCGCCACAAATTTTACCATTTTTCCAATGGTAAAATTTTTTGTTTTTGAAAATTAGAAAAACCAAAAACGCAATTTTCTTAGTTCCATATAGGGCTATCCAAACAACCTATTCAGAAATTTACGGGACACATGTTTTTCTGTAGCGGGACATTTGGTGTGGAATGCCTCATATATAAGTTTGTCATTCCGTTTGTAATAGCTCGAAATATTGGTCTAGGACCCCATAAAGTATATATATTCATGATCTTTGATCGATTTTAAGACGATATAGCGATGTCCGTCCGTCCGTCTCTCCGCCTGTCTGTGGAAACCAAGCTAACTTTTAAAAGGCTTTACGGAGGCTCCTGAATTTTGGCGTATATGTCGGGCATTTACCAGGTCAGGTTGGTATTGCAATCCAACAAAATCGGTCAAGTGGTTCAGAAGTTATGAGAAAAAGACTGAATTTCGGCAAGGCATATATATTGCCGTTCCCCTGGCCTAGTTCGTATTCAATTTCAGCCATTTCGGTCCAGTGGTTCACAAGTTATTAGCAAAACCGTGAATTTCAGATTAGTTTCACCTTAAATTCACGTATTGAAAACCCGTTAAAAATGTTTTAAAAACATTAGTCACAAAAATATTTTACAACGTATTTTTGTCACTCAAAAATATTTTTACACTAAAAAAAAACAAATACACTCGAAAACATTTTTACACTCAAAATTAATTTTACATTAAAAAAAAAATTTTGTAAATTATTTTTTTTTTTCAAAAATTACTAAAAAAAAGTTTTTTTACACAAAATAAAATATTGCTATTAATAATGGCATTTTTGTCACGTTTGGAAATTTACTATCACTTAAAAATGCCATTGTGGAGGGTATTCATAGAGTCGGCCAATTCGAATTTAACTCTTCTACTTGTTAGATATGAAATTTGCAATATCTTAAAAATATTTCTTCTTTTCAAATTCAGCGTGCGATTTTAAACAGAGAATTGAATTTTAAAAATGTGTTTGTTTCTAAAATTTACAATAGAATTTACTTTTTTTCAAAATTTCGGTAAAATTGAAGAAAATTGTCTATATTTATCGATTAATTGCTTTAAGGCGACAATTAAATTAAAAGGCAATTAAATACCTTTAATTTACAACAAAAATTAAATTAAATCCACCAAATTGTTACGGAGATATTTAAATTAAATTAAAACATCTATCCAAAAAGTTAAAAATTTTGAAAAGTTAGCAATATCTCAAAAACTGTTGTATTTTTGAAGCTTTGGAATTTATTTTCTGATTTTGTGTGAGAAATTACATGGAAATTAAATGCAAAATGTCGTGGGTCAAAATCTTAGAAATAAATATTAATCATACGTCAATTTTAAAATGTCTAACTATAATTAATCAACAATCATACGCCACATATGACAAACACGCTCTCTGCATTAAATAATTGGTATATGTGGCGTATGATTGTTAAATAATTTAAAGAAAATACATATTTTGGACAGACATTTTTTCTATAGAAAAAGTCTCAGATTCTGAGACATTTTTTCTATAGAAAAAGTCTCATATTCTGAGACATTTTTTCTATAGAAAAAGTCTCAGATTCTGAGACATTTTTTCTATAGAAAAAGTCTCAGATTCTGAGACATTTTTTCTATAGAAAAAGTCTCAGATTCTGAGACATTTTTTCTATAGAAAAAGTCTCAGATTCTGAGACATTTTTTCTATAGAAAAAGTCTCAGATTCTGAGACATTTTTTCTATAGAAAAAGTCTCAGATTCTGAGACATTTTTTCTATAGAAAAAGTCTCAGATTCTGAGACATTTTTTCTATAGAAAAAGTCTCAGATTCTGAGACATTTTTTCTATAGAAAAAGTCTCAGATTCTGAGACATTTTTTCTATAGAAAAAGTCTCAGATTCTGAGACATTTTTTCTATAGAAAAAGTCTCAGATTCTGAGACATTTTTTCTATAGAAAAAGTCTCAGATTCTGAGACATTTTTTCTATAGAAAAAGTCTCAGATTCTGAGACATTTTTTCTATAGAAAAAGTCTCAGATTCTGAGACATTTTTTCTATAGAAAAAGTCTCAGATTCTGAGACATTTTTTCTATAGAAAAAGTCTCAGATTCTGAGACATTTTTTCTATAGAAAAAGTCTCAGATTCTGAGACATTTTTTCTACAGAAAAAGTCTCAGATTCTGAGACATTTTTTCTATAGAAAAAGTCTCAGATTCTGAGACATTTTTTCTATAGAAAAAGTCTCAGATTCTGAGACATTTTTTCTATAGAAAAAGTCTCAGATTCTGAGACATTTTTTCTATAGAAAAAGTCTCAGATTCTGAGACATTTTTTCTATAGAAAAAGTCTCAGATTCTGAGACATTTTTTCTATAGAAAAAGTCTCAGATTCTGAGACATTTTTTCTATAGAAAAAGTCTCAGATTCTGAGACATTTTTTCTATAGAAAAATTCTCAGATTCTGAGACATTTTTTCTATAGAAAAAGTCTCAGATTCTGAGACATTTTTTCTATAGAAAAAGTCTCAGATTCTGAGACATTTTTCTATAGAAAAGTCTCAGATTCTGAGACATTTTTTCTATAGAAAAAGTCTCAGATTCTGAGACATTTTTTCTATAGAAAAAGTCTTAGATTCTAAGACATTTTTTCTATAGAAAAGTCTCAGATTCTGAGACATTTTTTCTATAGAAAAAGTTTTAGATTCTGAGACATTTTTTCTATAGAAAAAGTCTCAGATTCTGAGACATTTTTTCTATAGAAAAGAATCAGATTCTGAGACATTTTTTTCTATAGAAAAAGTCTCAGATTCTGAGACATTTTTTCTATAGAAAAAGTCTCAGATTCTGAGACATTTTTTCTATAGAAAAAGTCTCAGATTCTGAGACATTTTTTCTATAGAAAAAGTTTTAGATTCTGAGACATTTTTTTCTGTAGAAAAAGTCTCAGATTCTGAGACATTTTTTCTATAGAAAAAGTCTTAGATTCTAAGACATTTTTTCTATACAGACATTTTTTCTATACATTTTTTCTTTTTCTTGAAAATGTTTTTATATATAACAAATCTCCGCGATTTCTATAAATTTTTGAGAGCAAAAAGTGTTTTTTTAACACAAAAAAATGTTATCTTAAATTTATAATATCACCTTTTTCTGCAGAATCCGAATTTTAGGATTTTAAAAAAGTTATGACAACCTCAATTTACGGTTGCTGCAACCGTGTACGGTTGGGACAACCGCAAGCCGGTTACGACAACCGTATTGCGGTTGTGGCAACCTCATTCCAACCGATTTTTTATGTGAGTGTTACACTAATTTTTACAAAAGTCCAATAAGTTTTCTACAACGACCATTAAGATTTTAAAAATCAGACGACTGGTTCCTAAGATATTAACAAAATGCAAAAAAAGTGAAATTTTCCAAAAAAATTCGCAATATTTTTTATACCCTCCACTCTAGTGATAGAGGGTATATATAAGTTTGTCATTCCGTTTGTAACACCTCGAAATATTGGTCTAGGACCCCATAAAATGTATATATTTATGATGCTCGATCGATTTTAAGTCGATCTAGCGATGTCCGTCCGTCCGTCTGTCTGTCTGTCTGTCCGTCCGTAGAAAACACGCTAACTTTTGAAAGACTTTACAGAGGCTACTGAAGTATATGTTGGTCATTTACCTGGTCAGGTTGGTATTGCAATCCAGCCAAATCGGTCTAGTCGTTCAAAAGTTATGAGCAAAAGAGTAAATTTCGGCAAAGGTGTTTCGCGAATTTACTAGATAAAAAACACGATAGCTTTCGAAAGACAATAATGAGACTGCTGAAGCTTGGCATGTATCTTAACCGTTCCCCAGGTCTGTTTGGTATTAAATTTCAGCTCAATCGGTCCAGTGGTTCAAAAGTTATAAGCAAAACCCTGAATTTCAGATTAGTTTTATCTAAAATGCCACGTGTTTTAACAAGTTTTAAAAGCATTGGTGGTAACTAAACAATGGTTTGCAAACTTGTTTAATTTTAAAGCAATGCTTTTTAAACTTTTTAAAAGCATTGGTAACTTAAAAATTACACTCGAAATAAATTTTACACTCAAAAAAAATTGTACACTCAAAAAAATTGTACACTAGGGTTTCTAAATGCCCGGACTTTTTCAATTCCCGGGAAAGCGTTTTAAAAAAATCGCATTCCCGGGAATTCCCGGGAATTTTTTAATTAATACAACTTTTGAACTTTATCATATAAAAATTATTATATTAGAAATTATGGTCGTATTTTCCAATTTGAAACCATTTTAGGTGTCTTCTTTTGTAAAATAGTTTTATTAACCTCTAAAATATACGTAGAAAATTCATAAAATCTAATTTTTGTAGAAATATTGGACCTTATCACAGTTTTAGTATTTGCATTGGCGTATTTCCACTCAACACATAATTTTTCGCAATTCTGAAAACATCCGGTTTTAAAATTTTACAACAAATGTGTTTGTAACAACTTCTTGGAATTTTTTTTTTTTTAATATTATTATTTTTTTTTGTTCAAGCACTATAAAGATTGTTGAGCCGAATATGAAATACTTAATTTTGAAAAAATTTATTATTGGAATTTTAGATTAAGAAAACTTTTGCCAATTTGCTGCCAACCTTTGAAGTGAAATTCAGTTTCATTCCTTATTTTGTCACAAAATCGATTAAAGAAAAATAATTATAAGGCCTAAATAATATGCAAGCTTAAGCATATCCTTACTAGTTTTTCTTTAAAAAACTAAAATTTTTTCAAAGTTTTGATGTCAAATAAATCATTTAAAGTTGTGTTAAAACTGTGTAAATTACATTTATTTTTCTCAAAAAAATTAGCGATGAATTCCCGAAATTTCCCGAAGAACAAATCCCGGGATTTTTAAAAAAAATATTTCCCGGGAATAAAAATAAAATAGTAATTTTTCTTTTTTTTTTTTAAATGACAAAAAAAGAGTTGTTTACTCAAAATAAAACATTTCTAATCAAAATTGTTAATTTGTTCACGTTATAAAAAATGTACTATCCTTTAAAAAAATGCATTGTGGAGGGTATTCATAGATTCGGCAAAGTCGAATTTAACTTTTCTACTTGTTTTATTTTTGCATTACACAAATTTCGTTACATGCTAATTATAATACCCAAGGTCCGTAAAAATAAAATATAAAGTGAGAGTAACATTTAAAAAGAGTTCGCAAGTTATACAAAAAATTTTGAAAAATGTGGATTTTTCCTTAAAATTAAATTTGCAAATATCTCAAAAACTAATATAAAGCTAACTTTAAAATTTGGTGTGCATATTCGTAATCTACGTCCCAAAAACTAAAAGTTGATTCGTAAGTCTAAGCATTTTTTGTGTTCCTCCGTGTAATAATTGGGATTTATTTAATTTCATTATGAAATAAGTCCCAAATATAAAATGAAATTAACCCCCACAAAACTAAATAAATCCCCAATTACCGTTGTTGTTTTTTTTTTCTATACAAATTTTTATGGACTTATTTTATTTCGATTTAACTAAAATCAATCCCTCGTGCACTGTGTGCACGAGTCAACAAAATTTTTTTATTTGCAGTTTTTTTTTTAAATATGTATGTATTTCGAAAATCTTTATCAGTGTTGCCACCAACAAAATCGTAAATTACACATGGATCATGCCAAAATTACACATGAAATCACTAATTACACATGGATCATGCCAAAATTACACATGAAATCACGAATTACACATGCTTTTTTTAACAACGTTTTTTTGTAAATTTTCAAAATATAACGGTTAAGTCTGTCGATTAAGTCGATTTTGACATAAGACTCCGTTAAATCGACAGTTAACTTCTAACTGGACATTGTGTTATCCGCCCTAAGTCTGGTTTTTACTTCTCAAAAAACCTACGATTTATAGTTTTTTGCGAAATTTCTGTCTGGAAAAACAACAAAAAAAATATATTGATTTCAGTTGAAAATTTACTCATTTTAACCGAAAATCCTGCAGATTAAAGTAGAAAAATCTGAACATCTTAAATGTTTTGTTTAAGTGAAAATTTTTAGCATAAACATAAACGAAAATATTGCTAAATTTTAAAGACAAAAAACGGCAGAAAAGGTTGTTTATTTCACAGAAACAGTTTGTTGTATTTTTTATTTTTTTTTTTCAAATCGTCAATTTTTTTTTTAAATAAAATTTTGAAAAATACTAACGATAACTAAGTATTTTTGTAAATTTGCAAAATAGTCTGCTAATTTTTAATTTTGACAATTTTTAGTCGTTAAAATTTCACAAAATAAAAAAAAAACAATTTCTGTAAAATTTTAAAATAATCTGCTGAAATGTTCACAAAAACATTTTTGTAAACTCAGCAAAAAATTTAAAAAACTTCTGTTATTTTCTAAAACTGAATGACAAAGAAATTTCGTTAAAATATTAATTTCTGCAGAAAAATCTGGTAAAAGTTTTGTTAAAACAAATTATGAAAAAAAGTGCTCCAAAAAGAAAAAATTTCAAATTACACATGAATTACACATGCAGACAATTACACATGAGCTACACATGAAAAAAAGACTACACATGATATGTGTAATTACACATGAGGTGGCAACACTGGTATTTTCTTTAAATTATTTAACAATCATACGCCACATATACCAATTATTTAATGCAGAGAGTGTGTTTGTCATATGTGGCGTTTGATTGTTGATTAATTATAGTTAGACATTTTAAAATTGACGTATGATTAATATTTATTTCTAAGATTTTGACCCACGACATTTTGCATTTAATTTCCATGTAATTTCTCACACAAAATCCGAAAATAAATTCCAAAGCTTCAAAAATACAACAGTTTTTGAGATATTGCTAACTTTTCAAAATTTTTAACTTTTTGGATAGATGTTTTAATTTAATTTAAATATCTCCGTTACAATTTGGTGGATTTAATTTAATTTTTGTTGTAAATTAAAGGTATTTAATTGCCTTTATGAATTCTATATACAACAATTTTTAATTTGATTGTCGCCTTAAAGCAATTAATCGATAAATATAGACAATTTTCTTCAATTTTACCGAAATTTGGAAAAAAGTAAATTCTATTGTAAATTTTAGAAACAAACACATTTTTAAAATTCATTTCTCTGTTTAAAATCGCACGCTGAATTTGAAAAGAAGAAATATTTTTATGATATTGCAAATTTCATATCTAACAAGTAGAAAAGTTAAATTCGAATTGGCCGACTCTATGAATACCCTCCACAATGGCATTTTTAAGTGATAGTAAATTTCCAAACGTGACAAAAATGCCATTATTAATAGAAATATTTTATTTTGTGTAAAAAAACTTTTTTTTAGTAATTTTTGAAAAAAAAAAAAAAATTAAAAATTTTTTTTTTGAGTTTAAAATTGTTTTCGAGTGTATTTGTGTTTTTTTTAGTGTAAAAATATTTTTGAGTGACAAAAATACGTTGTAAAATATTTTTGTGCCTTACTAATGTTTTTAAAACATTTTTAACGGGTTTTCAATACGTGAATTTAAGGTGAAACTAATCTGAAATTCACGGTTTTGCTCATAACTTATGAACCACTGGACCAAAATGGCTGAAATTGAATACGAACTAGGCCAGGGGAACGGAAATATATATGCCTTGCCGAAATTCATAACTTTTGAACCACTTGACCGATTTCGTTGGATTGCAATACCAACCTGACCTGGTAAATGCCCAACATACAGTTGCGGTCAAAAAAATAGCACCAGGATAAAACAGAATTTTCTTCGTTGGTTTCATTTTAACAATTTCAACTTATGTCACTGATAACGTGTCGTAAGATACTTACAAGAGTGTGAAACAATATTACATAAGAAAAGGCTAATTTGGTTTTTTATTTTATAAAAAATTTTTAGAGTTTTTAAAAAAACTTAAAAAAGACTTAGTCAAAAAAAT